>AP028430.1:10105675-10253675 GCA_036509395.1 Antheraea yamamai
TGGATAAATTTATTGCGTATTTTTCGGAATGTAAACAACACCTAACTAATTTTGAGGAGACTCATGCACATATTCTTGATCTTATCGACCCCTCTTTGGAAGAAGCTGAAGATGAGCTTCGAAGTGAATTTGACGAAAATTATTTCGATATTCTCACTATATATAAACGACTCACGTCAACCAATGAGAATAATAGATATTCTGATAATTCTATCCACCAATGTCGATCTCGTACTGTTAATGTTAAACTTCCCAAAATCAGTCTTCCTCAATTTTCAGGAAATATAAAGACTTGGCCTGAATATTTTGATATTTTTTCATCATTAATTCATGAAAACTCATCGCTTTCGGATACTGAACGGATGCATTACCTGATATCTAGTTTAGCGGGGGATGCATTAGCGCTTGTACGCGTTTTTCCCGCCACGGGTAAATACTATAATGAAGCTTATGATGCACTCTTAGCTCGGTACAAAAATAAACGTGAGCTGGCCTTTACCTGTTGGAGAGAGATACAAAGTATTTCGCTAACCTCGACCAATGCTTATGAACTACGCCGTGTTCTCGATATGTTCAATGAAAACTTAGCTATATTAAACCGGCTCGAATTACCAACGCATCATTGGGATTTCATATTATGTTATTTGTTGCTCTCCAAGTTGGATTCTAGTACTCGCTGTGAATTCGAACAAGAACATCCTGCCAACGAACTACCCACTTATTTGACTCTCAAAAATTTTCTGTTTGCTAAATGTGAGGCTCTAGTCCGCGATACGCATTTCACAAGTAGCAGTCACTTTGATAAGCCAAGCAAGAATTTTACCAGTAAGTTCAATAATGAGATCAACTATCCGAAACCGGTGAAGAAAGTATCAGCTGCTGCGTTATTCTCCAGCACCGAGAAGAAACCATCGTCAGCAGACAGCTCTTCAGGTTCTTACATACGCAGTTATAAGTGTTCATTCTGTAATGATGATCATTCCATTATTCACTGTAGTTCTTTTGCACAAAAATCTGTTCAAGAACGTTTAGACTATGCTAAGATGCATCACTGGTGCTTTAACTGTCTGAAATCATCTCATGGCCTTCGGGAATGCAAATCAATATTTAGCTGTCAGAAATGTCATCAACGCCATCACAGCCTTCTACACCAAGATCATGTTTCATCCCTGGGAACTAAACCGAACCAAAATCCTCAAGACACCCACCATTCAGAAATACTGAGAACCAGTAAGGAATTACCGCAGGTGTTAACAAATCTTCAGGACAGATCCCTTGTGCTTCTGTCGACCGCAAAGATACAAGTAAGGGACATCAACGGCAAGTATCAAACTTTGCGTGCCTTGATTGACTCAGGTAGTCAATCTCATTTCATTACAGAACATGCAGTCGATTTACTAGGCCTGAAACATAGTACATCATCACGAAAAATTCGCTGCTTAGGTCAGTCTTGTTCGCCTGTTTCTGGTGTTGTCACTCTCGACATTGGAGTCAGTAGTCAACTTCTTTTTAAAGTTGAAGCTCTCATGCTACCTACTATCTGCGGGAATATGCCTTCCACAGAATTGAATAAAGCGTCTTGGGATCACATTCGACACTTAAATTTGGCAGATGCAGAATGTCATTTGCCAGGAAAAGTTGATATTCTCCTTGGAGCCGAAGTATTCTCTTCCTTACTTCTTCCCGGTATTGTCAGTGGAGATTTAAACCAGCCAACAGCACTCAACTCCGTATTTGGTTGGATCCTGATGGGAAACGCCGAATGTATAAGCACTACTCCCCCTAAAGAAACCAGTTCCTTTCTTGTGAATAGCTATAACCAAGATAACCGAGTTAACATAAATCTTGACAAAAGCATTGAAAAATTCTGGAAATTAGAAAGGGTTCCCTCTTGTAAAAAACTAACACTCGATGAAGAAACGTGTGAAACAAAATATCTTAAAGGACATTCGCAAATCGACACTGGAAGATATATAGCAATCTTACCTTTTAAAACCGAACGTAATGATTTTCCAGGATCACGTGAAGTAGCTGTTGGCAGATTTCGTGCACTTGAACGAGGACTATCCAAAGACACTGGTTTAAAACAACAATATAACGACCTTATGAAAGACTACGCAGATAGTGAACACATGAATAAGGTTCTGACAGAATATCTAAATAACGGCAAATTATTAAAGAAGCAGATTCGTAAATTAAATCTATTTATGGATGAACGGGGAATTCTAAGGGTGGGCGGTAGAGTAGCACAATCTGGCTTGGAATATGAACATAAACATCCTGCATTACTCACTCGGGATTGTAGATTAACCTACCTTATAATAGAGGCAATACATCAAGAACACTGTCATCCAGGAATTAATACCGTTCATTACTTGATCACACAACAATTTTGGATTATGTCTTCGAAACGTGCAATACGTCATTGCTTATCGAACTGCGTTAAATGTTTCCGTGCGCAGCCTGTACCTATAGAACCGTTCATGGGCGATTTACTTGTCAATAGAATTAACCAAGTGAAACCCTTTTCTGTCGTTGGCGTAGATTACGCCGGTCCTTTTCGTATTAAGTTGGGTGCACATCGCGGTGCCAAATTAGGAAAAGCTTACCATTGTTTATTTATATGTTTCACCACTAAAGCCGTTCACTTGGAGGTAGCATCGGACATGTCAACTGAGGCCTACCAGAAGGCTCTTCGTAGATTTGTAAGTAGACGTGGTAGAGTAACACTAATACATTGCAATAACGGAACTAATTTTATTGGAGCATATAAGCAGCTCTCTACGCTGATGAAAGAGGCGAGTGAAGCAGAGAAGATAGAATTCCGATTCAACCCTCCATCAAGTCCACATGTCGTTGGAATCTGGGACATTCAAATGAAGGCTGTAAAATCACACTTATATCGTATAATCGGCGATCAAACACTCACATTCGAAGAACTCAATACGGTTTTCGTTCAGATCGAAGCGATGCTTATCTCACGTCTTTTATGTCCACTGAGCTCCGATCCAAACGATTTGAGTGTCCTCACCGCCGGACATTTCTTAACATTAGAGCCTTTAACAGCGATCCCAGAATACGATCTAACTGAAATAAAAGTGCATCGACTCGGTCGGTGTCAACTCATCCAAAGATTTCATCAAGTGTTTTGGAAACGGTGGAAACTAGAATACTTGCAAGGTCTTACTCAACGTGCTAAATGGACCAAACATTGTAAACCGTTGACCGTAGGATCTGTAATCATACATAAGAATGTTAACACTATCCCGTCACACTGGCCCATTGCTCGGGTAGAATTACATATTGGTCCGGGTGGGGTAATGCGTGTAGCTACAGTCCGCGTTGCTAATGATTCTGTTCCTAAACGAGCAATCATCAACCTTTGTCCACTGACTCCGATTGATGACTGATGTTATCGTATGCCTTTTAAGTCGTATCTTTATATATGTATTCATTTTATCCGTAACGTAGGTTATCTATTTACCCTCTTATATCTATACGTATTTAATATGTATCCATATATATATATTTAGTTTATTTATTTTCTATGTTAGTAATGTAATAAAAAAAAATAACTCAAGCGTATTTTTTGGTGGGCGGTATGTGCGAACATCGTCAATATGAAATCTTTTCTCGCGAAGCTCATATCGCTTACGTTCGCTGCACCAATCACAGGGGTTGGTTTTTTAACCAATCCATGCATGGCTTCCCGTGATTGCTGCATTTTTGTTCGTGCGACATCTAACGGACACATTACTGTTGCTCGAGAACACACAACGTCGTCGCGAATCAAAACTTCTTTCCTTAACGAAATCACTACACAACAAATAATTTCGCGTAACAAACGTTTTTACAAAAGGAATTTGTGATTGTGCCGCGGTCTATAACACCGAACTTGAGTGGTACTGTGTTCAGCGGCCACATACGTTACCCGACTACATCAACGGTGCGGCAAAACCTAGATAACAAGGTAAGGCGTGCATTATACTGTTGATGAAGTGTTAGCGAACGTATTCCTACACTACCCAAACGTGCATAGACACTGTGGTCTGTGCACATTACTCATGTCCTGAAATTAATAATATATATAGAATTAAACTTTGGAACGCATTTCTATAAAAAAAACTTTCATCAGCTGATGCCTTCAATTAGTTAATGACTCAAACTAAGTAATTGAATTGCAATCTATATATTTTTTTTTTTCGAACTGACTACGCTATTGACCTAGCAAGGTCTTAACAGCTTCATCGGACTACTAAGGCGGGCGCTTAAGGCACTCAGCCGATTTTATTCGACAACTAAGCCGAGGGGGACCTATTCTGGTGTGCGGGAGCGAAATTTACCCCCGGATCACGGCGGCGTGACCTGTGGTTACGCGGGCATGGGCATGAACACGCTCTGTTTGGAGAGACAGGCTGGTACTGATCGTTCGCTGCCGTTATTTTATCGGGAGGATCGATAAAAATATGTCGCGGACGTCTTTTGTAGCGCGCAGCGCTGGGTACGGTTTCGTATTTTGCGGCGGATACCGCTAACGGACTGGAATGATTCGCGGCTTTTTCGAAGTAACTACTAGTAAGTGATTTAATGTACGCCCAGATAGAAGGTATCTCCAGGTCCCAGTGGAGATCCTTATTCCGGACGTACCATGGGGCACCGATAACTTTATGGAGCATCTAAATTACTATTTACTTCAACATCTACTACCGCTAGTCCAATCTAATTCTGTATTAACTAACAACATCTTTAATTAAACAAACGTTAATACTTGATATTACTTAACCGATAACATACTTTTATTATTATCTAGGTACGTAAAATTAACTAATTATGTACGGGAAGTGACTGCGGTTACCGTAGACCAAATTTGACAGCATTTTGTTAAGAATCTGCCCCGTGGGGCTTCCCGTGCGCCGATAACTTATAAGCATATCTGAAACGAATACGCAACTTTAATAACGACAAGAATTCAAATTCATCTAAGCCATAAAGATTCAATGACAAAATATTTCTAAATGAAAATAGGTTATGCAACTGCAGTCATTTCCAAAAAGGTTATGAGAAATAATATATATCTTAAATTGTAATAAAATATCTAGAACCTTCTTTTATTAGATCTTACACGAAAAGCACAGTTTGATTTATAGTATAATCCACACCAGGTAACTGTTTAGACACTCGCACTATTCTAGGATATGATACTTCATGGTCACATTTAACATATAAAATAATAATATTAAAATAAATACTAATAAACAACCAAGAAAACCTAAGTTAAAGTTTGTTCTAAGACTTTTAGAAGTATAGCTACAAAGCTATACGCAAAGCAAACGTGTAAATAAAATAATAAGCCTAAGTGCAATGACCGGTGCCAAAAGCTACAATGGGCGACCTGGAGTTAATAGCTTTTGATAGTAAAACAGGCAATAAACCCTTTAATTTTGTTCCCCCGTTCCCTTTCAAATGAAAGTGAAATCACCCGCCGGTCAATGACACTGTGCTTTAGCATAGAAGTGTACAGAATTGTGTATAATTTTTGTTTTTTTCTAGATAAGTAGGTCAAATATTAAGCACCTATTTTTTTTCTATTGATTTAGAATTTGTAGGTGGTAGAGCTACGCTAAAGCTATTAATGGTTTCAGCATGAATGGGTCGGCTCGACCGGGTTAGTACCACCCTCTCACAGAAAACCGACGTGAAGTAACAGTGCCTGTTTGCATTGTTGCGTTTCGTTCGGTCAGTGAGAGCGCCGGAGGTCCTATCTCCCCTCCCCTTCCCCCTTCCCTTACTCCCCGTCTCCCCCAAGACAGGTTGGCAACGCACTTGCGACTCCCCTGCTGTTGCAAGTGTCTATGGACGGTGGTGATCACTTAACATCAGGTGACCCACATGTCCGTTTGCCTCCTATGATATAAAAAAAAAAAAAAAAAAAAACGAGAATCAAGTGCAGAGTGTCCTCGAGAAATATTGCTACTGTCTAAACAGTCACCTGTATAAATAAATATCAATGTTTGAATGCACATGATGTCACAACGGCTGCAACCGTTTGGATATTTTTTTTTTCTTTTGTGTTGGTAATTGTCAGGACAAGGTTTTTATTATACAACATATTTGATAAATAGTAGGTAAAATTTAAAAAATCAAGTAAAAAAATCTCCACATAAAAAATGAGTAAGACGGTAGTGAGATCTTCAAAAATATTGACAGATTGACGTGCAGTTATTCATTTGCCATTTTATTTTATTATATGCTCGTATTTTAAAGGTAGATGTTCGTCCACATTTAGATAGCATAACGACCTCCACGAACAAACGCTCAAATGTGCTAATTTTCATAGCGTTAAAGTTTTTCTACCACAAACATATTGTCTACACACCAATAGTAATAAATATTTTTCAACACTTTTTATAATCTCATACAAATTCCAATACATTTTACTCTGAATGTATAGGACGCATATTTACATAAATAACTGACATACAAATTTATTTTTATTACCCACATTATTTTGATGACCCTATATATTTTATTATCTTTTACACATAAGATAGTAAGTGCTTATGCGTTTCGCGTCGTTTGGTCGAGTTTATTGACCTGAGCTAAGTTTTGATAGACATAAACATTACGTGTAGAATTAACAGGATATAACCTACTTTAAGTTCATAAATATTATCTTAAAGCATTAAAAAGTATCCACGAATAAATATTTCGCTTGTGAAGATCTTTTCAAAACTAGGTACGGGATTAATAACCTCGTTAACAAAGGAACTAATGGTTATTTGAGAGGCTAAAAACTCCATAATCCTGAATGACCAGAATTATCTCTTGACGTAGTGAATTCCTGAAATTGGTGGGTTCCCTTTGAAGATCTCTTTACAATTTCTAATATATTCCGTTAGTTTTCAACCGACTTCAAAATGGAGGCGGTTCTCAATTGGATTGTATTTTTTATTTTCATTTACATTTAAAACTTAAAAAAAATAATCTTTTATTGCAAAAGAGAATATTATCAAGAGGTTCCATTTTAATTTCTTTATCAGATCCTTGATTTTGAAAATACACCAGGGAACTACTCAAAATCGAATAGAAAATCTATAGTGAGATTTATGACAATCCAAGACTAACCTAACTATGCTGTAGGGTGTGCAGATGTAGAGTAGATTTTTAAGGTTTTATTTTTTCACAAGTTTTTATTACTGAACGAACTTTTATCATATGTGATTAAGGAAAAGTGTCTTTAACCCTTGGCCACAATCACACCGAACGCTAAATCATTTCATATTCCAAGATAAACTTTAAACTTGAGACGACCAATAAGGTTGGAGGTATATCTTCCAGATGAGAGTGGCCAATGTTTAGGCGACTAATATAAAATGTCCATCACCTTACTACGAGAATCATAATATATTCCTTCATCGAAAATTTAACCTTCGAGCCTGTTACCAATAGGACCAGATTTACCGAACGGAACAAGGGCACCATGCCCGGACGTCACACGAGAGGGGACTCTACAGATCTGCCGCCCAAAGAAAGAGGAGCATCTGCCATATTAAACAACATTGAGTTTTCTAAAAAGAAAATCAGGAGCCCTTTATTTTTTTATTCTCCTATGAGTTTCTGTTCTCAAATTACACTCACGCAATAAATAAGTTAGAAGTAAAATGCTAGAGGCTTATAGACTTCGACTTTTCTTCAATTTGTGTTTTAGTGAGTTGCGACCTTTTCCTTAATACGGCACCAGAGATTGAGTTTTTAAACCACTGCTGATACAGAAAAAAATTCAGCGAAGCGATGATCGCTCAGTGGTTAGCGTGTTTGGTAACCGCGTCGATGGACATCGTTTTTGAAGGTGGTAGAGCTACGCTGAAGCTATTAATGGTTTCAGCATGAATGGGTCGGCTCGACCGGGGTAGTACCAGCCTCTCACGGAAACCGACGTGAAGTAACGGTGCTTGCATTGCGTTTCGTTCGGTCACTGAGAGCGCCGCAGGCTCACTTTCTCTCCTCTTCCCCCTCTCCCTCAAGACAGGTTGGCAACGCACTTGCAACTCCCCTGGTGTTGCAAGTGTCTATGGACGGTGGTGATCACTTAACATCAGGTGGCCTACCTGTCCGTTTGCCTCCTATGATATAAAAAAAAAAGTTTCGAATCGTAGCAACTGAGTCATAGCTTTCGGTGAAGGAAGATATCGTGATAAAACCATAGCATGGTGGTAGAGCTTTTTATAAACCTGTCGCTCGCTAGCTACTGCCTTCATGTTGAAAATCTATCGCCAAGGCCCTATGGCTGTGTTCCCACAGCTGTACTTAAGAACCAGTCCCTGCAGGTTTTGCGTGTTTAATATCTAGGACCACAACATCACTTACAATCAGGTGAGGTTGAGGCCAAACCCTAAAGCCAATAAATTATATAAAAAAAGCACCCATGAAGCACCGAGAGCGTAAAAAATATTCTAAACAATGCAAAATTATTTCAGGCCACCAGTATTTTTTTTAGTTGTTTTGGGCCTCCCAGACTTGAAACCCGGCCCTGGCTAACACTGAAATATAATTAGCATTATATTAATTGTAAAAATACATACCTAACGTAGTCCTATTATTGACGACGAGGTAACAATGGTAACCGAAGAGTGATCCGAGTGAGATAGCGAACATTAAAGAGACGAAGAAAGCGAACACGATGTGGTATCGGCCGACACTCGCTCCGGTCATGAATTCACCCTGAAACATTTATTTTTTGTGCTAATGTTTTTTCTTTAATTTTATTTTTAGCAACCAACTCCTAGATCATTACTGTCATTGACGAGTACGTGATAATATTACAAGCGTGTGATAATTTCAATGTTTCAACAAGATGGTGGCGCCCTTGTTAGAACATTCTAGGGAGTTTATGTGGCATCTAAGAATTCATGCTCCGTGGTATTTCACTTCACTTCACTTGTGCACATCAACAATTATGTAAAATACCGCCAATATTACAAAACACAGAGTAAAATAACACAAGATTATGAATAAAATGACAGACTAGGATCCCGCCAAAAACGCCGTGCTAATGTTATCTCTTATAATTATGATTCAAACTTCGAAGAACGTTGCTTCATTAAATAGTACATTTTGGTAACAATATAATCATTCGTTACATCATTATGACAGTTACGTCGTGACGTCGATAAGTAAAATGATTATTTCCTCGTTCTACAGCGGTATAGATAAACTACAGTGAACGTTATACCTACTGTTTACCGGTATTTTATTTACTTGTCTAGACAGTATTTAATACATTTTTATTTTTCGGAACCCCTATATAATATGTTCTTTTTTTTTTTTAATTAATATATCGTATTTAGTATTACATCAGTATTTAGTATTACATAGTATTACATCGTATCTTATTTAGTATTACATCAGCAAAGTTGCTGATGAGATAGCAATACTAGGTCATACATCTTGTCTTCATCCCAAAAAGGTTCTGCCAAAACCTCGCGACAAACATCTTTATTTTCTCAGTTTATAAATTCTTCCATGAATCTCTTTTATTTCTTTTTTTCACATACTTCATTGGTGAGTCAATTATGACAATGAAGTTTTGTGACTTATTTGGAACGTCGTACTAGGAAGAGTTAGTAAATACAGTCCTCTCAAACTTTTTGACCGCTCTGAATATAATGATGCAGAATACAAACTTTAGGTATAATTGTGTATTATATTATTACCTATATTACCTATAAGGTCGAGACAACGTAAGGTGAAGTCAATGCCAATTTTAGATTCCTATAAGAAAACTTCCACTTTGTTTTATATTAAACTAGCCGGCCCGGCAGACGTTGTCCCGCCCTGATTATAAAAAAAACCTTGACAAATTATATACCAAAACCTTCCCCGTGAATTCCTCTATCCACTGGTGAAACCCGCAGGATAATCCGTTCAGTAGCTTTTGAGTTTATCGGGAACAGACCGACAGACAGACGCGGTAGGGGACTTTGTTTTATACTATGTAATAATGTCTTGACTATATTACGCGCAAACCCGAACTAACTGTAACTGTCTTAGTACGGCAATACAAATTACCTACAGACCTTGACATTTAAAACCCTTATATATGATCTATAAAGACTGCCAATTTTCTGTATATCTGTCATCCGAATTGATATAGTAAAATTATTATAAAGTTTGATTCGCTTAGATCCACATTGTTTATAAGCGAATTTAAAAAAAAAAGAAACCTATACAAACATTCCCACTGCGATACCGACTTTAAACAATGTGGAACAAAGCCCTTTTTTTTAGTTTTACAAGAAAATTTATAGGTATATAGTATAAATATTGTTTAAAAAAGTACTATAATGAACAATCGTATTTTATGAAAATATTTATCTATATTATTATCAGATAATTCTATATGTAGTGTTCGGTCATAACACACGATAACTCATACTCGTTTATGATAAAAATAAAATAAATAATTGTAGCTAAAAGCTACAAATGCATTCAATAGTACGGGAATACCTTGTACTTTACCATTTAATAATCTAATCAACAAAGCTATTAAATATTAACCTATTGCTCTTGATTCACATCGACCCGACTGCTTAGATATCTAATGCATATAAGTATCAAAATATTCTAAACAACAATATTTTTTCTACAATCAATTATCTATGCATGAATAACATACTGTTAACTAATATTGTAGATTAGGCAGAGGGTACATTAGACCACGGTTTGCATTGTTAGTGAAAAATCGAAATATTAGTGAAAAAAAAACATGTTTGTTTTACGACATATAAGAAATTGTAACATTAGTGTGTTGAACTGGATTCTAATTAAATTTTAAGTAGAAAATGATTGCAATTAATTTGTCCCAGTCACCTCATAAGTATACAGTGTAAACTCTTTACAAGGAATTTCAAGTGACCGAAATTTTTTTTTTCGTTATAACAAGTTTTCGTTATACGGAGAGAAGAGAACAAATAAAAGGTTTTGTGGTAATCCAAACAAATTTAACTAATTACTACGTTATAAAAAGTTTTTCGTTATAACGAACGACATTTTAAAGAGTTTACATTGTATTTCCGAAACTCTTTTCATTGCCTTACGTATAATACGAGATTGCAATTCAAACATGTATTTAATTCTCTAGAATGATAATTTTGGATTATAGTGGTTTTGTACCTGGTCAATATAGAAGTTATATAAAACATCGATTAATTATCGTTGGCATATCTGTACCAGTTGTAAACTGTATCACAGTGCTTTCATTAAAACTGTGTCCACATCTCAAAAAAGTTCAAAAATAAAAGTATTTTAATTATAATGAATTTGCGTTTAATTTAATTGTGACGACACAAAAAATATGCACATCGGCAAAACGCTATATTTTGTGTAAAAAACTCTCAGCTTTCAGAAAAAAAATTCAAATTTGAAGAATTTTGGGCTGTACACCAATAAAAATCAATTTTTCCACTTTAATTCGATTTTTAAGGGTCTTCTGATGAGTTTACGAAAAAATAAATATTTTCATTCAAAAGCTGAGAATTTTTCCTACAAAATACAATGTTTGTCGATTTTGTTTAAAAATGTTTTTCATATCAGAAAAATTGACGAAAAAGTTGAAAAAATATTTTTTCCAAAATTTCAAAAAATCATAACTTCAAGACCGCTGCGTATTAAGAGCTAAAACTCTCAGGGAATTTTTGTCTTATGATAGAGAACACCTCCATAAATTTTAAACATAATCCGCGAGGGTCGCCCCGTAAAAATGTTCTTATTTGGTGGAATGACCTATATAGTATATATATAATATATGCACAGTATACAATTGTTAAATGTATTTTTTAGGCATCAATATAATGTATGATGTATAGTTAGTGGGAAAAGTTTGCGCGTGAGCTTGTGTTTTTGTGTGATTTTTGTGTATATGACATACAATTTAGCTATGTTGTAAGGCTGAAACTGGAATCGTTTTTATAATGCTATATAAATTCAGTTTGATCACTACTAAATTTAATTTAATGTATTCATTGTCATATAAAAAACCAAGACACACTGTCTCTAATAAAAGTAGCGCTTAAAACCGACCGCAAAACTCCCCAATATACATGTGGTTATAGTTATGCGATTAACTTGTGATTTTGCAAATTCAACCTTACCTTAATGATTTAAAGTTGTTTTTACAAGGACAAAAGCGACGCGAGACTATTTGAAATGACTGCATAATCCAAAATTATGCACTCATTTTTGTGTGCCGGCTGTGAGACGTTAAGTGTGCATCTTGGGGTTTTTTTTATATCAATGAATGTATTATAACATTATATTCCTTCGAAACCGTATATAATATCCTAATTAATGTAATCTCAGCCTTGTCTTTTCCAAAACTCAAGAACAAAAAGAGAATTATATAATAAATTATTACATTTATTTAATTGCGTCATTTAGATTTCTAAATTCATTTCCTTGTACGGGCAAGTTTTATTAAAAGCATACACCTATAGTTTACTTGACTGTAGACTATAATATACTACCTAGGTCTGTAATTAAGCTACACTAATAACATAGATTTAAATAATTCGATTACGTTAATTAACTCCATGCAAAATTTAGAATAAGAACCGTTTTCAATCAAACGTTCGCAGTGGGCATGCTTGTAATCCTGATACATCTGTAAATTAAGATTAAGAAAGAAAGAAATACTTTATTGTTGGAACAACCACACAATTAAATTAAATCACACAAACGAATTAAAAAAAAAATACATTTGAAAATGAAAAATAAATGTCCAACAATTGGCGAACCCATTCAGGAAAAATGCGCAATACAGTAAGTAGTACTGTAGCGCTGGTTTTCGATGGGAGCCCATATGATGATAAACGGACGTTCAGTTTGTCATATTAATGTCAATACAAAATTTATAAACGAACAAACAAATAGCACAGTCACACATAACACGTCACGGATGGTCACACTAAAGAGATATAACTACTGTAACCGCAAATTTAAGCTCATTTTGATATGGATTCTTTGAATAAGTTCTAGTTTAGAGCAATAAAATTCAATAATTTATTTAGTTGGAACTAACAGCTCGGTAATTTTAGTGATTAGACAACAAGAAACAGGTTTTAAAAATAATTGAAGTAAAACTAAGAATTAATATTAAATTTACCTTCCAAAACTTGATGAAGTACGGCAAACTGGTAGCCATGATGAACAGACAATAGATGAGCGCGTAACCCAGGAAAAGCATAAAGAACTTATAGTTGTGGAAACACACGCAGTTGTTCACCCAAGGGCAGTGGTGGTCCATTTTGAGCACGCATCGTGAGCAAATACTGCAATGATGTGCTCGATCTGGCTTCACTAGAGCGCAACGATTGCAATAGCGAATTGAACCCGACATTGTTCTAAAATAATAATTATTCGTTGGTTAAATCTCTACGTACACACTTAATAAATAACGGGGGATATTATTGGTTGATTTCAGCAATGGATCACTGAATAATCTTGAGTTTTGAGTATTATGGCGGCATCTCAGCCCGTCATGTAGTGCATTTTATTTATAATCTTGTGTTATTTGGCTTTATATTTTGTAAAATTGGTGGTGTTTCACGTATTATAGTTCAATTATTGTGCATATGTGAAGTGAGTGGAAAATAATGCCACGGAGCATGAATTCTGAGACACCACAGAAATGCCCTGAAAAGTCCTAACAAGGGAGCCACCATCTTGTTGGAACATTGAAATAATCACACGATACTTGTAATATTATTAACTACTCGACAATGGGAGTAGTAATCTGGAGAGTTGGTTGTCAAAAATAAAATATAATAAAACTAAATAATCGATAATCGCAAACTTCGAGTTAATAACCTCTTATCATATGCATGTCAGTAATTTAATATAGCTAACAAGTAAAAGTACCAATAATTACAGTCCTCGTTGAACTTTTTGATCGCTCTGAATATAGCTACGCAGAACACAAATTTAAATATAAATATGTATTATACCATACGTATAATATCAAGACAGCTTAAGGATAAATATAAATATCAATTTCAGATCCCTATAATAAAATATTTTGACATTGTTTTGAACTAAGCTCTTGACTCAAACCCGGATTTACGGCTATGTTCAGAGCGGTCAAAAGGATTGACGAGGACTGTACTTATTTCTATCAGAAACTGAAACAATAGAAGAACTGAATATTCTAATTGCATTATCTTAAACATTCATAATCACGATTACGTGATATATATCATCAGATACATATCATGATATCACGAAATATATCATGGCAGTATAACCCATATGGCAGAAATATTAGGGGCGAAAAACCTTTTACAACCTTTTCTTAATTTCAATATAGATTTAAAACTAGAAAAAAATTACAAGATGTACGATAATCTTAAATAGGATACTTTTTCTTAGAATTGTCTTTGCATTTGCTTACACTAAATCTAGACAATTTTTATAAGGTGTGTTTTATTTTACTATTTTGTCATATATATTATTGTCTTAAAATTATATATATAGTAGATCCGACGTTTACATCGGCGATACATGTACTGTTGCTATAGAAATTATTCATAGGAATACTAGTAGCTGCTTTGCTGTGCATTCAGTACATTTTATCTTTTTGTTAAATGGCAAAGGTTCAATGGAATCTAAAACATAAGCAACCTGAATCAGCTACGAAAATCGTATCGAATGGTCATAGTAATATGCCGATACAAATGTATTTGGTTGAAATATTTAAAAAATAATAATTTTAAGATAAATGGTTAAAATATTCTTAGTCTGTGTATTATCAAAAAATAACACTTTATGTACGTTTGTTGTTCTTATTTTTAGTATGATATATAGTATGAGAAATATGCAGACGCTAATAAGAGTGTACAAAGAAATCGGTTTCGCGTGACGATTTATATACAATAGCTCATTTATATGCAGATTAGTTAGCTTACACTATATTTTCAAAGGTTACTAAGTCAGTAGGCCACGTTTTATAAACATGAAACGTATTTGAAGTTTCGCTTTTTAATATATAGTACGTATACCAATAGTCTGATACAAACTTTAACACTCATAGCTATGTTCGCCATCATAATGACGAGAAATAATTCGTCGTTTAAAGCAGTATCTGTTCTGTGAACAACACTTAAAATTACTTTCAGATATGAATTATTGTCATTTTTCTTCAGAGACATGTTTTATTTCTACTTTGAAAAGATGACATACACAACTTTTAAACTTCTTTTCATACTATATAGGTTGTAGCGTTTGACCATTTATCGGATGTTAAATGACCATGTGGTATAACTGTACACTCAGAACACCCCTGACTATACTCCATTGAAAAATCCATCTAAAGGTTGCCTGGAAGAAATTGCTAATAGCATTGTCCATGCCCATTGTACCGTTAACAAAACGTGAAATGTTTTTTGAAATGAATATATATATGAAATTGGGGTACAATAAAGTTTAAATAAAATATATATATAAGAGGGAAACTTGCTATAGCTAGGGGACTGGCTCTCAAGTGCAGCTGCCTAAACACATCAGCAATAGCTCGATGACAGATTTTTAACTTGACGATGGTAGCTAACCAGCCATCGTAGGGACGGTGACGGCACTCGGACGACTCCTCCCCAAATAAAGGGGGCTGGGTGCCGCCTCCCGGCGTCTCTATATGGGGGTTGTGCAGTTCATGGCCGCCTATGGGGCACCGGTGTGTGAATCACAGTGCGCTGCACCTTTTGTAACCCACGAACGTTGGTGGCTCCGAGGGCGATATTAAGATACCGAACAGTGTCTTCGGCGGCGGCCATGGCGCTCGTCGGTTCCCTTCCATGGAAGCTGAACGCAGCTGTTCTTGCTGCCGTATCATTACATAGTATAAAATGAAGTAGCTTCCGCTGTCTGTTCGCTTAGATCTTTTAAACTATTCAACGGATTTTAATACAGTTTTCAGTAATACATACATGTTGAGATAGTACAAATTCAAAGACTTGTAATGTGATGTCGTAACAAACATATTTTTGTGCGCTCAAATCGCAAACGCTGGCTTAACCCTGCGAGATAGATCAACTACGGAATTGTATATCTTATACAATATTATTAATCACTTCACACTGCCCCATATTAGTATCTACATTGCATCCGTGCGAAGCTGGGGCGGGTCGCAGGTATAACTATACGAGTTAACCTTTGGGGACCGGATTTACACTGTAGGGTTTTAGTGAGTAAGAGTCTCACACTATCCATTCTCTCCCCCGGGAGAGTGGCGTGTCCATGTACAATTTTCCCCACGTTAAACAAAAATGGTAACTGGCCAGACGGACTTCAGTTGCAATGATTTAAACCCACGTCGATCGACGTTGTAGTCCGGTAAAGCTGTTAAGACCTTGCCAGGTCAATAGCGTAGTCAGTTCGAGAAAAAAAATCATCGATCGACGCGGTATCTGACAAGCCTGCCAACTCAGCCCTCATCGCTTAAAAGTTTAATGCTCTGTCCATGTTTGCTTTTTTAACATTATAATACATATTCAAAATAAAGGATAGTTTCAAATCAAAAACACTTTATTCAATTTAGGCCCTAAGAAGGCACTTATGAACGTCAAAACTACTACCGGTTCGGAAAACAACCCTGTCATCGCGAAGAACCGGCAAGAAACTTGATCTGGTGTATCTTTTTAATAAGTATATATAATATTTAGAATATATTAGGTAAATGTCACAAACGTTTTTATTGGATGCACAGAGATGAGTTAATTCCAGACATCACCATCGTTCACATATTGATCCACTCTATAATAGCCTTTTCACATCAAAACTCGCTTGACATGTCGCTTAAATTCGGAATCCGGCAAATCCTATGGGACCTAGGCAAATCCTAATATCCTTTGGGACTTTGTTGTAAAATCTAACACTATTTCCCAAAAAACTGTTACTGATTTTACTAAGTCTAAAACGTGGAACGACCAGTTTGTTACGGTTTCTAGTATTTACATTGTGCCGGATTTTTACGAAATCTAGCTTTTCAAGGTTCTTATGAACATACATTAAATTGTCATGAATGTATTGGGAGGGCAGAGTTAAGGTGCCGTACTCATTGAACTTGGTCTTTAAGGATTCGCGAGGTCTCATATTGTAAATTGCTCGAACTGCCCGTTTTTGTAATAGAAATATGGTATCTACATCAGCTGCTGTCCCCCACAACAGAATTTCCAAGCTTCATTAGACGTTATTCATATGTGACTTATAGCTTAGGTGGATAAAGTAGACATAAATTGTACACACAAAGTATGCAATATTTAAATGAATATGATTAGAATGGGAGAGCACTTTCACTTATAAAAATACTGATCCATACTAAAGAAATATCTCATTTATAGGAGAAAAATAGACGAATATATTCATAAATTGAAATGAAGGAATAATGAAGAGTACTATATTTTTCCTTAGATAATATTACAACTAATTGAATTCAAATTAGTCAAGGTATACAATTGAATTTCAAAAAATTATAAAGTACACATATAGAATATCCGAGTGACCTTATTACTCATTATAAGTGTAACCGATTAACTCACATAAATTACTTAATATTTAAATATTAAAAATACTTATCTAATATTCATCAACAAAAAACTAATACTAAAGTAACATTATTAAAAAGCATGATTTATTTTAAAACTATATGGACCTGAGCATGTATCTATCTTATTTATCAAACAGCAATACATTTATATATATGTCTATATATTACCACATTAAATTTCTATAATTATGCAGTCGGAAAAGCCTAAGTATATTATACTTGTATAAAAATGATATTCTCTCAAATCTAGGTAAAAGTTTGCACAGAATCACATTCACAAACCTTGTCAAGACCGGTATTGTACGAGCAAAATTCTCTATAATCTCTTTTTTCGTTTCCGTACCAAATATAAATGCGCAGTATTTTCTTATCATTATTTTGAGTCTAGAATATTATCAAAATTTATTCGGTAATGTATAGTTACCATTTGTCAGTCAGCATGTAATTTATTAAGCAGTAAACATCATTTTTACATATAATAATTATTTAATCAGTTCATTAAAGTAATTAACATATTAAATTATAAATGACATTGAGAGCTAATTAGTTCACTTAGTACAATTAACCAAGATAAATGAGCAATACTACATAATTTGATTTCTTGTGACATAAGGGTAACGTAAAATTGAGTTTTTGAAACTTCTATTTCAAAGGTAGTGTAAAGGTGCAAAAGTTATACATAACTATAAGTTCAGAGTTCTTTATATGGCCTAATGTAACTGAAAGTGTGGTTTATAGTTTTTTTTAAATAATGGAATGGAATTGAAACATGTAATAAAAGTTTATAGGACAGTTTGTTTCTGAAACTAGAAAATTGATAATTAATAATTACTCTGAGTAAACAAATAAATGTTTGTTCGACAAAAATAAATCCTTCATTAATAAAGTAAGAAAGAAAATTTTCTAAATATTGATAAAAATACCATGTCTGTCTGCTGCTACCAAGCAATAGCTACTACTACAAAGAGAAAGACACAGGCACAACTGACATAGGAGCCGAGAAGCATGTTTTCAAAAACTATTTTTTTTTTCGAACTGACTACCCTATTGACCTAGCAAGGTCTTATCAGCTTCACCGGACTACCGTTCAAATACCAATAAATCTACATTTCTATGTTTTTCCACATATGAACATAGTATACACACATTTTTTGGTTGAGTTTTCCTTATGACTCTTTCCTTCACCATTCATATCGAAGTTCAATCCTACAGCTAGTAAATCAATATTAACCCATGAAGCCATTAAAACATTATGACCTCATCAGTATTAATTAACTTTATAGTATACACTATTTAAACTTTAGTATTGAACATATCAAGCAAATGACAAATAGATATAGTTTATAGTTAATAATACCAACTTCATGCAATTAATAAAACTAGTAGACATATTTTTTTTTATTGTAGCTCCGCAAAATGACTGTACTGTGCCTGATGGTGAGCACAGTACAATCCAAAACCAATGGTGACCACTGAGAGATATATTAAAACAAGAATTATTCAAATGATATTAACGATAATTGTATCTTACCTTGTGACTATAGCAAGATCTTTAGCAAAATTCTCTAATATTGTCCTTTGTCCATCTTCAGAATCAGCACTGAGCAACTTTTCTATCTCTATATCAGGTAGTTTATACTGAAACAATTATCAAAATCAAGTATTTGTAATATATATATCAAAACAATGCAATAGACATAAAATTTGTTCATTTTATATCTATTACAGTTTGAATTGATCAATATCACTTGGTGACAAGTATCAATACTGTTTCCATTATAACATCAGAGTATAGCATCTCTTATATTTCAGCATCTACTTGTTGTAATATACATTTCAGTTACAAAACACATTTAAAAGAAATCATCTGACACACTATCATTTTTACAAATGGTACAGATAACTACGACGCAGGGTCCTAGAAGATGAAAGGCAACTGCTATTAGTGAAAGCTTTGTTTCAAAATGGAAATTAGTAAAAAAGGAACATAAAACTATCATTACAAAAAACTGAGCTATTAAGTTTTTACCCCCTTTATGGGTAAAAATTGTAAATATACCTTACAAAATTACATTACACTTTTATTGTTTAGCAAAACTAAGTGTGCAGCTTGACTGCAGGTTAACTTTCACTCCTGGTGTCTAATATATTTCAAATGGCAGAAAGGGAAAGCAGAAATTTTTCACTCAGAGACAAAAAATGTTACAGCAAATTATTTTTTAATTTTTTCGAACCGACTACGCTATTGACCTGTATAGGTCTTAACAGCTTCACCGGACTACTGAGGCGAGCGTTTAAGGCTTTCAGCCGATTTTCTTTAGGCAACTAGCTCAAGGGTGCGCGGCACACCTTGGCTTGGGCTGTCACCTGTTTTATACCGCAAATTAAAATTTGTAAACTAAATAAGTAGACTAACAAAGCAAATGTGTTATTCATTATGATTCATTTACTTCGCATCACAAATTTGGGGTTGTTAAATGTTGTTTTTTTTTTAAAAGTTTGGTTACCCCTTTCAAAAGACACCCCCCTCACCCGCCTAGAGGCATAGTTTTTTTTTTATATGTGTTTGAAGTTATGTGTAAGGGAACGTGATTTTTCCTTCACATGCACATTTTTAAGGTTTATAATACCATAATTTTATTGTTTTATACATATTTATTGTTGTTTTGTAATTGCTCACTATTATTTCCGAAAAAAAAACAAACAATCAAATATAACTTATTTGTATGATGTAAAACGGAACGTTTTCAGATCTTGTATTTTTTGTTTTATTTCTACTATGTTTAATCTAAAACTCAACTGTCTCAATCCTAGAAAAAAATATAATTTAAGTTATTTGTATAACCATAAAGCCTCTCTACACATAACACAGGCGAGTGAGTGCAGCGAGTAAGCGAACTGGTCCAAGCAAATCCGACTTAGTCACGTTAGGTTAATAGAGGAATTACCGGAGGAGGCTTCGCTCCCGCCCTAGTTCTCTATGTAGGTTAGAATTGCGAACACATATCAAATTCCTTGTTGTTTTATGTTAAATATTTTTTAACCACTATGAGCTTAAATGTGAAATATGTGAGTGAAAAATAGGACAGAAGTTTATTGTAAATAATATTTTTTTTGTTCTCAATATTTATGCTGTTCCATCAATAATTTATTCCTTAATGCATAAATATACATAGTTTCATACAAGTTATTATTTTTTTAGTTGAATAGTCAACCTTGTTTTATGCTAAATTACTATAATTTTTAGTACTGTTACAAGAGTTTTAAATACTTAATTTTTTATTTTTTTTCCAGAAAATTTACATTTTTCCAGCAATCATTTTTTGCTCTACTTATATATAGACATAGTATTGTACAAACAGTTGAATTTAATCTTAAAAATCAACATGTTGTTAATATACAAAATTGTCAATGATTGTTCGGAGGCAACATAATCTCAAAACTTTGATCATGAATTTGATCTTTGATCAGTAACTATAACTTTCCGTGGCAGGGGAGTGGTTTAGAGGGGTAGTTAGCCCAATCCCCGAACCCCTATCACCCCCCCTCATCCCTTATTTCAGGATGCGAATTTCTAATGCAGACCCGAATACTAATTATATACATGTCAAAGAGTTTGACATAATTAAATTTCAATAGATAAATAATATTAAAAACCTGTGACCTACATACATTTTAAGAAAGTATAAAGATAATGGTAAAGTTGTAAAATATTTACTATAACTAAATATACTGAACAGGAACTTACTTTATCTGGAATTGGTTTTATTTCTGCAAATATAGTTTTCCAGTACGCCCAAGCAAACATTATCAGTAATATGTGATACAGCACCAAATAAACACATTGTTGAGCCACACTCTCAATTGTAACTGTAAGGTAATATTTTTTTCGTAATTCAATAAATATATAAATAAGAAAACTGATGAAGTAAAATAAATACTAACAGATGCACAACTGAATAACATAGGCATAATATGACCAAGTTACAATGGACACTATCAGTAACACTGGGAGCCATTTAAAAGCTCTCCAACACCACATATTGCAAACACGACAGCACACACAGTATCCAGACGGCGACACTCTATTGTTTTGCACTGATGAAGCCATTATTTTATTACAATTTATCAAAAGTGAACAAACTATCAATGTTCATCTTGCAAAATGACAATAAAAGCATAGAAATAAAAATGACAATGATAAGTGTTGCCACCTGAGCCACTGTTGAAATAGGTCACAGACTATAGATAGTAGTATATAAATAGGTTTTGGTACTTTGTAGTATGAATTTTATTCAGCTCAAAAATAATATGTATTTTTTCCATTTAATTGTGTATAAAAAAAGGCTTAAGCGAGCAATTACACTAATTGCAGAATAAATTCAAGCTGAAGAGAAAATATTGGCATTTTCATATTGATAATATATCATTCAAATATCGATTTATTCTAAATTCGAATTAGCATTGAATTGGAGTTCTCAATTTTTATATCAAATAATTTTATGTAACAAGCAATAATTTGTAATGTAAATATTTCTCCCAGTTAAACGTTTGAGCTATGTTATACACTTCCTAGCGACATAAAATTAGTCAAATAATTAAAACTTGAAAAATTAATTGTATTAATTACATGGTTTCTAAGATTTAATATATGAATAAAGTAAATTTCGAGTTTTTGCCGGGATCTTGGTCTGTCAAATAGTGGATTTTATTTTTTATTCATAATCTTGTGTTATTTGACTCTATATTGTGTAAAATTGGTGGTGTTATATGTAATATGGTTTGTTTATTGTGCATAAGTGACGTGAATGGTAAATAATACCACGGACCATGAATTCTGAGATGCCACAAAAACTCCATGGGAAGTCCTAACAAGATGGCCACCATCTTGTTAGTTCATTGAAATTATATCAAGAAACTTGTAATATCGATACTCACTTGACAATGGCAGTAATAGTCTACTAGAAGACTGGTTGCCAAAAATGGAGTGGAAGAAGAACTTGTAATACTATTAACTACTCGACAAGGGCAGTAATAATCTAAAAGATTAGTTGCCAAAAATAAAGATAAAAAAAGTTAATTTCTCTTACAACAAAATAAAATACTAAATGTTTCAGTTCATTGTAACACAAAACCTTTAAAGTATCAATTTTCATAATAAGACGAGATAACAAGAATTATAGAATAAAAAAAATGTAATTGCATTTCAAATACCAAACTCGAAAATTTACATGTTGGTACAAATAAATATATCAGTTCAAACTAAAAGTTTTAGTTATTGATCTAGCTATCTTATCTTATTTGAGTTAAAACTGCAGGGGAACCGTACGGCAGCGCTTCGAGGATGAGTTTATGCTATACTCTGGTAATTGTTTTGTAAATCGATGATTATGCATCTCTATAACATCTATGATTTACAATAATAGCAACCCTATAACATTAAATGTCAGATTTATAGTTTGTCTTTAGGTGGCGTCAAAAATTTTGTTGTTTTTGTATCCAAACGATATTTAGCTATAACTTTGGTTTTAAATCGTTTCGTTTTAAATCATGGAGGTGAAAGAATGTAATGATTTGGCTGAAGAAGTACGTTTTCTAAAACGGTCTGAAAAAGTCGATTAAATATTGATTCTTTTTTTTACTGACATGACGTGTTTCAGAATCAATTCATTGTCGACGATGTGAGTAAAATTATCAAAGAGGCTA
This sequence comes from Antheraea yamamai, assembly GCA_036509395.1. Classification (NCBI taxonomy): domain Eukaryota; kingdom Metazoa; phylum Arthropoda; class Insecta; order Lepidoptera; family Saturniidae; genus Antheraea; species Antheraea yamamai. Next base: position 10,128,975 of record AP028430.1, read on the forward strand.
TTGAAAATTCTATTGGAGGTACAGCTTACCAACATAATAAAGTAAATCAATGGACTTCTGCTGTTGTCGAATCTTGTTTGGGACAGCTGACAAAATTACAGAAGCCTTACAAATATATAGGTATTATTGATACATATTCTATAGTTACTGTAACTGTAAATGTTCGTTACTGGTTACAGTTACTTACTGTATGGATATTTACAAAACAGTAGAACTAAATCTAGTAAACGTCTGTTTGTTTTCAGTAACATGCACAATAATGCAAAAGAATGGTGCTGGACTGCATACTGCGTCTTCATGTTTCTGGGACAACAACACTGATGGTTCATGCACTGTGCGTTGGGAAAATAAAACAATGTATTGCATCGTCTCCGTCTTCGGCCTTGGCATATAAGATTATATATTTGTTCTAAATTCTATCATTAAATCAAGAACATTAATTAATCACTGTCACTTATTATAGCCAGCTTAATCATTTGAAAGGGAGAAAAAAATTGTAGTATTCTCTATGTGCTCTTAAAATTAGAAATAAGTATTTTTATTTATGCTATTGAATTTTATGTAAAAAAGCACAAAAATAAAATAAGACACAGTGCACTTTACTTTTTAAAAATGTGAGAGTTTTGTTATACAGAGGCAAATCTATCTGTACCTATATGTCTGATGACATTTAAATTTATGTACTGTTTACTGTTAGATGATTAAAGTTTTGATTCAAATTGAGTTTAATAATTAAATTCTGAAGTAAGATTTTGGAATTATAAAAACAAACCATTTTTTTTTTGTACCAGTAAAATTAAAATTAGATGCAATCCGAGTATGTTATGTTAATGATATATGTTGTGTAGATAATATGAAAAATATAAGATTGCTCTTTGTATAAGCTTTCATATTTTGCCTATTTTCTTTTTTTTCTAGGTTATTACTTAATTTTAAGTAAGTAGGATATATTTTCATATGCAATAAATAATAGACCTAAACTCTACATTTTGTTTTATTTATTAGTGTTATTTCAAAACCGATATATATATATCCTACTAAGTATAGTTGTATTACTGTGCAATGTTTTAAGTGGTTTGAGTGAACAATAGATAAATAAATATTTTATAAACCCACCATTTGTTTTTCTGATTTAGATTTCACTGGTATCTAATTATGCTACTTGTATTAAAAGGATAAATTCCCAAGTTAATACATTTTTGTAAAAACGAGGTATCCATGATGTTTTACGGTTTTAAAAAACATAATTTGTAAATCTTAGTGTAAGGTATTTTTCTAGAACATTGGATCTATTTATAGCGCAATAAATGTGTACAATTCGCGCCAAATGTTTTTGACCACTCTGAATATATAGTCGAGTAGAATATAATAATTCAGATAGTAATTCGTATTATATTATATGTATAAAATCAAGATAAATGAATAATTTTGTATTCCTATAATAATATTCTAACTGTGTTTTGTATCGAACTTGTTGACTATATTACGCGCAAGCCCGAACTTTTGGCTATATTCAGAGCCGCCAAAAATATTGATGAGGACTGTAGTATTGAAGGCAAATCTAAAACTGAAAAAAAAAACATATTAAACATTTTCGATGCGTCATTTTACCACATGTCGTTTATCCATAGGAAAGTATGACATATATATGGAACGAAATTTTAATTTTAGATGATCAGTGATACTCATCACAAAAGCATTATTTCAGTTTAAAATCAGATACTAAAAATAGCTTTTTATTACCGTACTGATTGTAAACAAAATGTTGTTATGGAAATCACCTGTGATATGAAACAATACGTTATACATTGAAATTTCTGCAAAAGCACAGAACTTTCTCTGGTAATAATGAATAATATTAAACCACAAAGTCATTTTGCAACTACACAAAACACGCTATTGTATTTATCAAATATTCTCATGTAGAATATGTACTGAATACTTTATATATTCCGGTGATGCATATTACGTTAGTATTGTTTTATATACAATAACATATTTTTAAATATTCCCGGGTAAATGGCAACACGACATATTTGTGTCACGTGATCATCATCGATCCAATGGTTGAACATTTCTCGGGTCCATTCAACTCGGCTCGGCCATCGCCGGGGAGAGGGACACTTCACAACACCGATTCTATTCATACATAGGAAATATTTATATATCGCTATCTCTCTCCCTCGTATTGAGAAATAATTAAATGAATGGTGAATGAGCGAAATAGGAATATGTTCGAGTGGAAATTATTGAAAGCTGGGCCAGGCCAGTCGCCATGTAGATTTTTTCGATGTGGGTGTTATGTCTCAGGACGTCAAACGCTTCAATGATTATTATTTTCAAGTGGACATTAAATTTAGTGTAAATCATCATTGGACTTGTAATTTATTGTGTTTTGACGAAGTGTGAATAATTAAGCATATTGCATTGTGATAGTGAACGATCTAATCTGGTGAAGGCAGATAATAAATTGGAGGGGGGGCTGCTGAAATACTACTATAGGATAGTAACGACGTTTTACTACTTGAGAGCGCTCATAAAAATTTTCATCTCGGCGCGACCGAGTCCGGACTTCCATTTTGCTTTATTATGTGGTCGGGTTGTTTACAGCGTGCTTCGCGCTTGGGACAATGGAAAGTGACGGTAAGTACAGATATCAGGACGCATTGCTATGTATAATAACATAAATAATATACGATGTATGCGCATATAGGGCGTACATGATAAACATGCAACAGTGAATAAATAATGGCATTCGATTTTGTGCAACGTGCGGCGCAGCCGTGGTAGCCGGGACCGGCGGTGCGGTGTGGTGCTTTGCTCCACTAGGGCCGCGCGTCGAATTCGGTCGGCCTTTGTAATGTGCGGGACTAGCTGTTAATTGATTTCAATCCAATATGTAAGCATGCGCCGATCGTATGCACCTCGCCTGTGTACATTGTACAATTCTCGACGCGTTTACATCGTTCTTATCAGCTGATTACACTACGCCAGTGCAAAGTGGTGAGCGACAACAATATTGTTTTATAACATAGGTGAAAATCGAACGAATTACAGACTGATTCCTATTCATTTTCTACCACCAATATTTTATATTTTGTTTTTTTTTTAATTTGATTGTGTGGTTTGATTTTCCATTTGCCTTACATGTTAAATGAGTTACAAATTATCATATACGTAGGGGAAAATGGATGAAGAGCTATTTTCAAACATGTAATTAAACCTGTCCCCTTTTGTATAAAATAATTTTATTTCCTTTAAACTAAAAACATATTACTATGGTTGTAGCATTTATACCTAACAGAATACCTATAGAGTAATTATACAAATACAGCATCAAATAACTCTTACAATTGACATAGTCAATGTAAAAATGCTAGATATTTTAATCAAATATAGAAACAATAATATTTTTCGCAATAAAGTTAAAGAATGTGACAGAATATGCCAATGTTATAAAATACTATTGGTTTGTGTTATGAAAAATCATAATGTGTATACAGGAAAGATGTTAATAATGTTTATTATAGTTCCAGGTATTTTTAGACTGTAAGTCATCAAACAGGCTATATGCCATGTGAATATTTTTATAAATTGATGCAGGTGAATAATTGTACTTTATAAACTTATATGATGTTTTATGCAATAAAATGCATGCTATAATCATGTTGGAATAGAGATATAGTTGATATGTAAAAAAAATAGGCAACATAGATTATAACAAACAATTAAAAATGTAATGCTATGAAACATGAGGCCTTAGTCCTATTGTGCTTTTTTATTTTTACAACTTACTATTAAAGCAACAACATAATGCAGTATAAATTTTATATGTATTAATTGGTTTGTTTTAAATCTTTCTGATCATTATAAATTTAAAAGGATTCTTCTACTAATATAGCAAGATAAATTCTATATGTTACTTCTTAACTAAAATAATACAATACGGATATGCAATTTATGAAATACAGCTAATGAATACTGTGATTTTTAATTATTTTACTAAAATATCTGCATCATTGTGTTATCAATATCATTATATTTGGGTTTCATGTGTTTAGTTTGAATATGCTCTTAATAAAATGCTATAAGGAACAAGTACGTGGTAACTTGTATATAAGTATTGTATGTAATAAACATAGTATATTGTAATATATAATATATTAATATAAAATAATCTAAGGAAAATTAATTAATTAGTATATAAATTAAATATTATTTTATTATTGTTGTAAAATAATTATAAATTTAGGTGGTTTCTTCTGTATATTCTGCCCCGGAGAACGATAATCATTTCCGTGCCTCTCATGTATATTAAAAAATTAAACAATTATCGATTTTGCATACAGACTATAATAGTATCTATAGTAGCCTTTTGTATAGTAGTTTTCTTATGCTTTCTCTCGGGATTTAAACTACAGAAATATTGTTTTTAATTCATGGTAAGGTGCAAATATGTAGCAACCGATATTTTAAGAAATTCCAGGGAGAAATTATATTACACAGCATTATCAGTGGCAGTCATAGATACGGATTTTTGTATGTTTTCTCCTGGTGGCCGTGTACCACCGGGATAAGGCGCCCCGATATGAATTCTATATATATGTTATAATCATTATAAAATGAAAATCTGTTAGAGCATTTATTATGCTGTTTTTACTTATCATTTTAATGTTATAAGTTACCTTTCTGTTGTTTTATGTCTCTACTTCATCTTTTAGATAATAATTGATATTATAACCACGCATAGTTTATTTGAGACGCTAAGACGAAAAAATATATTCCAATACATTTTTCTCTAGATTTTATCATAAAATTTTTTCCTGTTTAATTACTATTTTTACCAGGTAAATTCTGTAATAAATAAGAATTTAAATTATATCTTTGTATTAATTATCATAGGTATGCATTAAAAAACGCCTTCCTGTAAAAAATCGTGACTTTGGAGATAACCATTTATTCTTCGCGGCCGTCGAACTGATATTATAAACTCTGACACAATTGGCAATCATTCTATCACATAAAAGTTGTTGCTCCACAGGAATCCAACCAAAAACTTTACGACTGTATGTGTACTAGGGTTTAGTTATCAACTGATCTAGTATCAACATGAATTTTTCAAGTACTCTGGGATTTGCAAGCGTTTATACTGTCAATTCTTGTTACCTACTTAACTTTATTTAATTTCTGTATTTGTGTAATATGCGTACATGATGCCATGGGTACAGAAAAGGACACAGTCACTTTGAATTCAGAGAAAATAATGTCATTACATAGTATAAAACGAAGTCCCCTACCGCGTCTGTCTGTTCGCGATAAACTCAAAAGCTACTGAACGGATTTTCATGCGGTTTTCACCAGCGTATAAAGTGATTCATGAGGAAGGTTTTGGTGTATAATTTGTCAAGGATTTTTTTTATAATCAGGGCGGGACAACGTCTGCCGCGCTCGCTAGTTAATAATAAAATTCTTAATTGCACACCTTGAAAATATACAACATAAGACAGCAGTTTACAATATATGTGTACAGTTAGGCGGCCTTATCGCTTAGAGCGATCTCTTACAGGCTAAAGTTAGGAGACATTTAATTTTGAAAATACCCGATTGATATATATATATATATATACGCACATAGTATTACAAAAACTACAGATAAAAACAATGAAGGAGTTACGCAATAAAATATCTTCTATTAGGACAGCGAGAGATTATACCGGTAAATATATTAAAATGAACTACTTTCAAAGGTAGTCCGGTGAAGCTGTTAAGACCTTGCTAGGTCAATAGCGTAATCAGTTCAAAAAAAAAAAACTTCCATAGGATACATCAAACCATTTACGCGAGCGAAGCCGCGTACGAAAGCTAGTATGTCGATAAGTCCGTACCTAATAAGCTTAAAATAATGTTCGAGCACGTATCGTGTGCATGAAAAGTGAGCAGCGGCATTGTTAACTACAATACTTTTGAAGAATTTACATAATATGAAAGTAAGAAATGGAATCTTAAGTAGTGAATCATGCGTTAAACTCGAACCGGTTCTAGCCGAGTCATCCCGCGGCTTCGACCTAGTCCATACGTAGGTAATCGAAATCTTTTGTAATAACTTCTACATCGGTTCATAAGTGTGAGTCATGTATTTAATATACTATTTTGTATACAAATATATGTAAATTGTAGTGTTATCTCATTCAGCCTACATATTTAGCGTTGCGAGTAAATATCCATTGACCAAGGTTGTTCTATGTCGAACATGTTCAAACATGCTCCGCCTATACTTCAGAATCCCTGGAATAGTTAGGCGTCCCTATAATATTTTTTTAATCGGTGCTGTCAACTGTGACCTCAGTGCATTTTGTCGGCAGTTGTGTGTGAAAAGTGATTCGCAATTAATAATGTTATAAACAAAACGTTTTGATTACACCATTAAACCTTATTTTTGGTAAGTGAATTTCGTATATTCATGCATAAAAAATAATATTTACTGTAAACAAAAGTGTGCAATTATGGAAATTGTTAGTAATTCGTCTCGCTTACTCTTTAGTAAAATTATATTAGTGCGAGTAAGACTTTCAAAAATGTACGCTATGACGTCCACGGTCGACGCGCACTATAGCCAAGACCTTCATTTGAAAGTTTTTACCTCAAACCAAAAGTCAATCCAAAATAGTTTAAGTACGATCCTGTCATTGTACAACTTGTACAACTTACTTGGGATAACTGCTATCCGAGTATGAACCGAATACTTGAATTTGGGTTAAGTACAACTCTTATTTGGTTGAATTAATACCTGAACGTTTTTTTTTGGAACGTTTATAGATATTCTATAAGTGATTCCGTGACCTTAGTTTAAGTTTTGATAGCTATAGGACTTTACTTAGGACAATTAATCTTGTGTCATAATTCATCCAACCTTCCCTACTACCATGACTTATGGAAATTCCTCTAAAGAAAATATGACAGTCCAATTAGTCAGAGCTACCAATTCCTGAACGAAAGGACTTTTTATAATGAACGCACTGTAACTCTGAAATCTCAATTAACCACTGGGTCGATGACCTTTCACGGTTTGTTTAGTTGTGTATAAATGTAAGACTAAATAAATTTTACTTGATATAATGACATCTATGTTTTAAAGTTATAATATTCGGTTATATACCTGAATGTGTATATACACAATGTAGGATTTTAATTTCATCATTGACCATTGTTTTAAAATTTAAAAACGATGAACGATTATATATATTAAAACAAAGTCCCTTACCGCGGAAAGGAAAGATTTGGTCTCATTCTCTTAGTACGTCTGTGGGAAACCGGAATAGACAGCTAGTACATAATATATGCTCAACTTTTTTGATTTCTTACGATCCGGGTATGTAGTAATCTTATAACGTTATAGCATCCGCCATCAGGTCTAAAACAGACATATAGTAATACGAATATCATTACATAGTATAAAATAAAGTCCCCTACCGCGTCCGTCTGTCTGTTCGCGATAAACTCGAAAACTACTGAACGGATTTTCATGCCGTTTTCACCAGTGGATAAAGTGATTCTCGAGGAACGTTTTGGTATATAATTTGTCAAGGATTTATTTTTAATCAGGTCGGGACAATGTCTGCTGTGTCCGCTAGTTTATGTATAATTATAAGATTTACAGTAGGTACGTATATAATAGATCTATAAACATATTCGCCCGATGAATAATCGAAATCAGATTCCTTAGCGGTGATTATTATCGTGTAGTTTTTACTAAGATAATAATTATGTATATCCTTTCGTGCGTTCGTCGTTATAACACTGTATAGTGTAATTTGTTTTGCGTTGATTACGTATGATATACCTACGTTTACTTCTATTTATTTAAAAATCTATCTCACTATTTTTCTATAGTTGTTATGCTATTTTATTTTTCTTTATATCCCCGGAATTTATTTTTGACTCTTTGGTGTCCGCGACCTCTTTCTCGCGATATTATTTCGCTGTTACAAGAGAACGGGAACTACGTATTTTGCCTGGAATTTTATACTAACTTATACATTTTTAATTGCAATTTTGTCACTTAACAATACTCTAAAGAGTTCTCAGTTTGTTGGCAAAAGTTTCGTTAAAATCGCTTCTGCCGATTAGGGAATTGGCACGGATAAACAGCACAGACATTAATTTTATATGTATATAGATTTTTTTATGTCTCTAAATTACTGCACTGCACCTTGCAATAGTATTGATCGGCGCTTCAGATTTGTTATCAATTCATAATATGTTCACTGAACTGAGACGTTTTTCGCGCTATTTCACCATTTGCTCTGTGATTTAGTCTGGGCGTTTATGCTCACCTCTCATTTATTGTGCGACTAACAAGTTCTTCTATTTGTTCATCGTATTTATTTATATTTATAATATTATTATTTTTTAAGTATAGGAGGCAAACGAACTGGTGGGCCACCTGATGTTAAGTTTTCACCACCGTCCATAGACACTAACAACACCAGGGGAGTCGCAAGTATGTTGCCAGCCTGTATTTGGGGGGCAGGGGCGGGAGGGGGGAGAGGAGAGGGCTGGGGAGGTGGTCCTGCGGCGCTCTGACTAACCGAACGAAACGCAACAATGCAAGCACTGTTACTTCACGTCGGTTTTCTATGAGACGGTAATATTCCGAGCGAGCCGACCCATTCATGCTGAAACCAGTAATAGCTTCTGCGTGGCTCTACCACCTATAATATTATTGTTCATAATATTCTTAGAAGCAGCGGAGCCATAATCTTCGGTAACTTCTATTATGATAGCTCTCTATTGTATTACTAGAATTAATTATTGAGATAGTTTACTTTTATTGTTTAGGTTTTGCAAATAAGAGATTGCTGCATCTCTTTATATATCTAATGAAAATAGGGTAACAAACATTTCTAACATTTTTCAATTTTTATAACACTCTTGTAGTATTTTTGTTTCCCTTGTTGTTCACCTGTGTTACATTATTGCATTATTAAGTTAATATTTTTATTATTATTTATTGTTTATATATTATGAGTTAAGCCACCGACTACACTCCGTACATTGCTATGGGCTCCCATTGAAAGTCAGCGCTGTAGTACCACTCAGTTGTACTACAGCATGTAACCGAATGGGGTGTCATTGTTGAAATGTCTAATTAACTTTGTGCATGTTTCCTATATTTATTTTGTGGTTTGTGATGTTTTCCAACAATAAAGACTTTTTCTTTCTTTCTTTCCATGACCAATCTTTCGTATTTACGGAATTTTTCGTAAAAGGTTCTGTGTTATTTTTTGGGTTTGACTGACCCATTACCATTTCTCTAATGCGTAACGAAGCGGGCGCGAATTGGCTTGTAAAATATATAGTAATTAATATAAACTATTTTCTTGGCACAATAAGACCTCATGCCCTGCACTGGTTAGCTAGATCAATAAAGTACCCATAACCTACGTATCCAGAACATTTAGGATGTATATTATACATATTATACGCCTACATGCGATAAGATTTAACAATTTTAAGTAATCTAAAAGTTACGCGATCTCAAGTTAATGGCGGCATTGACCCTGTTTTTTATGCGATAGAATATAACGAGACGTGATCCATTGAAATTTTAATACGGCTAATCAGAAACACCGAGCGTTATGCACACGGTAGAGATTATTGTGTTTGCGTTTTGTGGGCGATTGTCTACTGGAGTAGGATTTTTGTCGAAGGTAGGTTTTCGAAAATCATTTACAAAGGGTTTTAAGATGCAAAAAGTTTCTATATAGTGTGTATTCTTTGTTTTTGTATAGCTCAATAAAAAGGTGAACAAACATGGCCGACACGACTCGACGACGGGAACATTGAAATTGATAAAGATCAAAGTTTTTTTATTAGTGACTAGCTGTAGGCGCGACTTCGTCCGCGTGGAAATTAATGTAAAAAAACAGTGACTAATAAAATCAACTGAATATACCAAGTCTATTTTACTTATCTGCTTTTCTCTCGTACATAAGTCGCGTCGTTATTAAAATTGCAATAATTTTTGATAGAATGAACCGATTTTAATGAAATCAAGACTGCATTTTACTCGGAGGTATGCTTTGTGTTTTTCTTGGTGAGGTTTAGCTGTGAACGTAGTACCTACTTTAGCAGTGCCGCTTGTTCAAACAAACAGACAGATAGACATTTCCAAAATCATTGAAATGTATTTTACTACTTATTCCAAAGACACCTGCAATATTTTTTTTTCCACATAAATCCAAAAAGTACAGGCACGTTTGATTTACATTGTTATGTTTATATAATAGGTCTTTACCTATGAAATTGCCGTTTTCTGCAGTACTGGCCATTTCAAATCAAAATAATTTTTGTTTGGCTAAGAATTCTAATTTCAAATTAATTTTATTTTAAAAACATGGAATTCTTTTTCCAAAAGTAGTCATTTGTTTATTGATTAGTGTGACATTTTCATCGCATTTCAATCTTTTTTGTCATCATGGATACGTTAAAAAATCGGGTAATTAATATGCGTACCGTCGTGGCAGTAACGTGGCACAAGCGGCACGCAACATCAACGACGTTTACGGAGCTAACACTACAAACCAACGCACCACCTGACTTTGACTTTGACAATGACGAATTAAAGGCGATTGTGGAAGCTGATGATACACAATCTACGGCTGAATTAGCAGCAGCTATCGACGTTAGCGTCAAAACAATATTGGTCCATTTGCGTCAAATTGGCAAGGTAAAAAAGCTTGACAAATGGGTGCCCCACGAACTCAATGATCGCCAGCGCGAAGTACGCGTCGAGGCGTGCCTTGCACTGCTCAACAGACACACAAATGAAGGAATTTTGAACCGCATTGTTACCTGCGATGAAAAATGGATTCTGTTTGATAACCGCAAGCGCTCAGCAAGTTGGTTGGATCCTGGTTCAGCACCTAAACAATGCCCTAAACGAAAACTTACCCCTAGAAAAGTGATGGTCACTGTTTGGTGGTCTAGCGCTGGTGTGATTCTTCACAGCTTCTTACCAAACGGGGTGAGCATTACTGCAGATGTGTACTGTGAAGAACTGAACACAATGATGGAGAAGCTGGCACATCTTCAACCAGCATTGGTCAATCGCTCGTCTCCGCTGCTCCTGCACGACAACGCGCGACCTCATACTGCACAGCAGACGGTCTCCAAGTTGCAAGAACTGGGGTTGGAAATTCTCCGTCATCCGCCCTACTCACCAGACCTTGCGCCTACAGACTACTACTTTTTCCAGAATTTGGATAACTCCCTGGCGGGAAAAAAATTAAATACCCGAGAGGCAGTACAAAATGCCTTTGAAGAATTTGTTGCCTCCCGTCCAGCTGATTTCTTTAAGAAGGGCATCAATAAACTGCCACTGCGTTGGCAAAGATGCATTGATTGCATGGATGATTACTTCGATTAATACAAATAAAAAATACATGAAAAAAATTCGTTTAAATTTTTTCATACAAAACGGCAATTTCATAGGTAAAGACCTAATATAAATTTCTTCTCTACGTGTGTATGTCATTAAACTCCTCCTAAACGGCTGGACCGATTTTGATGAAATTTTGTGTGCGTGTTCCAGTGGATCCGAGAATGGTTTTGATTCACAATTGGACCCGGTAGGTGGCGCTGCGGTTGAATTTTAGGACTTTCTTTATTATCAAGGCAGGACAACGTCCGCCGGGCCCGCTAGTATTTATATACTTTGCTACTATATGTTTATTTGCATGACCCGTTAGTTTTCGTGAATTTTCTTATTGTTTGCCTGATATGAGAATTATTTTTAATTATTTTTCTCAGTCTGTAGTCAAAATATTTGTGATTTTTATTTATAAACCAATAATGTAAATGTCTATTTGGCTCGCGGGGGCGGAGATACTGGACGTTATGTCTCACTGGTTCACGTTCGAGAGATCATTATGTACATGGTAATAGAACCTTCGTGTTTCTGCTTTAATAAACCTTAATTAACCTTAAAATTATCTTAATTAGTCTTAATAAATCTTAGCAAAAGGAAATAAATTCAATTAAACGTGATTAATTATTTCTTTGCTTTTGTCCGCGGCAAAGCACGCGTATATTACGCAGCTCATTATATTCGTTTCGTTTTCATTATATTCAGTTGTATTCTATACTTAGCTGTGCCCGCGACTCCGTCCGCGTGGAACCTAATCTAAAAAAACACTAACAAATAAAATCATCTGAATGTATTAAGTCCCTTTACTTATCTACTCTTTTCTCGTAATTACTCCGCGTCGTCATTAAAATAACAATAACTTTTGATAGAGTTAACCGGTTATAATGAAACAAAAACTAAATGTTACTCGAGTATTTGCTTTATGATTGGTGAGGTTTTATCGTGAACGCAGAACTTTAGTAGTGATGTGTGTTCAAACAAACAGATAGACAGACATTTCTAAAAATGATTGACATGTATTTTATTACTTATTCCAAGACACCTGCAATAACTTTTTTCACAAAAATCTAAAAAGTACAGACATGTTAGATTTACATTCTTATTATATGTATAGATATAGATATCCTATAGATTGGGGATTAACATATGATACGTGTGTACATAATTTAATTAAAATCGTTTGAGCGTTAAAAAATTGACGATATTTCCAAGTATTGACTGACTATTTATTATAATCTATTAGGCGTAAAGAAAGAGGGAAGATACCCATGACTCTGCAGTTGTTCTCTTATTTATGATGATACATGAAGATCGATCACGCTGTTTTTGAATGAATGAAATCCAAATATACCATCTACGTTATCTACATAATTTTTGTCGTATTCTCGGTCAGTGTTCTTAAAAAAATCAGTTATAAACTTTAGTATAAAAATTGCATTACAGATTTATAAAACTTAGTGGTCGAAATTCTACCATAATTAATTTTTGAAGTTATGCTTCTTTTGGCGCGTTAGGGAAAAATGATGAGAGTAAATTTTTACGATGCGCGCGTACACCGTCACGAAAACCGACACCCTGAAGTTAGCTATAGTCAACATTTTGTTTCTTTGTATTTGTTGTTTGTATTTCTTTGTATTAAAACTTTCAATGTATTAAATACCTTTTTTCTATTGTTAGTGTCGTTTTTTCTACAAACGTAGAATAAGGCAAAACATAAAATGTTTGAAAAGATTTTTTATCTTGTTACGCCAAAGAAGTATAACTTCTAACGTGTGTGCTTATGTACACACACACTTTTTTTTTCTTGAGTTTCAATATTATTGAGGAGTTTTTGCCGTGAAGTTGATGAATAGAGATTTATAAATAAATGATTCGACTGGTAAAGAATAAAACCAACTGTATACAAATTAATCGATAACGCTCAAATTAATCAATGGCTACTATACAAAAGAGAATCGGCCGAAAATCAGAGGAGAATATGGTACTGAACTCATTTATTTATATATGCTAGTAGTTGTTTCGTAGTCAAAATTCCACTATTACATGTAAATGGAATTATTATTCCAAGTTTTCTGTTGACAACACAAAACCACGTCATTAGCTATTATACTACCTAAACAAAAAAAAAGGAAATCGGAATGAAAAAGAGATGAGGAACATTTCCGTAACTATTTTCCCTTTGCCTATTTATATTGTACTAGCCTCTGCCCGCGACTTAGAGCGTGTGGAATAGTTACTTTGGGCTAACACTAACACGCAGCGGAAGTTCTTAAGAGGAATTAAACCCGATTTTGAAACATTTTTCATTGGTGCTCCGCTCCTATTGGTCTTAGCGTGATGATATATAGCCTATAGCCTTCCTCGATAAATGAGCTATATAACACTGAAAGAATTTTTCAAATCGGAGATTACCCCCTACGACGTCACAAACTCACAAATTCATAAACTTTACCTCTTTATAATAATAGTTTATTAGTTTATATTGTATATAAAAAAATATCGTTGTAATAACAAACGTAGTAGAATAATAAAACTTCGTAATAGAACTAATTCTCGGTATTGGAAAAAAAACAAAATACGTAGGCAGACGTGTACCTATAATATTGAACTCGTTTTTTTTTATACGGTAACTTGAATTCAAAAGCAAATCACGTCGATCTCGATCATACGAAACCGGTGGTGCAGCTAAAGTTTTAAAATCGAGTTACGATCTATTGTAAACGTGTGAGATAATATACAATAACTACACGGTCAGTTTTATAAAAAAAAGACATGTTAAACAAAAGATAGACCTCCCCGGTATCAGGTTATTGATCCAAGTTGGAGTCTATTTTAGATTTACTTAAAATAGTTGCGAATGTTTGAATGCATTTTTGTCGGGAAAAGTTTTATATCGAATTTAAAAACGTTCGTTTCGTCTAAACTGGAATAAGGTACACGTCTCTCTCTCGTAAATCTGGCGTTTAATTTATTGGTAGTCGGAATTTATTTTGAACATCAATGAGATTCTGAAATACAATCCTAATGAGTAAAATAGGATTGTTTTGTTGCGTTATTGTTTATGTCATAGCTTGTTGCTTTGATGTTACGCGTATACGTATGTCCAATATCTAAATAGTTGGCTACATATTGGCTATCCTATTGTTTTGCCGCATCGAAAACGTTCAATTTAACGCCCAGTTAATTACGTCTAAGTAACGATTAGGTATAATAAAAACAGTGACAAAAGCATATACACCTATTTATGAAGTAATTTTTGTTTATTACTATTTGATACTGGCAATCTCGTTGTTGTTTATTATCTTAATGTGTTCTATGTACAGAACTATTAAAAAAAATGGTTGTCAAAATATATTTCTTTATAAATAATGTTATCCATTTACTTCCCATCTCCTGCGCATGCGCACCACACCGCTTGCCCAACATCTCCATGGCAAGAAAACACACATCGCCGAACGCGTAGTGCGTATAAAAATGTTACTTTCTAACAGTTTAATAATTTTATATGAAATGAGGATATCGTGATATTTTTTAGGTAACGACCAAAGGTCAGAAATAAAACTAAAAAAAATGATCGAAATCTATCCAGTACTTTTTGCGTGATGCGCGCAAAACGGGAGACTTCTATAATTTTATTTACACAGATAATTTCATATGTGGATATAACATTTGTTAATTATAAATCTAAATATAATGTAAATTATAATATCCCGTTATTCGTCGACTTCGTTCAAGTCAAAGTGTGAAACAGTGAAGTGTTCCTCACTATTTACTATTTTCACCATCATACCTAAATATAAATTAATTTTAAACTTTGTATTTCTTTAGTTTTTCTATAGACTCTTTTACCACATTATGTACGTTTGCTTTATAATTTTTATAAAGGACGATCCCAGCTTTGGATTTTTATACATTTTTTTATATCATAGAAAGCAAACGAACAGGCGGGTCACCTGATGTTAAGTGATCACCGCCGTCCATAGACACTAGCAACACCAGGGGAGTCGCAAGTGCTTTGCCAGCCTGTGTTTCGGAGGAAGGAAGGTAAGGGGTAGGGTGAGTGGAAAAGGGAGGGGAGAAGAGAGGGAAGGGGAGGTGGGCCTCCGGCGCTTTCACTGACCGAACGAAACGCAACAATGCAAGCATTGTTACTTCAAGTCGGTTTTCTGTGACAGGGTGGTAGTATCCCGGGCGAGCCGACCCATTCATGCTGAAACCAGCAATAGCTTCAGCGTGACTCTACCACCATAAAAACATGGTCTCCATTCTACATAATATTGCCATGTAAAAGGTATCGTTTCTTGTCAGTTATCACTTATCATTGACATTAACATTGGTTAGGCACAAGCGCTTTGTAAAGAATGCGTTAAAAAATCAACCAAAAGCCGCTCACGTATGAACAGATAGATTCACCATCCATCCGAAAGGACTAGTCATTGTCGGTTTTTATTATTTTTTGTTTGCTCAGTGTAACGAGTTACATTTAACTTAGATCATCATAAAATGTTTTTACTTGATTCTAAAGTAATAAACTTTTGATTACTTTGTGTATCAGAGAAACGTATATTTAGTGCGTGATGAATTCACACGCCTTACTCTAACATTTTTTAATATAATTCCGAGAAATAGTGTTCGAAATTAATTAACTGTAAAAACACATCCGCATTTAAAATATCCACTAAGGACACAGTAATTGTGTGCGATTGGAACGCGAGCAGTTACCAGGCCACGAGCTTATAAGTTACATATAAATAGAACTTTTTTACAAGTTATTGTAAATTATATTAGTCAAAAATGCGAGTCTATAAACTCACAAGCTACAAGAAAATTCTATACAATTTTATGTGAATTATGTTTATCAAATAAATTTACAACACTTGTAGATTGTATAAACTTGAGTTTTTAATTGACAAGATACTGTTCTTTCTAAATTGCAATATAATTTTTCTATTGTATTAAATGGCGGTAAGATGGAAATTAGGTTACAATAATTAAGCAAGCTATTGTTAAAATTAAGACTTTTTTTAAATATTGTTATATTGTATGCAAATAACTTATTCTGGAGTCAAACGACGCTCTTGAAATTTTCGTAAAAAGTTACAAGCTATAAAAGAATTTATGATAAACAAAAACACAAATAGAAATGTTGTATTATAAACGATATCACTTCTAACTTGTAATTCACTCACATGTATAGTTTTGATAAACTCATTTTGATATAAAATGCACTCATTTATAATAGAAACAGGCATGTTTTTTTTTTCGAACTTACTACGCTATTGACCTAGCAAGATCTTAACAGCTTCACCGGACTACTAACGCGAGCGCTTAAGGCACTCAGCCGATTTTATTTTCGGCAACTAGCTCCAGGGTGCACGGCACACCTCAGCTTGGGTTGTTGCCTTGATACATGCAATTCACGACCTACACACCTACCTACAACAGTCATGTAACACATGGGCTTCTAAAGGTAAACAGGACACAGAAAACATTGGTTTATAACATTCGCCAATGTTGCACATTTATGCTTGTCGCTTTCCGGTTACAGGCTGTGTATAACCAGTAATCCAGTTGTGTCTGGCCCTGACTGGATTTCTACCACCGTGCACTGTGAAGCGATGGTAGCTTAATGGTTAGCGTGTTTGGACTACGCGTCGATTGACGTAGGTTCGAATTCTTGTAGAAAAGCCGGAGCTTTCGGTGAAAGAATACATCGTGATTAAGCCGTAGCATTACGGTAGGGCCTTTTCTAAGCTCACCTGGCTAGCTACCACCCTCAAGATGAAAATTTGTCGTCAAACACCTATGGAAGTATGCTTCGGCAGTTGCACTTGAGAGCCAGTCCTCATCTAAGTTTAGCTTGTATACCATCTTAGACCATATTGTCATTTAACATCAGGTGAGATTGTGGTCAAAGCAATGATATACAAAAATCCAAGATGCACACTTAACATCTCACAGCCGGCATACAAAAATGTGTGCATTATGCAGTCGTTTCAAATAGTCTCTCGTCGCTCGCGTCCTTGTAAAAACAACGTTAAATCATTCAGGTAAGGTTGAATTTGCAAAATCATAGGTGTATCGCATAACTATAGTCTCGCGTCGCTTGCGTCCTTGTAAAAACAACTTTAAATCATTCAGATAAGGTTGAATTTGCAAAATCATAAGTTTATCGTATAACTATAGTCTCGCGTCGCTTGCGTCCTTGTAAAAACAACTTTAAATCATTCAGGTAAGGTTGAATTTGCAAAATCATAAGTTTATCGTATAACTATGGTCTCGCGTCGCTTGCGTCCTTGTAAAAACAACTTTAAATCATTCAGATAAGGTTGAATTTGCAAAATCATAAGTTTATCGCATAACTATAATATCGCGTCGCCTGCGTCCTTGTAAAAACAACTTCAAATCATTCAGGTAATGTTGAATTTGCAAAATCATAAGTTTAACGCATAACTATAGTTTCGTGTCGCTTGCGTCCTTGTAAAAAGAACTAAATCATTCGGGTAAGGTTGAATTTGCAAAATCATAAGTTTATCGCATAACTATAACAGCGTATGTATATTGGGAAGTTTTTGCGGCCGGTTTTGAGCGCTACTTTTATTGGAGACTGTGTGTCTTGGGTTTTTATATGTCAATGGTTAAAGGTACAAAGTATAAATGAAAAAAAAACATGATGATAAATTCATCACAGTGAGATTTTTAGTTTGTTATGTTTTGGTGTCAACTATTGTTTATCCAGTAACCGCTAAGTTTTCAGGCCGGCATGATACTATCGAGTGACGGTGAATATTTTGGTAGCGTATCAGGTACAGTGCTCAGTCACTTTGTCAGGTTAGAATTGAAAAAAATACTCATTTTTAAATTAATCCGAATTTGTAATAGCATATTGCTAATATGACCTATTATGTATTACATATTTGACTTAATCATATGTTCATAATATTATAAAAAAGGCCCAGATAAGCTAATTTCGAAGTTGTTTCGGGAATTTTATTAGAAAATTTAAATTTAAATGTTATTTGGCGGTTCATGTAAAATAAGGTTTTAGGAATTTCTTGCGTGAGCTTAATATATTAAAATTTATATGTTGATAAAATATGAATATAATAATCTATACATATCTATAACATTGTCTGTCGGTTGGGTGTTTGGGACTAATCTTTGAAACGGCGGACCCGATTGTAACGAGGTTTTTACTGGAATATAGATAACTTCTAAAGTATTATCTAAAGTGTAGGCTAGATCACTACACTTTTTCATAAGTGCTAAACCACCATGTGCTTGTAGAAGTGAATTAGTAATGAAATTTAAGAAATTCATATAGTAAAAGGTAGTTCCTATGAAACTATTTTCCATTCCAAAATCATTTTCCAGAGAATCAATTCACGAGGCACTTATTATAGATTCGAACTTTCCAGACGTTTTGTTATAGATATGTTGGATGTTATATACGTTTTGCTAATTTCTGCTATTATAGGGTTTTTTTTTCGAGCTAATTAACGCTATTTGCCTGATGGGCCTTCACAATTTCACCGTACTAATTTATTTTAGGAAGGATCTATAATGTTCTATATTACTAATTGTTGGTGTGTGAAGACTCTGATCATGTATATAGGCTTAGGTTTTGTTTAACTCGTTGAAGGCAAAATCCGAGTTAATCTTTCAAAATGATATACGAGATTGTCAATCATGTTATATTACAACTAGCGGAACCGGCAGATGTTATCCCGTCCTGATAATAGAAAAAAACCGTGACAAATTATATACCTAAACCTTCCTCGTTAAGCACTTTATCTACTGGTAAAAACCGCGTGAAAATCCATTCAGTACTTTTTGAATTTATCGCGAACAGACAGACAGACGTGGCTAAGGACTTTGTGGTATAATATGTACTGATATCATTTTTTAATGCGAGGTGATAAATATATTTGATATAGAGTAAAATATAGATCGTCACAGGTTATGGACAGCGGCTGGTAACGTCCGGTAACACATAGCGTAATGTGATATCACTGAAATTGGTCTATCCTCGTCGTCTCGGTCACTTGGCGTTATGATTCACCTGTGTTGCGTAATCCATATAAAAACCATGTATGTCCACTATGGTAATATTTGAATGTAATAAAATTTGGACACGCTTCGAGAATGTACGTGGCATCGGATAGGCAATAAATGTGTTGTTTATAAGTTATTAAAGTATACTGAGATGATTACAAGGACACGTGAGTTCATTTAAGTAACGTAGAAGTTAATATAAGACAACTAGGAAGTGGTTATTGTAACATATAATATTGTAATACATTACTCCTAGGCTGTGTGTAACAAATTATTGAAGATATAATTATTCTTGCTGTTGAATATCTGTTATCTGTGTATCTGTTGACTATGAAAATGGACGAGCTGTGTCATCGTAACGCGCGAACAAGTAAGCATTATGTAACAACCAGGAGGTGTAAAAGAGAGGACACATATTTTTCACACTTAAAGTCATCATAAGAACAACGAACATTTATTTCATTTCATTATTGAATTATTCTTAGAAATTGCAATACGATACGTTACAGAAAATTAGCTGATTCAGTTAGTCAATTAGCCATGCAATTGATCCTAATCCTAACGAGTATTATAAATTCGGAAATTAGTTTGTTTGTTTGTTGTTGTGCCTCTAAAAATGAATTATATTTTTAAGAAATAGTTAGTCCCGCGACGGTTTCGATCAGTTTGAGTGTTTACTGTACTCCTACTCTTATTTCTGAATGTGACATCCCGTTTAAGTAACCCTTGGTATATTAACATGTTATAGTTTAAGAATGAATGATGAATCTGAAATCGATAAACTTCAATACTGTTTAATTGAACACCATGAAAACAGGCACGCGTAAGTGTTTTTCACGGAGAAGGGCTTTACACTACTAATTTTACATTACTTGCTACTAGTCAGCTCTAAGTTATATTTAATTGTTATCGAGCTTCATTAGTTTAACACTGACTAAGTTGCAGTTGTTTCTTGTGTACCTAGGGCGCACTACAAATTTCCGGGACAACTTACAACACGAATATTAAAAAAAAAAGTGTGCGTGTATTATGTACACGCGTTAGAAGTTATAATTCTTTGGCATAACAAGATAAAAATCTTTTCAAAAATTTTATCTTTCGCCTTATTCTACGTTTGTAGAAAAAACGACACTAACAATAGAAAAAAGGTATTTAATACATTGAATGTTTTAATACAAAAAAATACAAACAACAAATACAAAGAAACAAAATGTTGACTATAGCTAACTTGAGGGTGTCGGTTTTACGTGACGGTGTGCGCGCGCATCGTAAAAATTTACTCTCATCATTTTTCCCTAACGCGCCAAAAGAAGTTTAACTTCAAAAGGGAAAAGCTTAGATATTGTGGATATTACGCAAACAGTCCCGGGCCTAGAACAATGCGACTTCCTCCCGTTTTCAAAAATCAAGAATTATTTACGCGGACAACGATATTCAACACCAGAATATGTCGTTCAAGAATATAAAAAGTATGTTCCCGAGGTTACCAAGGAGGTTGCATTAATATTTTCAAAATCGGTTTATTTGTATTGAAGAGTGAATTAAACTTATGGGAGAATATTTTGAGAAACTATCAATTCGTTTCGACCAGTCAGTATTTTTTTCTTATTCATTCTGGTTTTTTTTAGTGCGCACCACATAATTATAATTGTAAAGATTTCTTAGTATTACAAAGCCGAGCCTAGTTACTTCAATTATGCACGTCACGTTAAACTTTTTTAAACAAATGACGTAACGTTTTAGTGTGAGGAACACAAAGACAATAATTCAGGGAACCAAAAGATGATGAGTCAGTCGTATGTATGTTACGAGGAACGCAGCATAATTAACATTTAGAGTAAATACAAGTCCAAGGTTTTCAGTAGTATTGTGGTTTTCACAGAAACGATAACACTCGGCGATACAGGAAAATATATTTAGTTTATTGTAGTGTCCGTTTGAATGGCATTAGGGTGAACGATCCTTTTGCTTTGCTTACTATATCAATTGTATTTTTTGTTACGTATGAATGCTTTCTATTCATTCTTCGGTTTAAATAAATTTATTACTCCAAAGAACACAGTTCACTTGATGATAATTACATGATCAATAATTAATATTATACCATCCAGTTATACCCGCAGATTAAAATCGTTTACAGTACTTCAATTGATAGAATATTGGTGAAAGAAAAGAGAAAACCAAAAAATACAACGCTATGAAAACAAAGCAAATTCTAGGAAGAGTATAGAAATATTTTTCTTTGAAGTACAATCTTAGTTTTATTTGGAAAATATTCAAGGATTAGGTTTTTTTTATATCATAGGAGGCAAACAAACAGGTTGGTCACCTGATGTTAAGTGATCATCACCGTCCATAGACACTTGCAACACCAGAGGAGTCGCAAGTGCGTTGCCAGCCTGTGTTTGTGAGGAAGGGTGGGAGGGAAGAGGGTTAGAGGAGAGGGAAAGGAGGGAAGATGGGGGAGAGGAGAGAGAAGGGAGGGGAGGTGTGTCTTCGGCACGCTTACTGACCAAACGAAACGCAACAATGCAAGCACTGTTACTTCACGTCGGTTTTCTGTGAGAGGGTGGTACTACCCTGAGCGAGCCGACCCACTCATGCTGAAACCAGTAATAGCTTCAGCGTGGCTCTACCACCTACTGGAACCTATATAAGTATATATGATCGATATTACATAAATAATCCAGCAGTAGGTACAGCATATACGATTCAAAGTCTATATATCATGTTGCATACATTTTATCAATAATAAATAATTTACATAAAACAAAGTCGTGCTATCGATGTTTAGCTTTATGTGCCCTTAGTTCTTAGTTAAACTACGCAGCGGATTTCGATACCGCTTGGAGAATTTCTTTCGGAAGTCTTATGTAAATAAAACATGCATATTACATTTACATATTGTACAAAAGAGATTGATATGTTATAATTAAGTTTAAAATGTATTTTGATCGTCTACATCGCTTACGGTGGGTAAAACCTTCTTAGATACACAATACATATAAAAACCCAAGACGCACAGTGTCGAATAAAAGTAGGGTCCAAAACCGTCCGCAAAACCTCCCCAATATGTACCCACTATGCGTTGCGATAAACTTATGAGACTTTGCAAATTCAACTTTACCTGAATGATTTAAAGTTGTTTTTACAACGACGCGAGACTATTTGAAATTATAGTCCGCGTTAAATGTTATGGCCGCTCCGACTGTAGCTCTGAATTCGGCTTTGCGAATAGTACAGTCAAGAAATTAATACAAAACCAATTCAAAATATTACCATAAGAATTTAACATTGACATTTATTCATCTTTGTTACGATATTATAAGTAAAGTATAGTACGTTTTTAATCAATTATGATTCCAGGAGATATTTGCCTATTACATTAAGTAATAAGAATGTGACAGTACAACGACCACATTACAACTTTCAAAAGATTTTGTAGAATAAAGATACGACTTCGATTGTGTCATCTTGTAAACGCTTGGCAGCTAATTTACGCAAACCTCTTTACTTTACATACATATAGAATAAGAAAAAAACCGAAAGGAAAAACATAAACCAAAAAAAATCGCTTCCCAGGAAAACATAAAAACCGAAAAAATCGGAAAATGAAAAAAAGGGATGAGAAAAAAAAAAAAAATGGGAAAAAAACCGGGGGGAAAAGAAAAAAAGGGAGGGGAAAAAAAGGGGTGAGCAGGTGTATTTGCAAAATATTAGATATAAAAATGATCAGATAATAAAAATTGAATCATTACTGAGGTAATAAAACAACAGTAAAAACTAGAAATGGACAATGGTAGCTGAACAATAGACAAAGCTAGAAAATTAACAGTTCGCCACATTATGTATTTGCCAGTTATAATAAAATCCAAATAACGTTTAATCACCTGGTTGGGTAGTTTTCGGTGA
The DNA here is from genome assembly GCA_036509395.1 of Antheraea yamamai. Classification (NCBI taxonomy): domain Eukaryota; kingdom Metazoa; phylum Arthropoda; class Insecta; order Lepidoptera; family Saturniidae; genus Antheraea; species Antheraea yamamai. The sequence goes on from AP028430.1 coordinate 10,152,370, forward strand.
TCGCGTACTTTAATTGAATGATCCGCCTTATGCAGTATTTGTTTCTATCTATAGGATATATCTCGTAGCATGTATTGTGCAGGTATTATGCGTGTTACAACACCGTTATTGTAAATAAAATATATTCATAATAAATAAATAATTTGTAGTAATCAACGCCTTCCATAGAAACATCATTTTTCGAAGTGGATAGGTCTTCGAATAAAGACAAATATATAAGAAAAAGAAAACCACGAAAATAGAAATAACATGTAATTACCAACAACAAAACTAAATTGACTTCTGAATGCAACTGTACTCCAACTAATAATGACAGGACACATGTGTTAACGTGGGTGAAATAGGAGGCGAGGTACGCGCGCGGGCGAGCTTACTCCCCTTTTACCTCACTGCGTCCCTCTGATACCTACATTTGTGTTCTGCGCATCTACTTCAGAGCGGTTAAAAATTTTGTCGCCGACTATCATCCTCATTACATAGTATAAAACAAAGTCCCCTGTCGCGTCTGTCTGTCTGTCTGTTCGCGATAAACTCAAAAACTACTGAATGTAGTTTTATGCGGTTTTCACCAGTGAATAAAGTGATTCATAAGGAAGGTTTTGGTGTATAATTTGTCAAGGATTTTTTTATAATCAGGGCGGGACAGCGTCTGCCGGGCCCGCTAGTAGTGTATCATTTTCAATTGGGTGCATATTTTATGCGGAGGGATTTGTGACGTTGAGTGTGCATCTTATTATACTCATCAATGTAGATACAAGAAAAAATGTAGAGATGTTGTACTATGGAATTGTATATATCTTCAAAAGGCTTACAAAAAACTCCGCGATGGTAGGTTTATGTATGTCTCCTCAAGTGTAACCCACAGTAAGCATTGTTATCTTTTGCATAACATAAAAAAATGGGTTATTTGCGAAATTATTTTAGCCAGTATAGTATTAGTCTTATCCAATGGAATATTTTACATTGGGTTTATGATGTTTTAAAGCTTTTTCAATGAATATTTTATAAGTTTTTATCACAGATTTAAAATTACGAGCAATAAAAAAAAGTTATTTGTATGCCCAGAATTATGGAACTTCTATGACTTTGATCAAGTATCACTGCCAAAATACCATAAAATGCTATGGATAGTACATGTGTTAAAATCATTTCGGCTCTTAGTTCATTGCACCCGTGCGAAGAAGCGTCAGTTCGCTAATATTTAAACCTATAATACTAACTGCCTGCCCCGGATTCGCACGGATGCACTGACGAAGAGAATGAGACCAAATCTTCCTTTTATTGTACGACCATGTAATTAAGTGAAGTTACAACTGAACAGCTGAATTTCAATCTGTCCATAGTTTTGAAGATCCGTTTACTGTCTTCACGTTTTTATATTAGACATTTTTTAAACATTTTCCAAACCTTGTCTATTATAAAAACAACAAAAATAATTAGTCAAATAGGTGCAGCGATTCTGAAGTTAAGCGCTTGTATAGTTAGTATATATTCGATAATGGATTTTTATTTGTGTAGGTTATGATGTAGGGTAGCATTACTGTACATTATTTTGTATTATTTATTACTAGCGGGCCCGGCGGACGCTGTCCCGTTTTGATAATAACAAAATCCTAGAATCAGACCACAGCGCCATCTACCGGGTCCAATTATATAACTAAACCTTCCTCATGAATCACTTTGTCTACTGGGGAAAACCGCAAGAAAATCTTTTCAGTAGTTTTTGAGATTATCGCGAACAGACAGACAGACAGCCGTGGCAGAGGACTTTGTTTCATAATATATATTGATTATGTGATAGGATTTACTTTTATACGAAAGCTCTTCTACAAAGTTTCATATTTCTGGACCCACCAGTATCAGTAATTACGTTGTCTATAACGGTAAATTTGAATTTGGGGTCATGAGATCGATCCTTAGTGCTGATCTGTAGACCACTTGGCTTATAAGAGCCCCACTGCAGGGCCAAAGGCCTCTTCTACAAAGATTTGGCATATTTCTGGCAGCCCACCACGTATTGGTCATTTCAAACTTTGTCTAAGTAATCGATAGATTTGTACTTTCTCGAGGGTCATGGACATGATCACCCTAGCCGATTTTTATGTGTGATCATCGTCAGCACCACATTGGCCTATAAGAGACCCATTGCAGGGCCATAGGCCTCTTCTCGAAGGAAGGTATGGGCATAATCACCAAGCCAGCCCACGACGTATTGGTGATTTCAAACTCTAAGAAATCCACAGTTCTGAGTTTTCTCTTCTCGAAGAAGGTATGGGCATAATCACCAAGCCAGCCCACGACGTATTGGTGATTTCAAACTCTAAGAAATCCACAGTTCTGAGTTTTCTCTTCTCGAAGAAGGTATGGGCATAATCACCAAGCCAGCCCACGACGTATTGGTGATTTCAAATTCTAAGAAATCCACAGTTCTGAGTTTTCTCTTCTCGAAGGAAGGTATGGGCATAATCACCAAGCCAGCCCACGACGTATTGGTGATTTCAAACTCTAAGAAATCCACAATTCTGAGTTTTCTAACAAACAGTAGTATAATACTACAAAAACGTTTCTCAGGTTCAGGTTTCTTTCACCGTCATCCGATAGTGTTACCGATTGAAACTGGTAAATGTATGCGTATTCCGACAAATTCTTCGGTGCATGCTGGGGTTCGAATGTGCGGACGTCGGAACGATATTCTACAGGTCAAATCACTAGACCACCACGACTTAATGGGTGATGCGTTTACAATAATGCGTTTTTTTTTGTCCAGGTAATTACAAAGCAGAATGTGTGACATGTGGTAGCGTAAGGGGGTGATGCAGCGTGAGCACGCGGGCGGCGCACCCCCGCCGCAGGCTTCCGCCGCCGCCGCCCCCCTCTCTCGCACACACGCAACATACGCTGATATAGATGACCAGGTAATTCTTGTGCTTCTGTTCGCAGTTAAATTTGTGTTAATATAACAAATACGCGTTATGGCAACAGGGAGGTTTTCATATAGTATAGACGGAACACGTGGGAGGACAGAGTCTAATTTACTTTTTGTTTTCCACTTTTGTAAAGTTGATCTTGATCAGTTGAAGTTGATCATCTTTCAAATTCGTCTTTCTGAGTATCAGAGCATAAGTGACAATTGTTGTTCCCAATATATTTCTTATAATAAACTCAGTATAAAGAAGACTCTAACGTGTGTTAGAACAGTCGAAATTGTTTGACTCGTGGCAATAAACTTGTCCTAAGTAGTATTATGACGTCCGTTGAAATTTTTATGATTTTCCTCTACAATTTATAATATTTGCTATGCAATATCATGAAATTTTTGAAGTTAAATGTTTTAACCTATAATTATTTTGTAGTTTCTATAATTTATCGCCATTATTTAATTTTAACTAAGTTCTAAGTTCTTGAGTTCATTAACGGAGAAGACAGACTTACTTACACTTTTAAAACATATACAAATAATAAATGTCCGTTATTAACAATAACAATTCGATATCTTTATGAGCGGAGACGCGGTTAATAGCTAGCTAATCGAGTATTACGTGACACAATAAGCGTAATCGATTTATAATATATTTATGTACGGGTAATCATATTACACTCTGTAGTGTATACGAAACTAATTAATATGTTGAAATTGCATCGGGGCTAAAGATCGCGGGGGCAAACGATACACTGAAAATGATTAGCTTCTCATTTACCAGTGACTAATGGCTGATAAAGCCTCAAGTTCTAAATTAAATTTATTGTAATGTTGTGATAATTACTGATCCATTACTTGCTTCACCGCCGTTGGAATATATCGCATAATATGGTTGTGAGGAAAAGCTGTTTATTAAACTTGAATTATATAATAATATGATAGATGTCAATACTAACGAATAGGTGATAATGTTTAACATTTTCTTGGTAATACAATGATCATTAAGTAACTTAACATTTTTTTTTTAATTTTAGATTCCCGCTTCTGTTATAAGCAGCGTTGGCACAGTGAGCCTGTCTCAATCTTCAACAAACCTAACACCGAACATAACAATGGCGAATCCGACGAACCTCGGTAACGCCAGCAGTGGCAATACTGTCCAGCAATCGGCGCAGCAAACGCCGACCCAGGCTCCGGTCCGAAACTTGCCCAAGAAACGCAAGTTCGACCCGTCCGAGTTCGAAGAAATGCAGCAAACCTGCCCGAATAATAATACAATGCCGACTAGTGTTTCCATGACTATAGAATACCAACCGCAGTGCTCCCAACGTCTAGTGCTCCAACCGTCGCCGATCGTGCAACTTCAATCTCCACCGGTGGAATTGAAGCCGTATATCCAATACCCGAGTATTGACTTATCCGAGTGGCGTGAACATAGAGTGTTGGCGAAACAGCGCGGTCTCTATATGCCCGGTGTGATACGTCACGCGGACGGTTGTAGGGTTACAGTGGAACTGGACGGTTACGACGAGTCCGTGGAGTACAATGACATTTTCGGTTTGAATAAACACGACGTGATAAGTGACGCGAGCCCGCAAATGATCCACCTGTTGGTCAGTTCTGCGTGTGTCGTGAGGACTATTGATCCGAGCCGGGAAAACGTGCAGAACGTGTTCGTCGAAGGACTCGTCGTCGAGGTGCTCAACTCTCCGATAAGGATACGGGTCAAGGTGAGGACGCCAGTGGTTTTATTTGCATATGTCATGTATAGGTCTGAAAAGAAATGATGTATGTAGCAAATATATGAATTTGCTAAAATAATGGTGAAGATATAATAGTTGTATATTTTAAAAATTACGTATGTCATGTATAGATAGGTCTGAAAGGAAATGATGTATGTAGCCATTGTATGAATTTGCTAAAATAATGTCAAGATAATTATATATATTAAAAATTGCAATTCACTGTTGAATTCCATCTTAGACATTGTGGTGCTTGTGTATGATTTGGTAACACTAATACCCAATGATTCATTTAGTAGTAGAAAATTTTCGATTAAGAATTACGAAAAGGGAATAGAACGTAGAACTTGTCTGCGTGTGTAAAAATAAACGTGACCGATGTACACTCCTCGTCAATTTTTTTGGCCGCTCTGAACACAACCTTAACTTCGAGATGGCGTATAAGGCAGTTAAGAGTTTAATACAAAACCAAGTTAAAATCTTAATATATAAAAATCCAGTGTCACGATGTTTGTCCACGACGAACTCCGAAACTACTCAATCAATCTTCATCAAAACTGGCATTCATGTATAATGTGGTCCAACTTCAGAGATAGGGTTATTTATATTTTGATTAATGATCTCAATATTTTTAAATTACATATTAAATTATTGTCAATGTTGATTATTTTTATTAATTATAAGTTTCATTTGTCTCGAACAGATGGCGCTATAAATTAGTTTGTTGACAGAAAACTGTAGGACCGACTGTTATAAATACTCATATATGGCGCCATGTTTTAATTTTTAAAATAGTTTAGCAACGCGTGGCCGGGTCAGATAGTATTTCATATTATAAGACTCTAAAATTTGTATTTATTCCTCTTTAGGTATCTTTATGTTATGCCTCTATACTAATATTCTAAAGCTGGAAGGTTTGTTTGTTTGGTTGAACGCGCTAATCTCAAGAACTACTGGAGTGAAATTCTTTCAGTGTTAGATAGCTTATTTATCGAGGAAGGCCATATGCTATATATTAAGGCGCTACGACCAATTGAAGCGGAGCATTCTTCACTATGTTTCAAAATCGTTTTTTCTTTTCTTTTTGAGAGCTTCCGCTCCGTGTTAGCGTTAGCCAGCCCAAAATAACGTTTTCACATGAATGAATTCGCGGGCAGAAACTAGTATCATATAATACGTATTTATACCTAAATTTAAGTTCTGCGCATCTATGTACATTCGATGTGTTCAAGAAGTAGAAACGGGGGCTGTATTCGTCGTATATTTTTGTTAGCGTTCTGGTTGAAGAAGTGTCCTTAAAAGGAGGGTTGCTTGTTTAGGTGGTAGACGGTGAATGTAAGAAAACGGTGGAGGTGAAACGTGCGGATATCCGCCTGCTCCAGCCGCCGTGGGCTGACGAGTTGGAGGATGCTGGTTCTCATGCTGCCTCCGCCCCGGCATTGCATCTGCAACATCTGCGTATTCATCAGGTGCCACCGCAGGTCAGTTTTTTTTTGCGGCAACCATTCTTCTAGATTATTACAACCATTGTCGAGTCGGTAATAATTTTAATTTCAAATTTCAAGATGATAGCCATCTCGTTAGAACTTTCCAGGGAATTTTTGTGACATCTCAGAGTTCATGCACCGTGATATTATTTCCCATTCCCGTCACTCGTACGTGGTAATCGAACTATATTACGTAAAATGCTACCAAAGTTATAGAATATAGAGTCAAATAACACAAGATTATGAATCACTACATATTATAAAACAAAGTCCTCTGACACGTCTGTCTGTCTGTTCGCGATTAACTCACAAATGACTGAATGGATTTTCATGAGGTTTACACCAGTAGATAAAGTGATTCACGAGGAAAATTTACGTAATTCCTTAGAAATTTGTCAAGGTTTTTTTATTATCAGGACGAGACAACGTCCGCCGGGCGCGCTACTAAAATATAAAAGCCATTACATGACAGACTAAGATTCCGCACGAACAACTCCAGGTCAATTTGTATGATTCAATCTCATTGTAACTAATATTATGAATGCGAATGTGTGTTTGTTTGTTTATTCGTTACGCTCTGACGTCTTAACTACTCAACCGATTTTAATGAATATCTGTATACAAGTTGTCAGGGGTACAGTAAAGGACATGAATATATCACATCCAGAAAAAGTACTGTTCCTGAGGCATAGGTCAACAACATACGTCCAGGCATAGATTAACGCAAACGGAGTCGCGGGCAAAAGCTAGTAATAATTAATAACCGGAATTCGACAGCTGTTTGGCGACAGTTTTGAACTCGACGGTGATAGTTTAGCACCTGGATGGCAGACATAATAAACTAACTTTTGTCAATGGCTTTGTACGTATTCATGTAGATTTGATCCATTCTTAGCGAATAATTCCCTTTTTTAGGTTGAAATGTACCCTATGTCTTCTCTGTACCCTTGACAGTGTATACGCAACGTTTCATGATCATCGGTGGAGTAGTTAAGGCATGAACGTCTAACAAACAAAAAAAAAATCATATTCGCCATTATCTATATGTAAATAGGCAGTAGGTAAACGGTTAAGAACTCTCCGTCCTCTGTTTCTCAGCCGATTTTCTTCATTCTTATTCATTCTATTGACGAGCTATAGTGTTATCAAAAAAAAATGTAAAGTTTTTTTGTAGTTAATCTTCTTTAGGCGCTACTAGGAGGTAGCTGGACGACAATGCAACGGAAGTCCGTTAATGCAATATGGCGTCTCGTTTCTGTAACATCCGGTTTTTAAATATTTTTGATTTTGTCAATAATCAATCAAAATTTTTTGAAAACAATAAAAAGTATTCAATTAAATAATAATGAAAGTCATACAATATAATTAATTAAGGGGGGGAAATTTAAAAAAAAAAAAAAAAAAAAAAAAAAAAAAAAAAAAAAAAAAAAAAATTAAATAAAAAAAAATATTTGGGGAAAAAAAAAAATATATTTTTTTTTAAAAAAAAAATATAAAATATAAAAAAAATAAAAAAAAAAATATATAAAAAAAAAAAAAAAAAAAAAAAAAAAAAAAAAAAAAAAATAATAAAAAAAAAAAAAAGGGGAAAAAAGAAATATAAAAAAAAATGTATATATGGGCGCGCGGCCGTACTGCCATCTGAAATGTTATTAGTAAATATTAACTCTTTGTTATAAAGTAAATAAAATATAGAAAAGTACGAACAGATTACTATCTTATAACGCCAAAGAAGTTTGATTTCGATTGCGTGTGATAGTTACACGCACTTATTTTTTCTCTATGGTCGCAGTTCGACCACTGGACGAGCATTCGTAATATTAATTTATGAGTTTATATTTCTTTCACGCGAAGCTCAAACTTATTAGAATATTAGCTAATGTACGTGACTTTGGCCATATGAAAATGATTTTATTTTTTAATGACAAGAATTACCTGTGTTTTATTTTCTCGTTACTACCTACTTTACCACCATAGAAAAGTGTATAGATATGTAGGTTAGATAATAATACATTGAATGTTTTCTATCTATCACTAAAAGCCCTGTCAACATTGAGTCAGCTATTACGGAGATTAGATCGGAAACACAGCAGACATATAACTGGATTCATTGAATACAGTGTCCGAATGAGTTACCATATAAGCAATCACACCTAATACAAAAATTTTCAACGTAAAATTTCCAGAGTTAAGTTTTATTCTTAAGTTTGTTTGCCTTTAATTTTAATTAAATATTAAACACGCTCTTATGAAGTATTAGGAAGCAATTAAAACTAGTTTTGTGTGTGACGACATAAATTTTTCTGTTTGTATTTTGTTAATCCATAAGTACTCGAATGGATGGTGACGCAGGATAAACATGAATAATGTTGTCTGTAAGATAATTTATTTTTATTTTGTTATATTATTTTCTTTCTCTTTTGTGTTATATGCAGTTTCTCATATTGTTTATGTTAAATCTATATTTCGTTCTATTGAAATAACTGTCAGAGCATGTCATGCTTATATATAAATACCAGCTGATACCCGCGGCTTCGTCTGCGTCGTTTATTATCGCAATTGTTTTGCTATATCTGAAAGGGCTTAGGCAGCGTTTTCTACAAAAGCTCCCAGGCGGCTCGACTTTTTCCGATACTTCCAACGATTATTGTTATATTTCAACCAATTTACTAAAAAAAACTAGACAAACTGTATACCTAAACCGTACACGTGAATCACTCTAACTATTAACGAAAACCGTATGAAGATCCGTTCAATAGTTTCTGAGTTTACCGCGAACAGACAGACAGGTAGAAGCGGTGGAGGACTTTGTTTTGTAGTATGTAATGACGACAACATTTTAATGTAATCATATAGTATAATAAGTCGTGGTAGTGTAGTGGTTTAACCGAATTTAATAATTTAAACTGGTAACACTATCGGTTGACGGTGAAGGAAAACATCATGAGGAAACCTGAACCTGAGAAATGTTCTTGTAGTATTAGTGTATGTGGGACAATACAGACATGTGGATTACTCAAGAGTTTGAAATCGCTAATACTTTTTTTTTTTTTTTCGAACTGACTACGCTATTGATCAAGCAAGGTCTTAACAGCTTCACCGGACTACTAAGGCGAGCCTTAAGGCACTAGCGGAACTTATTTTGACAACTAGCTCAAGGGTGCGCAGTACATCTCGGATTACTGGTTGATGCTGATACATGCAATTGGACTTAGGAACAGCCAAGTTGATACCTAATTGATATCATGGGCTGGCGTGGTGATTATGTTCATACCATATATACCTTCGGGTAGAGGCCTATGACCCTGCAGTAGGTCTCTTATAGGTTGATGATGATGTTGATATAATTGATATCATTATTATATCTATGTTTATAATTACTAGCCTCTTCCCGCGACTTCGTCCGCGTTAACAGACAGCTCTCAAAAGGAAAAAAACGCGATTTGGAAACATTCTTCATTGTTGCTCCTCTTCTATTGGTCTTAGCGTGATCATATATAAGCCTATAGCTTCCTCAATATATGAGCTATCTAAAACTGAAAGAATTTTCCAGTGGTTCCTGACATTAGCGCGATCAACCAAACAAACAAACCCTCCAGCTTTGTAATATTAGTATAGATTGTCATGTTGTTGACCTATGATTTATAGAATATAAATAAATAAATAGATAAGATTAATTTGCTTATTTCATACAATTGCAAATGCCACTACCCATCGCACGTTCGAAGATTGAAACGTTTATGTCGTATTTTTTGAATGTTTGTCTATATAAGTGGATTTATGAGATTATTCAGAGCACTCCTTTCGTCTCGGAACGAGCGAACGATTTGAAAACAAGTAACAGATGGTAAGGCGAGTCTTGTTAGCGGGATATTTATCGCGATAGCATTTGCGGATGTGAGTAGGACGCTTGTTATATTCGAGATAATTTCATCTATTAACAGCTGACAGGTGAATTTCTCGGAAAGTTAAAATATTATCGTTCCGATAAATGAGTGCATAAGTTAAAGTACGATTATCCAATCAACTTATCTATCTCTGTATGCGGAATTTAATCTTATCGGTGGAGATTATCAACATTTCCTTCATAGAGGAACCACGTTAATGCTTGTAATAGTAATATTTATTACTTTTAGAATCGTATCGAACGTTTGTTTATTTATAATTAAGCTGATTTTCGATGTGTTTTTGCGTTGCCCTTACGGTTGTTTCACGTTTATCTCATAAATGTCACAGTGTGATCATTCGAATGTCTTATCTTTAAAACTTTTACTGCATCAATGAATGGTCTGTCATATATATGTCATCAATAGTAAATTAGAAATAAATCAGCCAGAAGTCCGTAAATATTGCCAAATGATATTTAAGGATTGTAAATTGATTTGTATTTGATCACTTACCATCAGGTGATCCGCCTGTTCGTTTGCCCCCTATCTTCTTTATATATAAATTTCTTCTGTACGTGTGTATGCCACTGAACTCCTCCTAAACGGCTGGACCGATTTTGATGAAATTTTGTGTGCGTGTTCCAGTAGATCCGAGAATGATTTAGATTGAACACAGTAGGTGGCGCTGCGGTTGACTTTTAGGATTTTTTTTATTAGAAGGGCAGGACAACATCCGCCCGGCCCGCTAGTAATATATTAAAATAAAACAACAACAAACGTGCATAAACGTTTAATATAGTCAATAATTACTTTATTTTAGGCACATTTCACATAATTTTCAAGTACAGTCGTCGTTTCAGTAAAACACAACTAACAAATAATAATAATTGTAAGATATATGTTTTTTTAAGTGATATGTTTCATTGTTTTTTGGAATTGAAATAAATTGCACCAAATCTTGGAAATATTTACTAGTCATGTTTTTGAAGTTATACTTCTTTTGGCGCGTTAAGGAAAAATGATGAGAGTAAATTTTTACGATGCACGCGCACACCGTCACGAAAAACCGACACCCTGAAGTTAGCTATAGTCAACACTTTGTTACTTTGTATTAAAACTTTCAATGTATTAAATACCTTTTTTCTATTGTTAGTGTCGTTTTTCATACAAACGTAGAATAAGGCGAAAGATAAAAATTTTGAAAAGATTTTTATCTTGTTACGCCAAAGAAGTATAACTTCTAACGCGTGTACATTAGTACACACACACTTTTTTTTATAACGATCATTTAGGAGACATTGCATACTTTCAAGTGTGGCTGCCGGAACACTCGTATAAGTGCTTTTCAACTTGAAAATGATAGTTTCATTACTATATTTTCCTTCATCGAATGCTTCTGTGACTCACCATCATTTTTATACTAGCTGATACCCGCGACTTCACCTCAGTTAGTATCTTAACAATATACTTTATGTACAGAGGAAAAAACAAGCACGACACCGTTGGTCCCATTTCTCCACATCGTTGAAAAGTCGTAGTGTTTATAAAAATATCATTTATACGTGAAACTTTAATAACTTCATGATAAATGGAACGATCTCACGATTCCTTTTTTTAGATAACGATCAAGTGTCGAAGAAGTAAAAGAAAAAAGAATTGATCGAAATCTATCGAGTTGTTTTTTAGTGGTGTGAGCACAACTGCAGACCCCTATCACTTTATATATATCAATGATATTATAAGCAAAAAGTTGTAGATACGTCATAAGCGCTTCGACAGCGGTTTGTTAAAACTTGGCTAGCTAGCTTATTTTTAACGACTGCCCCGTCAATCCGCCCGTATCTAGCAACATATAACTATTACTTTTTCACCACCGATTTTGAGAACATGCTATCTTACTTCCACGTTTTATCTAAGACAGTGTGGTATTATAATATTACTTTACGTATGTGTGCGTTATCGTGCCATTTCTTTTGTCAAAACATAATATATTTAACGTATTTAGCGCTTTTCAATTATAATATGATTGTATAATATAATCTATATATAAATAGGCCGTGGGGAAATAGTTAAAAAAACATCTCCCTCCTCTGTTTGTCATCCGATTTTCTTCAATTTCTTTTTGCTATTGACGAGCATTAGTTTTATCAATAAAAAGAAAAATCTCTTTGGTAGAAGTTCGATCAATGCACGAGCACTCGTAAGATTGAATCTCCAGTATTAAATCTTTTTTTTTTTTCAGATGGGCGGTGATCATTTCTACACGTCGTCCCCGATGCCGGGCGCAGGTCCGGGAGTAGTGTCGGTCGGTGCGCTGTCTAACGGCACTATGGATGAGTTGCGCAAGCGCACGTTCGACGACTACCCCGAGAGCGACGACGAGCTACGCATGTTTCCCACAGATGTCTCTAATATGGGTATGGGAATCACACTATTATATCTTTATCGAGTGTTTTTCTACACTTACTATATTCAAATGGATCCGTCATACTATGTTTGTTTAAAAGTAGGCTCAAGTATATTAAAACCAATACGTTTTAAATGGTCCATGATAAGGAATAAACACCTAGATTGCAGAAATCAGGTTACATACCTTATTTTGCCTTTAACTGACTTAATTAATTACTTATTAACAAGGTAAACTAATTTTTAATACAATTTTAAGGAATCTTTCTGTAGTAAATTTATTTGTTATTATTTATTTAAAATAATGAATTTTAACGTTCTTGGTTTTCATTTCAGTCTTCATATATTTTCCTTTTTCCAGTCACCTGTACTAACTATTTTCACACTATTCACGGCTTTATACAAATCACTCCCACATAAACCGCCAGTACCTTCTTCACGTCCTACGTAGCGTCCGTCGATTCACTTTGATAAGTAACACTTATGGGGTTATATGAATTTTCTTTAACTGCATATAACCCCCATATTAGTAATAATAGCATGTATTTTAAGGACCCGTCTGTATTATTTCACAGACACCTAAATTTCGAGAACCAATATACACATGTCAGTACATATTATAAAACAAAGTCCTCTGCCACGTCTGTCTATATGTCTGTTCGCGATAAACTCAAAAACGACTAAACGGATTTTCATGAGGTTTTCACCAGTAGATAAAGTGATTCACCAGGAAGGTTTAGGGATATAGTTTGTCAAGGTTTTGTGTACATTGGTTGAAATATGACGAGAATTGTTAGAATGTCGGAAAAATCAACCGGCATGCGAGATTTCATCAAAAACGCTGCCTTAATCTCTTTGAAAAATATAGAAAAATTCTATTACATTACTGGAGTTGTCCATTTCATTTATTATAAAAATAGTTTAATGTTGAATAGATTGCAGTAACAGCAAACGCAGCAGTCTCCAGAGCCGAGGCAGTACATCCAGCTTACTTGAGCGCAGCCTCACGCCCAGGTCTCAGCCTCCGACACCTAGGTCAGTTCACATATAACGCTTCCATTATTTTATCAAATCTCTTCAATATGAAAAACTTTGAATAGCTTGAAACTTGACTAATTGTCACGATATCTATGTTTATTATATATTTATTAAATTTTTAAGAAATTGCGATTTTTTTTGCCGCAAAAAAGGTGGGGCAAGCTGTGTACTATGCATGCACAGGAGAATGGAAGATAAGGGATAACATAGATTACAAATAAGTTTTGTATGCAAAGTGTATTTTTGCTTTCCATTTTTTTTGTTAGTTTTTAGTTAGTAGTTAGTCTTCTGCACATGAAATGTATTATTAAAGTAATATATAACGCAAAAGAAGTCGCGAGTCATTAATGTAGAAATAAAAAAAAACCAATGATTTATGGTTGAGTATTATCCAATAGACGTCTACCAGTTATAATAATAAAACATGTTTATTGTCGAGTTCTTGTTTTTAAATTAGGCAACATTTTAGATTATTCGAAATAAAATAAAACATCAATTGACGGATGGTTTGTATTAGAATTCCTGTCACGAGTCGCGATCACTATATTGACCTTTGCAGTGCTCGATTTATGTATGAATTTGTCGGTGATTGTCGGTTTGCTTCGTCATTGGTCTATGTCAGCACTTTGTCAGATACAAGTGCCTTCGAATTACAGACATAATACGGATACTATAACTAAAAAACAAAAAAAAAGCTAAAAAGCTAAAAAGCTGTAGATAACCTATATGATATTTTGACATTAAACAGACGGCACGATAATGCACACATACGTAAAGTAATATTGTAACGGCACACTGTCTTAGATGTGGAAGTAAGATAGTATATTGGTCTATAGCGGTGGTGAAAAAGAAATAGTTATATATTGCTTAGATACAGGCGGATTGACGGGGCTAGATCATGTTTGCTAGCTAGCCAAGTTTTATCAAGGCGCTGTCAAGACGTATCTACAGCTTCTTAGTTATAATAAAATTGATTACGAACGCTTATTCTTTTTTTTATCTATATACAAGATTTTATCTACCAGCCCCACAGAACCTTTAACTAATTTTACAAATTGATAATGTAATAGTAGTACATATAATAATAAATAGTAAAAAAAATCAAGATTTATATCGGTTGCTTGTTAAATTTGGAAACAGTGCATTGTATTAGAATAATGTAAGCCAGAAAGTATCAGTAGAGAAAATGAGAGTAGTTAAGTATTGTATTTTTTTTATTTTCATTTATTACACATACGAATTAATAGTATATCTATTATAAAACTAGGCGTGCAGTGCGCATACATAGGAGGGAGGAAGTAAACGTAATATTGCTAACAAAATAATTTTGAGAGCAAAGTATATTTTTGCTTCTCTTCTTTTAGCCTTTTCTTTGAACACAAATCATGCTTTTAATAAAAAATGCAGACGAAGTGGAGGCTATAATCTAGAGCTAAATAAAGTATTTAAAACGCATCTTATTAATCCCATAAAGTATCGAGTGTTATTGTCCGAATTACCGTGTCACTTTTAATATAGCTACTACGTTTATTTTAAAAGATTTCTCACTTACCAACTGGGTAAATGTTTGAGTGGACTCCCTGGATAGTTTGTATTCACAATTGGAAACGGTAGTGTCGCTGCAATCGGGTTTTAGGTTTTTTAGGATTAATCATGTTTAGAAATACAGTTCACGGTTTCAATAGTAACTGATTTCGTGCAGACGAAGTTGCACAGGTCAGCTAGTATACTATAGAATTAGTAGCAACCATTAATAGGAATCTATGACTGTTTGCTGTTATAGATCTCAAGCGGCGACCCCTCATAAATACAAGAAAGGGGACGTGGTGTCGACTCCCACTGGTATCAGGAAGAAGTTCAATGGGAAACAATGGAGGCGGCTCTGCTCCAAAGACGGTTGTACTAAGGAGAGTCAGCGTCGGGGGTTCTGTTCCCGTCACCTGTCGCTCAGAGGGGTAGCGGGTTCATCAAATACACCACTCGCTCAAGGGTCCACACATACGGCCCAACAAAGGTAATTAATTATACGGGCTGAATGGTTAAAATATTCACAGGGGTTACTGAGTAGTCGTTTCTGGTTCTAAAGCAATAAAAAAATATGTGCTTAATATTTGACCTAATTATCTAGAAAAATACAAAAATGATACACAATCCTCTACACGTCTATGTTAAAGCACAGTGTCAATGACCGCCGTCGGGTGAAGTGAAACTGAAAGACCACTAACAAAAGATAATTTTTCGAAGCATGAATAAAACAAAAGGGTTCATTGTCCATTTTAATATCGAAAGTTATTAACTCCGGGTCTCCCATTGTAGTTTTCGGCACCGGTCATTGCTCCTAGGTTTATTACGATTGTGTTTATACTTTTGAAATTCTTAGAACAAACTTTAACTTAGGTTCTCTTTGTGTTTATTGGTATTTGTTTTGATATTATTATTTTATATGTTAAATATGACTATGAAGTACTATCTCTTTGAATATTGGAAGCGGCTAACCTAACACATGGTATAGTGGGATTTACATCTTGTCCTTATGTAGGGTCGGCAGAACACATATCTCTTTTCCCCTATAAATTGACATGTATTCATACCTTTTATACAAATAGCATTTATTACACAAACCGTCTATACTTTCTTCGGTCTTTCTGTATTAGTTCACACCTATGCTTAACATTTCTCAAATTTAATGTCATTGGAGAAGCCCATACCTTCCTGTTCAAGTTTGTCTTTCTCTACTGCTACTTTTATGTTTTTTTCGATTCAATCGTTCCTAATTTAATCCATTCTCATTACGTCACACGTCCATCTTAAACTTTGTATCTCTGTCACATATTTTCTTTCATCCATCTGTTTCAATGTCCAAGGTTCAGATTCGTACATCACGACAGGTCTTGTAATGGTATTCTATAGTTTGACCTTTGAATTTTAAGGACATTTTTGCGGCACATGTGAGACTTATTTTTTTAATCAATATTTCTTATGGGAGGGATTTGTAATTCTGATCCGAAACATTCTTATGTGACGATACATTGATAGGGGTAGATACTGTATCGGGTAGAGTGGGAACAGTGTATCGCTTGCTTTCATTTTTAATATTCAATACATTTTACATTGAACTTTCATTATATGATCAAATAAAATATTTTAAAAAGAAACGTCCGATATGAGCTTTAATGTCGCCATAGATTTTATAAAAAAAAATGGAAAATATTTTTACATTCCTCTTAAAAATATGTGTCACGTTTTCAAAAATATCTCATTAGGTGTTTGTTTGTTTGTTTATAGAAGCAGCAGTAAATCCCTGTCGTCTAGCGGTACGGGTGTGGAGGGAGATGAAACGTCACGGGAGAGTGACACCACTCCGCCGCACTATCGTGTCACAGGTCGTTTCGACCCCGACGAGACCGAAGCTGCGAATATGCTCGGTATGGACATAAATGGGTCGTTACATTTCAAAATTAGTTAAATCCAATTTTAATCGTATATATAACATGTTTAATTTATTTAACATTTCCATTTTTATACACTCAGAACGAAGTTCAAATTGTGCTGTCCATAAAGTTTTTAGTTTTTTTTAATGATCTTCTTATTTTATATGTACGAAATTTGAAGATCTTGAAAAATAACGTGCAATATTAGAAACGGCTAAAGTTGGAATTAACTCGTTTTGAAATGTAACGACAAAAATCTTTATTAGATTTAGTTCTTAGCATGTTCCGTGCCACGCCTTTTTTGCCTGGCATGTCTGTCCTTCAGGCCGTTCGATACTTTGACAAAGAAACAAATCAAAAATACTTTATTTAGTTTATGCCCTAATAAGGCACTTATGAACGTGTAATAAGGCACTTATGAATAAAAGTATAATCAAAGTTATTTTTTTCTACGCTATTGGCTTGACTGGTCTTCACAGCTTCACCGGACTACATCACGTATTATCATACAATATTACGTTACAATGTCATACATAACGTGATATAAGTAATTCTTTCGTTTTCAATAGTTATCAAATCGTGTACCACAGGTCGTTCACGTGGCCTACACGTCAAGCTTAACGTGTACCATCGATGGTACACGTGGCCTAAACGTCAAGTTTAACGTGTACCATCGGTGGTACACGTGGCCTAAACGTCAAGTGTAACGTGTACCATCGGTGGTACACGTGGCCTAAACGTCAAGTTTAACGTGTACCATCGGTGGTACACGTTGCGCGAAACGTGTTAAATAGGTACTCGACACTCTGTATAGGTTTGGTAAGAATTTTGAATTAAATAAAAAATGGATTGGATAGAGTCCACGTAAGGAACGTCCTATAACGCGTCAGTTCCCACTGCTATTATAAGGTCATCGTTTGCTACGAATTGAATTATTCTAACTTCATCTTCAGAGGGTTCGTTAGATCTTTTAAATTTTTTTTCGTCATCATGTCTACCCCTGTCGGTCGATAGCTTTGGTAATACACAGGTCTAAATTGGCTGAGTATTGTTTAAAACAATACGATTTTTACAATAAGCTGTATTTTAATGACTCATCGATGTGAGTCCTATAAACGTACCAGTTTTAGTTAACCTACCTGTATGGTTTCGTATGGAGATTAGCTGTTACCCGCGACTTTGTCTGACTTGTACTAATAATATCTTAACATTTTATGTATAGAGGAAAAAACATAAGCATTACATTGTTTGTCCTGCTTCTCCACGTCAAGAAATAGATCGCTGAACGCGTAGTGCCTATAAACATTGTGGTTTCGGTTTATTGCCAAAATTATCTTAGACGTAAACAAGTGTTCGGCTATTATATTCACATTATTTTTTGGGATAGGAATTGTCATATTACCTATCAATACAACAAAGCAATTGCAATTTTTCTATGGTTATTCATTTATTTTCGGATATCACACATTAAGTTTTTGGAATGAAATTAAGCGAAACTGGAATGTGGACAATTGGCAACGATATACTATTACGGCCGGTCTCAATAATCTAACTTTAAATGTAAGTAGCTATCCGAGATAGATCGTGTATTCTAATTTCTCATCTATCTATGACCGGTGTTTACAGTATTACCTCAAGCTCGGATAAGGTCACAGATAGATAGGCACTGCTAACTAAAGTTAAGAACGTCCCTCAGATGCATTTTGTTTCTGCGTTTAAAATATTTAGTGACATGTTTAAGATAAACACTATAAATATATTTAATATTTATGTTTACTAAAATTATTATGATTCGCTAATAACTATATTTTAAAATAATTGTTATTAAAAATAATATTTATTGAAAATTGTTTGCTCTTGTCATTTTACAATCTACTAAAACTTCGAAACGCAAAATAACAAAACGCTATTCTTGACTTTGTTGAAAAAAGGCGACGTGATTTGACGCTGTTTATGCTTTTTCTAAGAATATAGTGTCCTACTATTGTTTACATTTACATATTATAAATATACTAGCGGGCCCGGCAGACGTTGTCCCGCCCCGATTATGAACAATCCTTGACAAACTATATACTAAAACGTTCCTCATCAATCGCTCTATCCACCGGTGAAAACCGCATAAAAATTCGTTCGGTAGTTTTTGAGTTTATCGCGAACAGACAGACAGACAGACGCGGTAGGAGACTTTGTTTTATACTATAAAATATATAACTTCAGATTCTTCAAATTCAATTTCGTAGATTACTTGAGTATCAAAACTATGATCTTCAAATTCTCCATCATCTGAGTCTCAATTAAATACAACGGCTTCATACAAATCAATATCATTAATATCACAAAACAAATCCATGGCTTTTTATTAAAATATATTATTTAAGATTCCTTCAATAACGTATTATCCTCCAAAATCGGGCGATAGACGAAGATGAAACAAAAGATAATGTGAGCAAAGGAAAGTTAACTGTAAAAATGTTATTGAAACGCTTTACTTTTTTTCCAATGAACTTACATAACTAGGGTAACGGATGGACCCTCCGGCAGGTAGTTTATAAGGAATGATAGAATTCTTTATCCATCTGTGTTTATTGAAATTGACAAACGGGCCTATAGTTAGCTAATAGTAGTTGTTTTAACTGCCAGTTATAGATAGATAGGTTATTAGAACCGGCTGTTAAAGGTTAAGGCTATGTTCACATGACAAGCGCTTAACTTGCGTTGAACGCGCGCATTTTTTTTTAAATAGTACCGACATGTTGCTCCCTTGTCAGACGTTGAACGTCCTTTGCCGCGGCCGTCCTCGTTCAGTTTAATATGTGGTAGAGCCACGCTGAAGCTAATACTGATTTCAGCATAAATGGGTCGGCTCGCCGGGGTTCTACCACCCGACCCACAGAAATACCGACGTGAACTAACAGTGCTCGCATTGTTACGTTTCATTCGGTCAGTGAGAGCGTCAGAGGATCAAGTCCTCTCCCCTCCACCCTCCCCTCTCTCTCCACCCTTCCCTGTCTCTCCCCCCAAACTGGCTGGCAACGCACTTGCAATTCCCCTGGTGTTGCTAGTGTCTATGGACGGTGGCGATCACTAAAGATCAGGTGACCCACGTGTTCGTTTGCCTCCTATGATATAAAAAAAAAGTTTCTTCTACATTTGTCCGTTATCCGCGTCAAAAATACGGTAACACAGAAAACCAATAATCACAAAGCGCGCGCGCTAACAACAGTTGAGCGTCAGCGCAGCGTTCAACGCGCGGTTTATTAAAACACGCGTTAGCATGTGTACGGCCTGAATAAAATGTATGTAGTTGCAAAGTTGTTAAGCGTTTGTCATGTAGGCATAGCCTAAGGCTAGATAGGATACTGGTGACGTAATGATTAGTGAGGATGTGTGTACGTGTGTGTAGTGTCGCTGGGCAGTTCGCGTTCTGGAAGTCCCGGGGCGTCGCCGGTGGGTGTCGGTGTGGGGGGAGGCGCGGGCGGGTGCGGCGCGTGCGGCCCCGCGGCGGGCACGGGCTCGCCCGCGTTACGTAACAACGTGTTCGTGCCGATATCGTCGCCGCAACCGCCTCATTCCACTCCGCACTACCATCATCTCATCAGGTAAGTTTTGAATTTAGAATATTTATTTTTTTAAATTTTATTTTTGGCTATCGATCTCCTACTTGCTTATTACTGCCATTGTCGAGTAGGTACTAATATTAAAAGTTTCTTGCGATCATTTCAATGAACTGACAAGATGGTGACCGTCTTGTCAGAACTTTTTAGGGAGTTTTTCTGGCAATTCAGAATCCATGCTCCATCCACATTAACTTAATTTGTGCACAATAACCGAAACATATAAAGCAAAACACCACCAATATAACGAACTATGGAGTCAAATAACACAAGACTATAAATAAAATGATTCACTGATTGACATTCCAAGATCTCGCCACAAACTCCAACATACAAAGTAAAACATCTTATGGTAGAGGGGAGGGTTAAATCGATTCTACATCTACAAGGATCAAAATGAAACCGCCATAAAACCAATAACGTCTTTAAAAAATCCGTCATAAAATAGTTAATAGTTAAATCATTACATAGTATAAAACAAAGTCCCCTACCGCGTCTGCCTGTCTGTCTGTTCGCGATAAACTCAAAAACTACTGAACGGATCTTTATGCGGTTTTCACCAGTGGATAAAGTGATTCCCGAGGAACGTTTTGGTGTATAATTTGTCCAGGATTTTTTTATAATCAGTACGGGGCAACGTCTGCCGGGCCCGCTAGTTAAATCATAAAAATAAACAAATAAATATATAGAATAATAAAAATAATAAATAATAAAATAAAAACACTCAATAGTCGCTCACAGATACGATTTTTAACTTACACATGAAATAAAACGATAGCAAAAAAAAGGTGCGGACCAAGAGTCTGCAGAAAAGAAGAAAAAAAAGAAAAAGAAAATCGATTCTACACACAGACACGATCAGATTTGTTTTAACACCATATATACAATAATTCTTCGTACTAATTTCTTCCAAGCTTTAATTAATATTTAATATTTACTCATTTCAGTTATACTCAAATAACATCTATATACACATATAAATGAAAATTGATGAATGTATGTAAGCGGATCACTTTGCACCTAACGTAGCTATTTCTTTTTGTTATTGTGTTTGTCAGAATAAGGTGTATGTTTTTTTTTGATAAATCATATTCAAACGTGAAAAATTTCAGTTAAAAAATCTCTATATAAAAAGTTGAGTGAGTGAGACAAGATAAGACGACAGTAGGGAAATTTCAAAAGTATTGCACCAAATTGACAGACTGAGTTTCAGTTTCCATTTTATTTAATTACTAGCTTCTGCCCGCGACTTTGTCCGCGTGGAATAGTTTTATTTTGGGCTAACACTAACACGCAGCGGAGGCTCTCAAGAGTAACAAAACCCCGATTTTGAAATATTCTTCATTGGTGCTCCGCTCCTATTGGTCTTAGCGTGATGATATATAGCGTATAACCTTCCTCGATAAATGAGCTATATAACACTGAAAGAATTTTTCAAATCGCTCCGGTAGTTCCTGAGATTATCCGCTACAATGTCACAAGCTCACAAACTTTACCTCTTTATAATATTAGATATGTTCGTACTGTAAAAGGAACATTTGGTCTAATTTACTTAGTTAGTATACACGTGGGAAGCCGGGATGGGCAGTTAGTTTAAAATAAAATGTACTTTGAACATTTCCAGACCTGAAGTGAGGCCCGGCAGAGTGAGTACACCCGTTAGCGGAGTAGCAACGAGTGTCATCCGAGTCTCTCCAGCACCGAACTATCATTATCCGGTATGTCTGTTAACATACAAGAAAAAAAAAACATAAAAGGACGAAAGTTTTATATAAGGTTTTGAGTCAAAAGGGCTCTTATTCGTTTTTTACTTTGGATTTTTTTAAGCAGAAACAATATCTACAAGATTGATTTAAAAAAAAAATTATACGTCCTTTTGTCTGTGAAAAACCATAAGTAAACTCATTCTAGAAAATACTATTTTTGATGCATAATTTGTGATAGAAAATGTCAAATGCTTCGTGAATTAGTGTGATATGTTTTTTAATATAAAATTTTGCTTTGATTTGAATTTTATGTCAGATATTTGCAAAGTGTTGACCACAGAGCAATATAATACGATGGTTAGGTAATGAGAATTTTAGGTAACAATATTTTATAATACAGTTACAGATATACCAACAATAATATTATTATCACAAGTATAGCAGAATAAATACCTATGGCTCTATATATTATATGGTTCAGTAATAATAAACCTCAGTATTTAACGAGAGACGCTAGTTTGAATGTGATTATCGGGAATACTTAATAACATACAGAAAACACAGTATCAAACAATAGATAAGAAACAGGAAAAAGGAAACATTTCAAAAGCTAAATTGAAATAATACTAATATAGAGTCATTAAATGAATGTTAATACAATTTTTCCTTCACAGCCGGAAAACCGAAACGGATCAACGATATTACAAACCAATAGTATGAGTCAACCGAGCGTTATTGGGGTTCCCTCGTCGGGATTGACCTTACACAGTACTATACAGTCGAACATAAACGCACCGACGAGTCTCTCCAGTCTCACGCTACCTTCAAACATCTCCCTGAACTTGAACCCCATTACCCAGAACACGATACGAAGCACGAGCGAGTTCGCACAGAATCTAGTGATGCACCGTACCGTGCCCCCTACCAATGGAATCGATATCGAGCAGATTTATCGCAACCAACCCGCTACATTACCGAGGAACGGTATACATGATTCATACCGACGGGAGAATGAATGCAACGATTTGGAGAATTTTTTCAACAGTAGAGTCTCGGAGTACGAGGACGATCATCATCCGGTGGTACCTAGAGAGAATAATATATTGAGGAGCGTGATGGACGGACGACCGCCGGAACTCTCCGAGGCTCGAGTCATCGATGATAAGAGGATCCTGAAACCGGCTCCGCTTCAGGCCCGGCTCCTGTCCGTTGTCAATCAGGATCCAAAGGATTCACCGATAAAAACCGTCTACGTGATACCGCAGCCGATGGCGGATAAGAAATATTTTTTCATAAAAAACGAACCGGCCGAGACGATTCAAGTAAGGTTTCTATTTTATTTTGTTTCTTTTGCCCGTTCGCGATATTTTCGATTTGACCTATCCCTCGAAAACCGTTTAATTTTTCTGGGTACCATGCATTCATATTCATTCATAGGCGCTCCAACAACGTCTTGTTAAAAGTAGTCCGGTAAAGGTGTTAGGACCTCGCTAGGTCAATGGCGTAATCAATTAGGGGAAAAAAAGCCTTGTTAAAGTTCGGCTAGCTAGCAAACGTGATCTCAGTATCGTGTCAACGTTTATAGAAGCATGACGTGTACTGATCGTTTCATAAAATGCCACAAAACTATGGCAAACGCCGTCCTGTGTTATGCGATATTGCACAAACTATGCAAGCAAAACTTGTTATAGTTTATTTATTCACATATCATTCATATTACCATTACCTTGAATTAATTAATATATATCAAATATTACGAAATCAAAAGATATTACGCAAAGAAATGATAGATGTCAAAGAAAGAAAGCAAGATGTCATGTCTGTTTTGATTATTCTTTATTTTAGACGTGGGGATCTAATAAAAATATAACTATTTCTTTTTAACCACCAATATTGAGAATACGCCATCTTACTTCCATATTTTATCTAAGACAATGTGGCGTTACAATGTTACTTTACGTATGTGTGCGTTATCGTGCCATTCGTTATGTCAAAGTATCATGTAGGTAACGTATCTACATCTTTTTAGTTATAATATCATTGTTGAAAACAGTTCTAGTTTTCTGGGTATCATATAGTACTATGGTCTTTTCTGTGCCGCTGACAACTTGTATGCAAAATTTCATTATAATCGCTTGACTAGTTAGTTGTGGAAACGTAACAAAAATACAAACTAACTTTCGCATTTATAATATTAGTTAGGATTGACTTCTAGAAGTCATTAATGGTTTCACTGGTGGTATATTGATTCGATGTCAGCAGGTTCGGACCCTGACTGGTACCAAATTATTTCCCAAAATTTTGCATACATTGGTAACAACTATTGGCTGCCTTTGAAGAAAAACATCGTTAGGAAACCTGAACCTGAGGAATGTTTTTGGAACGGTGGATGAAATCGCCAGTAGAGTGTGTGGTAATTGCACTCGTACCTTCCTTCAGGAAAAGGTTGTTTGCCCACCAATACCCACCAAACATTTGGTTCTTTAGTAGGACTCTTAGGTACGCTCGTACCTTCTTCCATAAACATCTGTTCCATCAGTGGGACTCTTAGGTATGCTCGTACTTTCAGTAAGAAACATCTGTCCCATTTGTGGAGCTCTTAGGTATGCTCGTACTTTCATTTAGAATCATCTGTCCCATCAGTGGGACTCTTAGGTATGCTTGTACTTTCATTAAGAATTATCTGTTTCATCAGTGGGAATTTAGATATGCTATTACTTTCATTAAGACACATCTGTCCCATTAGTGGGAATTTAGATATGCTATTACTTTCATTAGGACACATCTGTCCCATTAGTGGGGCTTTTAGGTATGCTCGTACCTTCATTCAGAAATATTTGATCCAAAAGTGGCACTCCTAAGAGCTACTATTAATGTTATTGTTCTATGAACTTCTATATAAAAAAGTAAAAAAAAAAGTTTTCATTAATTGAGAAATGTTATCGTAATTGTGATTTCTGATCCTTAATATTCTCAGATTGTCCGATTTTTATATTTAATCTGATAGGTATATAGATAGATTTATATAAGTCACTAAGAACTGTCAATGTATGGACTAAATGTTTCGCGGATGATCGTTATGTTTCAGATAGAACAGAAGGTGAATCGTCTGATACAGATGAACAATAATGATCCTGAACCGGACCACAGAAGCTTAGACAATGGGGACCATGTAAGTCCTAGCTATTTTACAGTTTTTTTGCGGTCCCTGTATGTTAGAGATTGATTATAATCTCACATAATAATAAATAACGACTCTATCTATGACTAGCTGATATCTTGCGTCTTTATCTGCGTTGTTTATTATCTTAACAATATCACGTATGGGAATACACTTAAAAAAAAGCAAAAATATACTTGTCTTACTAAATTTCTTTAGTCTTTTGTAGTGCTAAGCTTTTATTAAATATAGATATCGTGAAATTTTTTTAAGTAAGGACCAAATGTCTAAAAGAAAAGCTTAATCGAAATATATCTAGTAACTGCTGATCTCTATAATTTTATATATATAGAAGATATATTATTAGTTTGGGTCGACAACCAATTCTGAAATATTCTAGAATAGAGGATAGTTTTTATAAACAACTAACAGAATTCCATTAGGCTTGGATTATAAAAAGGTAGGTTACTTTATTTTTCAATACATTAGGTTAGACTTTAGTAGCTCAGTCTAGTTCTTAGTAGCCTAGTTTCATTTTTAGTAGTTTTAATTTGACTGCGGTAGTTATGAGAGTGTTCGACGATTAATTGTTACTAGAATTTTCTTAGCAATGTAGTAATATTCTTCAAATTACATGTATTACGCCGTATTAAAGTATAAAAAAAATTACTGTTAAATAAATTATATCTTACTTCAGTGTTTCGAAGTGATTTGCATTGAAATAATAGTTCATTGGCTATCGACATGAGTTATCACAATCATATGAATGAATACTAGTATATATGTGTATAAATGCTACATGCAAATGTCGGTAAAAATAAAATAAAAAAAATATGAATCAATCTCGAAATGCTTACTTCATTCTGCGGGCCCTCCGTTTATTTAAATCAAATATATTCCAAATAGGTATAAAAAAATGTGATCATTGTTACACGAGTTACAAATCTTTAAGAAAATATCGTACATTTGTTGAAAAGGTCGGCAACGCATTTGTGACTCCCCTGGTGTTGCTAGTGTGGACGGCGGTGATCACTTACCATCAGGTGACCCGTATGTTCGTTTGCAAACAAAATATAGTTAAAGTTATTTATCATAACGTAACCGACTAGTTTTGTAAATTTTCTACTATTAAGTATGTAACCGTTCATGTGACATGTCGTTATAACAGGTAAATAACGTAAACAGTAGCGCTGTGATAGTACATCCGAATCAGTTATTGCCGGTTCTGCCTCCGCCGACGTCACATACGGCCATTATCGGTAAGTAAGCCAAGGAGATTGGTTTGGTTTTAACTCACAGTGACATGTATTACATGTGATAATTACTAAAGAATATTAGGCCGTGGTACGTATCACGTATCACTGCTATTTTTCATATTTTGATATGAAAAATAATTTGAATGTGATGTCATGAATTTCAAACGCCTGTTATATATGATTCAATTATGACTACATTTTATTGTATTACAATTAACAGTGCATACGCTTGTTATTTATCACACGAGCGTATTAAATCATTTTATTTGATTTCATTGCGTGATAAGTTTATTTTTTTAAACATTTTGTTTAAACAGGTCTTCCATATAAGATTCCCACAGACACAGACAATGACAATAATCCTTATATCATTACATATTATAAAACAAAGTCCTCTGCCACGCCTGTCTGTTCGCGATAAACTCAAAAACTAATGAACAGATTTCCACCAGTAGATAAAGTGATTGGACCGTATGAAAATCCGTTCAGTAGTTTTTGAGTTTATCCCGAACAGACTTTGTTTTATAATATGTAATAATGATGTACGTTTTTAATCAGTATATACGTGTGTAATATTTATGTGTGTTGCAAATAAATGTATCTTCCTTCAATTTAGCGGTTTTAATGCGTTCCGACGGTATAACAAGTGTGATTCGGTAATGTAAATGTATAATCAGTCTGTTCTGGTGCAGCTGTGAGTGGCGGCGGAGTGGGCGGCGTGCCCGGCGGCGCGTTTCCGTGGCAGTCCCTCGTGCCCGTGCTGAGCGCGCCGAGCCCCTCGCCTCCCGCCGCGCCCCCCGCCCCGCCCGCGCCCCCCTCGCCACGCACCCCCCGCACGCCCCGGACCCCACACACGCCCCACACGCCGCACACCCCCCACACGCCCCACACGCCCGCCTCGCACATCAAGACCGAGGACCAGATCAAGACTGAAGCTAACGGTATGTATATTATTACTACAACCCTCAACAATCTTTTTCACCGCTCTGAATATATACATGTGCAGAACACAAGTTCACGCATAAATACATTTTACATAGTATGTATAACGTCGCGGTAATCGATACATAAAGAGCAATTTTAAATACCTATAAGAATATTGTAATATGCACATGCTACACCATAAGTTTATATTCAAAGTCTGTGGAAGAAAGAAAAGGAGATATTAAGGAAATTATCTTTGAAAAAAATTATAAAGATAGTGTTTAGTACAAGTGGTTTTTATCGAACATGGTATGAACGGTATACTACGAAAATGGTTATTTTAATCTTGGAATCTATAGTATGATATTGAAATTAACCGAACAAATTAATATAAGAAAATTCGTAAAAATTAATACAAGTATGTAACAGGCACGGAAATATTTAGTGCAACAGTGCTATTTTTTATATGAAGTGATAAATAATTCTGTTTTAATTTGATCATTTATAATTCACTGTTATTGTTCGTGTGATCATGAATTCTTATCACTCCTAGCTCCTAGTGTAATATGGAACGTGTTTCATACTAGATCGAGGTCCTAAACAAACATCATTCAACCAGGAGTACTTTGCGTAATTTTTTTTTAATACTGCACTTTTCATTTATTACTTGTGAAATAGCAATAATTAAAATAATCTAACTGCTACGTAATTATATTAAAATAACTAGATGATACCCGCAACATTGTCTACATTTATTATTTTAACAATATGTTTAATGCACAGAGGAAAAAATATAAGCACAATATCGCTTGCCCCAGTTTACAACGGTAAGAAAACGTCGCTGAATGTGCAGTATTTATAAAAATCGTAATTTCTTAACCTTCCGTATGCTAAGTGATTAAATCTCACGTGCTATACTAGATGGGGTTTGAAATACCCAAAAAATAAAGTAAAATATAATCAACAAATTATTGTTTTATTACAGTCATTAAGAAGAAATATATTAAGTAACTAAGAATAATAGTAACAACGGTGATATCTCATTTGCAGCTACTGAAAAAACCAAGTCGAGCGTTTATTGTTTAAGAAATATTACAAGTTTCAACCGCTGGGGTGTGATACACCCCACTTCGTACACTGAGGGTTAAAACTTTAATAACTTTGTATTAACTAAAGCTTCATAACTACATAGTATAAAACCAAGTCCTCTGCCACGTCTGTTTGTCTGTCTGTCTGTTCGCGATAAATTTAAAAACTACTGAACGGATTTTCGTGCGGTTTTCACCAGTAGATACAGTAGTTCATGAGGAAGGTTTAGGTGTATAATCTGTCAAGGTATTTTATTATCAGAGCGGGACGACGTCCGCCGGGCTCTCTAGCTTAATATAAAGTTACTAAAGTTTTTAAGAAACTACGATTTTACTTTTTAGACACTTGCGGTCTTATTACAAAAACAAAAATGAACACGGGTATAACACGAGTTTTACTAAGCAGTGCCTAAAATTTAAAATATAGTTGAAATCATCTTTAAAACATTTTATTACAAAAGCGTGTCCAAGCGGTCTCTAGCTAAACATCTGATTTAAGTTCTTTATGCAAGTAACTCTGAATAGCATTCGTTCAATTCGATCTCATCATTCAAAAACGTTCCATTACATACAGATTTTTTGCAAACAATTACAATTTATGAATAATATTTTTGTTCAGATCTTCATTAAGAAAATGTATTTAGTATACGTTGAATTGGTTATCATTATTGTGATATTTTAATTAAAAGAAGATTATGTATAAAATAAATAAAATAAGCAATTTATAAGTTTTGTATATTACGTCAAAGTGCGTAAGGTGGAACAACAGTATAATGACAGATTAAATACACTGTCAGGTGTCAATAGTGTCAAATCAATTTACTTGTGAATGTCTAAAATTGTTTGATTTATTTACTTTTTCCAAATTAATTATACCCATAAAATCCATAATTTACTTTGAAACTTCGTTTTACTGACAAATAGAGATACAGTCAATTACAACAATAGAATAAGAAGTGTCAACTTAAACAAATATTAGAAAATATTTAAATTAAAATAATGTCCATCCGTAAAAAAGGGTAAGACACTCTTTTGTGATTAATTTTTTTTAAAGTAAGAATTCAATGTGTATTTAACTGCTTTGTAATAACACGGATGGTCTTTATCTTAAGTGCTATTTCTCTAAGTAACACACAATTTTTTATAGAAATTTTTGAGTGATGCACGCGCAACGGCACTCTATCATTTAATTTATACAGATAACTGTAATGTTTATAGCTAGACTTCGAATAACTAAATTCACTTATAATATGTATTGATTGTATAATATATATGTATTGAGAATAACCAATAGAGAATAATCAAAGGCAGCCGATAGTTGTTACCAATGTATGCAAATTTTGGGAAATTATTTGGTACTTGTCAGGGTCCGAACCTGCTGACATCGAATCAATATACCACCAGTGAAACCATTAGTGACTTCTAGAAGTCAATCCTAACTAATATTATTTATTATTATTTTTAGTATTTTTTGTATAGTATAATAGTATTTTTGTTACGTTTGCACACCTAACTACACAAGCGATTATAATGAAATTTTGCATACAAGTTGTCAGCGGCACAGAAAAGACCATAACACTATATGATACCCAGAAAATTAGAACTGTTTTCAACAATGATATTATAACTAAAAAGATGTAGATACGTTACCTAAATTATATTTTGACAAAACAAATGGCACGAAAACGCACAAATACGTAAACTGTCTTACGATAAAATGTGTCAGTAAGATGGCATATTCTCAATATCGGTGGTGTAAAAGAAATAATTATATGTTACTTAGAAACGGGGGGATTGACAGAGCAGCCAAGTTTTAATAAGGCGCTGTCGAAGCGCTTCTGACGTATCTATAGTTATAATATCATTGGGAATAACAGTGTCATTGTTATATTTCATTGTGATATAGCATGCTTAATAGTTATCTGTAATAGCATTGTGATATATGAATAGATCCGGTGACGTCGATGTGCACGGACGAAGACGACGAGGTGTTTGAATGCGATGAGCCGACCAGCTCCGAGGACTCCAGTAAAAGACGTTCACAGAGTCTCTCCTCGTTAAACTCTCCCGCTGGAACTAACGAGAAGGTAGTTTAAAATGTTCTATTATTCTTAAGTATTTATACAACGTTTGTCATAATGTATGCGAAACAAATGTGTCGTTACATATCAAAATGAGCGAAATTTTTTTTTTTTCGAACTGGCTACGATATTGACCTAGCAAGGTCTTAACAGCTTCACGGGACTACTAAGGCGAGCGCAATTTTAATCGTTCATATTATATGTCTAGTTTTTTTAAGATTACCAGTTTTTATACATCGAGAACGAATTTTCAAATTTTGCCGTTCATAAGGTTTTTAGTTTTTTTTATGATCGTTATGTAAATAAATGTACAAATTTGAAGATATTGAAAAAGCAAAGATTTAATATTTAATTATCTCTATTTACGTGTTAGTTATAAAATGTGTTTTTTTTTTCTTTGAAATAAGACGAACTCAATGTAGTTTCTTACTAGTGCTTATCGACTATACAGAAAACACTTTTGTAACCAAGTTTTATGTCTCTGAGGTCTCGTGCAGACCACGTGTCACAATAAAAATTATTTAAGTATTGAATACGTATGACTAGCGAAATGCAATTTTATTTCACATTTTTTCACTTTAAAAAAATAAAATGTTGACTGAATCCTTAATAAAAGTTGACTTAAGTACAATTGTTTCATATAATTCGTAATAAAGTATTAATAAATGTTTCTTCACTTGAGGGTTCGTAATCAAGTTTAGTAGGTAAATAAGAGTTAATGAAACTCAATGAAGAGTGTCATGTGTTGAGCAGTGTATTCAATATGATATTTTATTTGTTTATTTATTTTATATCATAGGAGGCAAACGAACAGGCGGGTCATCTGATGGTAAGTGATCACCGTCGTCCATAGACACTAACAACACCAAGGAAGTCGCTAATGCGTTGCCAGCCTGTATTTGAGGGAGGGGGATGAGGAGAGGGGTTGGGAGGTGGGCCTTCGGCGCTCTCACTAACCGAACGAAACGCAACAATGCAAGCACTGTTACTTCAGTTCGGTTTTCTGTGGGTCGGGTCGTAAAACCAGTAATAACTTCAGCGTGCCTCTACCACTAATAGCGTGGTTATTATTACTACTAATTATTAATGTCGAAATATGTTATGTTGGTATATGTAGAAGGAGCGTCGTATCCGTCGTCCAATGAACGCGTTCATGATATTCTCGAAGCGGCACCGACAGATTGTGCACCAGATGCACCCCAACCAGGACAACCGCACTGTCAGCAAGATCCTCGGCGAGTGGTGGTACTCACTTAAACCCGAGGAGAAGCAGAAGTACAACGAGCTCGCCAGTGAGGTCTGTCATTCATATTATATACCCACTACTGTATCGATAAGATAATAGATATTCTATACTTCCTACTATCGATATATTCCTACTATTCGAATTGTGATTGATATTAATTAATTGATGTTAATTAAATTACTTTAAAATGTTACATGCTTTGATTAAATTACTTTATTACATTATCAGGTAAAAGAAGCTCATTTCAAAGCGCATCCAGAATGGAAGTGGTGCAATAAAGATCGAAGGAAATCGTCCAGCAGTAAGGACCCGACGGGTTCCATGCCGCAGGTGAGTCGATACTTAAAAATGAAGTTTGAAATCGATTGTTATAGAATTTGGAGAATAAATCATTAGTCCCAGGAAAAAGTCGCGTCAAAGTTCTAGGAAAAACTCGCGTCAATGTTTCAGGAAAAAGTCGCATCAAAGTCCAGGAAAAAGTCGCGTCAAAGTTCCAGGAAAAAGGTGTGTCAAAGTCCCAGGAAAAAGTCACGTCAAAGTCCCAGGAAAAAGTCGCGTCAATGTTTCAGGAAAAAGTCGCATCAAAGTCCAGGAAAAAGTCACGTCAAAGTCCCAGGAAAAAGTCGCGTCAAAGTCCCAGGTGAAAGTTGTGTCAAAGTCCCACGAAAAAGTCGCGTCAAATTCCCAGGAAAAAGTCGCGTCAAAGTCCTAGGAAAAAGTCGCGTCAAAGTCCCAGGAAAAAGTTGTGTCAAAGTCCCAGGAAAATGTCGCGTCAAAGTCCTAGGAAAAAGTCGCGTCAAAGTCCCAAGAAAAAGTCGCGTCAAAGTCCCACGAAAGGTCTCGTCAAAGTTCCAGGAAAAAGTCGCGTCAAAGCCCCAGTAAAAAGTCGCGTCAAAGAGTAGACAGCGTTTTGACTTAGTGTGTCGCGATTGTGATTCATTTCGTATTAAATGAAATAATTTCTCAATGTCCATATTTCTTTTTCGATTATTGAGAAAACAATTACAATGAGTTACAATTGAAGTGCTTGTTCGGCACTTCGAAATCAAGGTTTATTCATAAACTCATGTTTAGGCGTAACCAAAAGCCACAAAATGTCGTTTTTTATTATTCGTTACACACTGTAACACTGGGTTGATTGTCATTTTCATATGTTATGAATTGATCACCTGAATACAACAACCTAAATTAAATATAGTTTAAGTGCGTATTTATTCAAATATATTCCGAACCTCAACATACAACGTATTGGTTATTCAGATTAGTCTCCTAAACAGCTAAACCGATTTTAATGGGAGTTATATTGGCTGATGAATAAATAACTTTTAGAGGCCTATCATATAATTACGTTTTTTCATAGGGACTAAGCAGTAGTGTTGAAATGGTGTGTAATTTGTAGAGTCCCCGCACCCCGTCCGAAGCCGGATGCGGAGGAAGCTCGGAGCTGCCGGTAGTTCCTTCCTCCTGTACTCATCATCACCTCGCGTCATCACCACGGCTCAGCGATGATGAACACGCCGTATGTTATAAACTTGGAATATTTATTTAGAAAAGTTGAAACTGTATGTCTGAGTGTTGGTAAATCGTGATCACCTCCATTTTTTGTTCGAACTGTCTACGCTTTTTACCTAGCATTTTAACAGCTTCACCGGGCTACTAAGGCGAGCGCTTAAGGGCACTCAGCCGATTATATTTCATAACTAGCTCAAGGGTGCACGGCACACCTCGGCTTGGGCTGTTGCTTGATACATGCAATTCGCGATCTATCTGATCACCTCTATCAACACTACATTGTGATACAAAACATAATTATTTATAATTCTTTATACCAATATTCTTCAAAAAGTCTATTATGTTGCTTATTAGGTGGAGTCATTTTGTCGATCCATTATAACAAAAAATGAAAATAAGTGCAAGACATTGTAAAAAAACAATACACGTTTTACACTCCCCTATGAAATGAGTCAAATTGTTTGGTAAACGATGCTATGTAATAAATAATCTACGAGCGTACACCCCTTTAAAAGGCCGGCAACGCACTTGCAACTCCCCTTGTGTTGCTAGTGTCTATGGGTGGCTGTGATCACTTACCATCAGGCGACCCACCTGTTCGTTTGCCCCCTATAATATATAAAAAAATGTAATAATCTATTGTATAAACCGTATTAGGTACCGCAAACTCTCTGCGAGGAGACGCCACTGCATTCGCAAGCCGTTGAGATCGATCTAAAGTGTGGGGAAAAAGTAACGGACTCGGACTCGGAGGGACTCGACCCGAGAGAGTACCTCCCCTCGCATCACGATCACACGAGACGACCGAAACCTATTAAAGCGAGGTTAGTTCATCCATTACACAACTAAAAATCTAAAATAATCTATAAATAAAGTCACTTTTCTGATCCGTATGTGTGTTCGCCTAGTTCTTCTAAACCACGTTTAGAGAATTTCTTCTGAGAGTCTTATAGTCAAGTATTATAAACGTAATGTGAAGTGTCGACGCATTCTAATGATGTTGTAAGGATTTTTCAGGTGCTTACATTGGGTGGCTTGATTTCGGCTTTTAACACCGGCTAAATTTTATGAGAAACATCAGAGAGAAAAAAAATTAAGATATATCAAAATATTTACTACGGAATTGTCGAACGTAAAATTATTATATTTTTAACCGACTTTAAAAAAAGGAGGAGGTTCTCAATTCGACTGTATTTTTTTTTTATTTTTGTTACCTCATAACTTTGGACTCGGTGAACCGATTTTGATTATGCTTTTTTTATTTGAAAGCTGGTACTTCCCGTGTGGTCCCATTTCAATTTGGTCCAGTTCCGACAACGGCATCCAGTGCAAAACCGTATAAGTTTTAATATTGCATTAAGTATGTACACGACACGACTTCCAATACATCTCTAGGTAGCACACATGTTCATATGTTTTATTTAATTTGGTTAATTTGATAAACTATTTATTTTCTGCTTTTTAGTGCCTTATTGATTGATATTGAAGTTGGTTAATACTTTTTTTTGAAAATTTACTTTATTAATGTATGTTTAGTAAATTATATGTCTATCTGTTATAATCATTGATATGTAAAAACTATATATCAATGTGTATACTCTTCTTCTTTTTCTTCTTGTTTCGGCTCCGCAGAAACAATCGCCAGTGTCAATGTTCTGTTTCAATGGAGATTACAACATATTTTACACAATAAGTGTCGTGTGAATAATTTCAATGTTCCAACAAGATGGTGGCTCTCTTGTTAGGACTTTCCAGGGAGTTTTTGTGCCATCTCAATTAATTGTCCGTGGTATTATTTTCCGTGGTATATTACGAAAATCACCTACAATTTTACAAAATATAGAGTCAAATAACACAAGTGTGTGTATAAAATATAAAATTCACTGCATGACAAACCGAAATCCCGCCAAAAACTCAATGTGTATACTTCATAAAATTGCTCGTTTCCTGATATTAGCAGGATCCTTTGTTGTGTCAATATCGTTTGCGAGAAACCATTGCACTTAACGGTCTTTGAATGTTTGCCACTGTTGAACATTGTGGTCAAAACTTCCCAGGATTCCGTAAAGTGCCATTTCGCAGTATAAACGTGACTTCTCGTCGCCAATGTTACAATATTTAGAAATAATCTTGTATTTTATGTTATATTGAGACATAATCATAAACTGACTAAAAAACTAAAATGTTGACATGACAACCACTTCTCTATACAAATATACAACAATACAACAGTTATCTATACCATATTATAAAGGAAAGTGAAATTATGGAATAACTGTATTCTTTTTTTGAAATCACTTGTAGGCTAAATAATTTTTAAATTGAAATTATTATTCTTGATCTAATTAATTTAGGGTTAAGGATTCCAGAGTAAATGAAAGATTCGACCATATAATTCAGTGGTAGAACGGAATATATAGTGCGTACGTGATCTGCAGTTGGTTTGTCTGTCCTGGATTGTCCTATATGATATACAATAATATTATACGTTAATATATGTTGTGTGGTCTCGTTAGGGCTGGTTCCTCAGACAACTTGTTAGGCGGTATCACCGCATCGAGTCCCGGGGGCTCGAAGGTGTTTCAGCACACCGGAGGTGCTTTTAAATCTACACATTCTGATAACGGTAAGTGAAATGTATTGATATATTTTGCATCCATATTCAATATTTCACTTTATATATTGTTTATTTATCGCAATTATTAATTCAAGTAGCTTAATTAAGTTATTATGATTAATTATACACACTTCTACATTCGTTTACGTATGTTGTTTAAAAATTTCATGACAAAGTATACTTTTTATTGATATAACTAGCGGACCAGGCAGACGCTGTCCCGCCCTGTATATAAAAAAATCCTTGACAAATTATATACCAATACCTTCCTCATGAATCACTTTATCCACTGGCGAAACCCGCATGAAAATACGTTCAGTAGTTTTTGAGTTTATCGCGAACAGACAGACAGACAGACGCGGTGGGGGACTTTATTTTATACTATGTAATGATTTAGTTATAATTTAGTTATAAGGTATGTTCGAATGGGCTATCAGTAATATATATTTAGAGCTGTTCGAAAGATTGACGAGGAATGTATTAATGTTTTTTTTTAAATTATATTTTATGCAACCAATCTTCTAGATGATTTCTGCCATTGTCGAGTAGGTCATAATATTACAAGTGCCTTATGATAATTTCCATGTACTAACGAAAAGGGGGCCACCCTTGTTAGAACTTTCCAGGGAGTTTCTGTGGCATCTCAGAATTCATGCTACGTGGTATTTAGTGCTCAATAACCCAACTATATTCCAAGATATACAGTAGAGTAACACAAGATAGTATGTTAGGTAATATAAAACAAAGTCCCCTACCGCGTCTGTCTGTCTGTCTGTTGGATAAAAAAAAAACTAGGAGGATTTTATGATTTTCAAGGAGAAAAAGTTTAAAGGAAGGTTTAAAAATAATTAGATTTTTTTAAAAGGGGGGGTATCATTACATAGTATAAAACAAAGTCCCCTACCGCGTCTGTCTGTCTGTCTGTTCGCGATAAACTCAAAAACTACTGAACGGATCTTTATGCGGTTTTCACCAGTGGATAAAGTGATTCACGAGGAACGTTTTGTTATATAATTTGTCTAGGATTTTTTTTATAATCAGGGCGGGGCAACGGGATATAAAATATAAAATCGACTATATGACGAACAAATATTCCGCCAAAATACAAAACCCCCACTCATGTATGTCCAGGCGATAACCACAGACAGTGGACAGCGTTCACGGCCGTGAACAAATCCGTACAGCACGCGAACCACGTGCCGAGCTCGCCGCACCTCGCGTCGAGCACGCAGAGCCTCACCAACAGCGTGCAGGGTATTACGTTGAACACGACGCCGAATCTATCGACACAGGCGGCGCTCGATAACGCGATCGCATCGATAATGAACTCGCCGACGTCGACCAGTGCGGTGCAGGTGATATCGAGCGGCGTATCGATACCGAGTCACAACACTATGACGCAGTCGCAGAGCAACGCGAACGCGCTGAACAACGCTCTAGTGAAGAGCGTCACGCTCGTCAAACGGACCATAGGAGATAATTCATCGTGTAAGTAGTGTAGCGTCATTTTTGAAGTTTGCCTTATGCGAGGGTTTTAAAGTGAAACGTGGTGGGTAGACAGTGTAATTATGCGGGTTCGTCTTCAAAGGAGATGGATGAGTTTACGGTTTTTTTTATTTATGCAATCGTTAATGCCCTCAGTGGACACTGATCGTTGTTCCCGGTACCGATGCCAAGGAAACAACTCCAAATATGCCGAAAATCGTACCGTTGGTTTCGCTCAACGTACTCAGTTAACACGTATAGAGAAATATTACGCTATCTCCGACCGACGTGAAGTAACAGTGCTTGCATTGTGGCGTTTCGTTCGGTCAGTGAGAGCGCCGGAGGAACCCTCGCTTTCCCCCCTCTCCCCCAAGACAGGTTGGCAACGCACTTGCGACTAGCCTTGTGTTGCAAGTGTCTATGGACGGTGGTGATCTCTTAAGATCAGGTGACCCACATGTCCGTTTGCCACCTATGATATGAAAAAAAAAAAAAACTCTTAAGGGCGTTTCGGTAAACTGTAATCAAATTCATGGTCGTGAATTAGGTTAACATATTGAATCTAGGTTATTTGTGACGCTACACATTCAATAGGTATAGCTTACCCCGTGTCGAATGCGATCCACTAATATATTCGTTGTCAATACTGTGACGATTTCACGTTTACTTTATTATTATCACAATGCATAAAACGACTAAATTTTCATTGTAGACGTCTCTTCTAACGCTCATTAACTTTTTATTCTTTTTTCCCCAATACCCGCTCTTCATCACGTAATCAATGTCAATCGCCAACGTAACAACTAGTGACATCTGTCGGTGTCATACAGTAACCGGTGACCATTACAAGAGATTTTCTCGAAAAATCTACGATGCGAACTTTGTCTGTTCAAGGTTTCTTTTTTATTACTGTTTTGTGTAAATTGTACAATTTTAATGAGGTTTGGTGATTGCAGATCCTCTAACGCTGTCAGTGGATGCGTCGGGGAATTTGTTGCTGAAGAAAAGTCAAGCGAGCGACAGTCCGGCCGGGGATTCCCATCATCAGCTTCAGTATTTACATCTGCAGAGGCTCTATGTGCCTACTTTTAATACAGGTATTTTTTTTTTATTTTCGTCTGTAAACAGTTTTAACGATATTTCTGTATAAAATATTTTTTTAAACTTTTGACTTTAAAAAGGGTAATTCCTGTTGTTGGGGTTATCACAGGTCAAATAGGAACGTGGAAACGCTAATTAATTAACACGTAAAGATTGTCAATGGTTCCATTGTCAAAATACACGTAAATTACATTCTTTTACCTACACTATTATACGTTCTTTATACACTAGATAGAGTATACTTTATGTAATATAATATAAATGTGTCTAATTTTTTTTTTGTCATAGCGGGCAATCGAACGGGTGGGTCACCTGATGTTAAGTGATCACCACCGTCCATAGACACTAACAACATCAGGGGAGTCGAAAGTGTGTTGTCAGCCTGTGTTTGGGGGAAGGGAGGGAGGTGCAGAGGAAAGGGGTGCAAGCAATGCATGCACCGTTACTTCACGTCGGTTTTCTATGAGAGGGTTGTACTACCCCGAGTACCCCATTCATGCTCAAAACCAGTAGTAGCTTCGGCGTGGCTCTACCACCTATAAAATTACATATTATATCAAAGAATTGTTACATTGTAAATTAACAGAAGTTTTAACTAACTAACACATAATACTCAAGATTTGATATTTATTTATAGAAATGGAAGCAAACAAGACTCCTCAAGCAAACACTCAAAACATACCGACGAGCCAGTCGGTGATAGTATCGCAGAGTAACAGCCAAACACCGCCCAAACCAGTTTTGTAAGTATAGCCTCTATATATTCTATATAGGTATGGAGTTCTTACTAATAATATCGATTGTATTCCTTCTAAGTTTAAATTAGACGTCTTTGATTGGCTTTCAACCAGAAATTTAGAAACTACCTACTGATATATTTGAAGATGGTAGCTAATTCAAATTTTTAAAACTCTATTTAGCCCCATATATAGCTCTTGATATGTAGGTTGCTCCGTAATATCGATTACTTATGTCTTTTGGAACGCACCCTAAGTCGATTTTTGAACGCGTGGATAATGTGTACAACGTCTATATGAGGGGAATTCCCGCTGATGTCACAAATGTCATAATATAGTTCACCTTAAACAACGTGAAAGAATGAAATCCGCAGGCATTCCCTCCTCCCCAGACAAAATGTGTGCGAAGAACGCCATGGGGTTTTAAACAGTGGAGTTGTGATGGTGATTCTTTGCAAAAAAAAAAACCATTTTTAAATTGATCCGAATCGTGGTCTGTGAAATTGATTCATGAAAAAATTGAAGTCTAGTGGATCGATTATTCAAAAATCGATGTCTCAATTTTCTTCTATGAGGTTCTTTTTATATATATATATATACATATAAAGGATTGTAATATGGTTTCATTTAGAGAGAAAAAATCGAATTATGATTTTATACTGATTGATTCAGTGGAACGATTCCATGTATAATATCGATTAAAGTATTCGATTGTTTTGTCTAAAAATCTATAATTTATTTAATCGATCTTACATCACCATCTCTATATAATTTTAGGTTTTTTTTTTTATTATCAAGGCATTACAAGTTAGGTTGTAGTAGGTTTTTATCTAATATGCTTCATATATAAGGTTCATTATATTACTAGCTGCCAGCCCTGGTTTTGCACAGGTGTAACGAAGAAAATGAAAACAAATCTTCTCTTTACAATATGACCATGTACCGATTTAAAAAGGCAACCGAACGTCAATCTGTCAATATTTTTCAAGATCGCTCAAATGTCTTCTGTGTTATTCGCTCACTTTTTCTATGGAGGTTTTAACTTTTTAACCGACTTCAAAAAAAGGAGGAGGTTATCAATTCGTCTGTATTTTTTTTTTTTGTGTTTGTTACCTCATAACTTTGGACTGGGTGAACCGATTTTTATGATTCTTTTTTTGTTTGAAAGCTGGTGCTTCCCGTGTGGTCCAACAAGTTCCGACAACGGCATCCAGTGCAAAACCGTATAAGTTTTAAATTTGCATTAATTATGTAAACGACAAATAGACGAATAACTCAATATCACGCTAACCGATTTCGATGATTCATTTTTTATTGGAAAGGATGTACTTCAAGGGTAGTTTGATGAGAATTTGGTTAGGTTCTGATCATGGGATCCGTGACAAAGTAAGAAAACTTTCAAGAAACGAGCCTACTCCTTTCTTAAGGGCCGGCAACGCATCTGTGTTTCCTCTCGTGTCGCAGGTGTCCATGGGCGGCCGTGATCACTTACCATCAGGTGACCCGTATGTTCGTTTACCACCAATATTATAAAAAAAAACTCTTCAATTCTTAGGAGCCTATTGTGCTTATGTTCGTTGCTGTGTTGCAACATGACGCAAGCATTGTAATTACATTACTTAAGGTGTATTATGTGTGAAGCGATGGTAGCCGAGTTGGTGGTAGAAACTATCACGGATTATTAATAAGGTTGCGTTCGTACCAAACGTTACTTATTGTACAACCAATTGAAACCATATCGGATACCATACCGATAGATACCATACCGCAAAATGCGCATATTTTAATATACTTAAGGCGGAACGGAGTTCGCGGGCACTGCTAGTAAAATATATTTATGTACACTAAAAA
This sequence comes from Antheraea yamamai, assembly GCA_036509395.1. NCBI lineage: Eukaryota > Metazoa > Arthropoda > Insecta > Lepidoptera > Saturniidae > Antheraea > Antheraea yamamai. The sequence continues at coordinate 10,193,659 of AP028430.1, forward strand.
TGGAAAAATAAAGTAAATTTTCAAAAAAAAGTATTAACCCACTTCAATATCAATCAAAAACCCATAAGGCACTAAAAGCGGAAAATAAATAGTTTATCAAATTAACCAAATTAAATAAAACATATGAATATGTGTGTTACCTAGAGATGTATTGGAAGTCGGTGCGAACCGAAAATCATATCATCTACATAGGTACAAAGTTTAAGTCCACTCTCGCGTCTCTGTAATACATTTCTACCTGGAACAAATTTGAAATTTCGGTTGGCACCGACTTCCAATACATCTCTAGGTAGCACACATATTCATATGTTTTATTTAATTTGGTTAATTTGATAAACTATTTATTTTCCGCTTTTTAGTGCCTTATGGGTTTTTGATTGATATTGAAGTTGGTTAATACTTTTTTTTGAAAATTTACTTTATCTCTTTTCCATATGATTTTTCGAACGTTTTCTTCCATACAAACTTTGTCCTGACAATTACAGATATGTGTCGTTACTTTTCAAAATGAGCTTAATTCAATGTTAATCGTTCATATAACATGTTTCATTTTGTTAACATTTCCAGTTTTTATACATCGTGAACGAAGTTCAAATATTGCCGTTCATAGGAGTTTTTTTATGATTTCCATATTTTACGTTTGCAGATTTTGAAAAATACCGTAAAATACTAGGGCTAAAATAGGATTTAGCTTATTTTCAAATGTAACGACTCATATAACAAAAAAGAGTTAGTAAAATAGATGCAGCCGTTCTAAGGTGATGTACTGACATACATTCGGCAATTGATTTTTATTCTTATAGATTACTAGCGGGCCCGGCAGACGTTGTCCCGCCCTGATTATAAAAAAAACTTGGACAAATGATATACCAAAACCTTCCTCATGAATCACCTTTTCTACTGGTGAAAAGCGCATGAAGATCCGTTCAGTAGTTTTTGAGTTTATCGCGAACAGACAGACAGACAGACGCGGTAGGGGACTTTGTTTTATACTATGTAATGATGTTATGAACCGTTGACGTATAAAAACCCGAGATGCACAGTCTCGAATAAAAGTAGCGCTCAAAACTAACCGCAAAAGCTCCCCAATATAAATACGTGGTTATAGTTATGCGATAAACTTATGATTTTGCAAATTCGACCTTACCTGAATGATTTGAAGTTGTTTTTACAAGGACGCAAGCGACGCCAGACTATTTGAAATGACTGCATAATTTTCAATTGCGTGCATATTTTATGCGGTAGGATTTGAGACGTTGAGTGTGCATTTTGAGTTTTTATATACATCATCGTTATGAACTATAGTGTTCAAGAAAGACAAGAATCGTTGAAAATTTGCTGTGATAATTGTATTTAATATTTCAGACAATGGGAGACTCCTGTAGAAGAAACCCGTCCATTTCCATTAGCACCGACTCCAGCTCAACTGGGTAGAGCTCCCTTACAGAAGAGGCTCAGTCGAGGTAACTAATACTCTTATTGGTTTGTTATCTACTATTGTAGTATGTTCGAAAGCAAAATATAGCATAATTTGTGAAAACTTTTTTCATAACTAATTTTTAATTTTTTCTACTATTCATTTTCTTATCTCTACACAACTTATTTACTTATGTCATTTAAAGTCACTCCACTATTCCAGTTATCAGTCCATTCTCTTATATTTATGTTATTTTACTATTCCTGCTTTCGATATCTTTATTATCTGTCGTGTCACGTGTAATTGAAGTGAAACTTCTTTATCGGCGTTGGAAAAAATTTACCGTCACATTTTTCCGTTACGCGCCATCTTTTTTGTATTCATGTCTATGATAATAAAATCCTTTTGTTTAAACTTTATCTAATTTAACTTTATTTTTTAATATATTAATGAAATTGTTTGCCATAAAGAAAGAAAGGGTTTTTTTTTTTTTTTTTTTTTAACCAATTTCTGGAAAGTTGCATATAGATCATTTTGCGAAAAATAAGGCCTTAAACAAGTTTCACTTCTTACGTGTGTACACTAGTACACGCACACATTTATTTTTTTTTATTCGTTTTTCCCGCGACCTCTTCTCTATTTACCATGAGCTTTATAAGTGTATGTCCAGTAGACTAAGTGCCGGTAGTGTTTCATCTTCTAATAAACTAGTAATAGTGACTGACGTAGTATATTATTAAAAAAAATGTGTTATGTTCGTGCTCAGGCACTTCCGTGGGGTCCGGTGGAGGTAACGACATGCAAGTACCGCGGTCAGAGGGCGGCTGCATGTCGCTGCAGGAGGGAGGCGAGCCCCCTCCCCCTCCGCCGCCCGCGCGCTCCCCCGCCCCCGCGCCCCTCCCCCACGCGTCGCCCGCCCCTGCTCCCCTCACCGCTCCCCCCACAGCGCACGACAACCTGCCGAGTCCCTCGTACAAGAAGAGCCTCTTCAAGAAGGGCAACGAAGATGGACGAGACAAGTGAGTATTATGTCCCCTTAGACCTTTTCTTTTTATATTAAAAAAAAAACAAACAGGATATATCATAAAGAACATATGAACATTATAAATTTTTGCACTAAACATAAACATTTTAATTAATTGATCCCAATTCTCGTACGAACCGTGGTCGAGCGGGGGCAGGTGTCGGTTGGGAAGACCAATGGCGAGATGGGTCGACGGTATTATATATGTTGTGGGAAAAAGAAAAAGAATGGCCTAAAAAGGAGGAGGCTTACGCCCTGCAGTGGGTCGAGAAGAGTTGTCTATGACGATGATGATGACTTTAAATTACAAAAAAAAAAAAAAACGAAGCCAACGATACGCGATGTTCTCAGACGATCACCCATCCAAGTACTGACCGCGACCGACGTTGCTTAACTTCGACGTTGCTTTACCACCATTTACACAATTAATGTATTATTCGTAACGTAACGTTGTTGTTGATTCTTTAATGTGATTTCATAAATTTCCCTTGAAAACTAATTCAAAAGTATTGGGTTTGTTGTCTTTAAAACATAAAAATGTTGAGGACGTAATTAATTTGTTAAAAAAACGTCTTATTTAATGCATTTAAAGTTTGAATGTACAATTTATAGGGTATTGGAAACGGTGAATTTTGAGCAGAAGTTCAGCACGTTGCCGCAGTTCAAGCCGGAAGCGTGTAGTCCCAGTGCCATGGTTGTGCCGCGGAGTCCACAGCTCTACCTGAGAAAGAAGAAAATTGGGATAGGTATGACGATAAAAGTTCTGGAAAAAAAAAGAAATCATGAAAGCTGAAAGAAATATATTCAACAAATTTCATATTTTCTCAAATTTCTATGATCTTGGTACTTGTAAAGGTTTATTTAGTAAAAACTGTCATAGAAATTATATCTTTTAACTATATTGATGGAGGACAGTGTTTTATTTTTAAACTGTTGTATTACTAGTTTTATGTTTCGCCTCATAAATTTTATCATTATTGCTCAGTCCTTTGGAAATGCGTAATGATATGTAGCCTAGATGATATTTAGTCGTTACTTCAATTTTCAATAGTAATTTCAACAAAATCGGTTTAACCATCTCGGAGAAAACCTTGAAAAAGCAATAACTAGCGGGCCCGTTCGACATTGTCCCGTCCTGATAATAAAAAAACCAAGACATAACAAATTATATACCTAAATCTTCCTCGTGAACCACTTTATCTACTGCTGAAAACCGCATGAAAATCCGTTCAATTCTTTTTGAGCTTATCACGAACAGACTGACCGACAGACGTGACAGTGGACGTTGTTATATAATATGTGATATTGTATGACAGATGAAGATGGTACAGTGGTGACTCCACACCTGGAGTCGGAGGTGCTGAACGGTAACGGCATCCCGACTCCTCACACCTCCACTAACAAGTTGGTGGGCAACACGTTCTTCGGTCCCGATTTCAATCTCGATACCTATAGAGGTGAGTAATAATATATTTTTTTTATTTACCGTGAAAAAAAAGATCGACTGAAGAACATGTGTCTTTGTTACGTGGCAACACTGATTGTGTCTATGACACTTTACACTAGAGAGGTTATCGGTATTTTTGTTATACGTCGAAGATATAACTGTCGGGCTTGTTTTAAACGCCACCTATCCGCTGATTTTGCGTACTACATTGTTGATTGTAAATGTTTGATATTTATCTATGTTATCAGTAAAGTTATTTTTAACGTTGTTGATATCTTCATACTTGATATTTACTTCTGCTTTTCAACAGCTGTATACACAGTCAAGAGTCATTGTGACCAGTTTGTTAACATGTGTATGAAAGCAGATATCTAGTTATTAGATAGAAATTGGCTGCCTAATGCCTATGTGTTATTTATTTACGACTAGTGACCAATAGACGACATAATAATCAATATATTAACTATATATAAACAGTTATTGGTCTATTGCCCTCTAAAAGCTGCCATAGCATTAGTATTGTAGGGTGTATGGCACATCTATTTTAATTTGAAACATCGGGAGAATTTCAATTGATATATTAATATTGAAAAAATATGATTATGAAAAACGCGAATGCGTTCACCGTCATTCGGTCAACATTCGCATAATTAACACCCAAGTTCTTCGTAAGTCGTTATATTTGATGACTTGAACTTAACTCAGCACCAACTAAGTGATTGCTAAGCTTGCTATTATAAAATTAATAATATGATGTGTGTATAGCATTGCTGTTATAACTGTAGATTTGTTAAAACTTGGCTAGCTAGCTTCTTTTTGACAGTTGCCCCGTCAATCCGCCCGTGTCTAAGCAACATATAACTAATTCTTTTCCACCACCGATATCCAGAATATGCAATCTTACTTCCACATTTTATTTAAGACACTGTGGCGTTACAATATTACTTTACGTATGTGTGCGTTACCGTGGCATTTGTTATGTCAAAATATCATGTAGGTAACGTTACCTATACGTACGTATAGATACGTATCTACACTTTCTAGTTATAATATCTTTGGTAGAGTTTTTGGCGGGATCTTGGTCTGTCATGTAGTGGATTTTATTTTTTATTCATAATCTTGTGTTACTTGACTCTATATTGTGTAAAATTGGTGGTGTTTTATGTAATATAGTTTGTTTATTGTGCATAAGTGAAGTGATTGGAAAATAATACCACGGACCATGAATTCTGAAATGCCACAAAAACTCCATGGAAAGTTCTAACAAGATGGCCACCATCTCGTTAGTTCATTGAAATTATATCAACAAACTTGTAATATCGATACTCACTTGACAATGGCAGTAATAGTCTACTAGAAGGCTGGTTGCCAAAAATGGAAAAGAAGAAGAACTTGTAATACGATTAACTACTCGACAATGGCAGTAATAATCTAAAAAATTGGTTGCCAAAAATAAAGTTAAAAAAATATCTTTGGTGTATAGTGACCGAGAGTTTGGAGGAGATGTCGCCGCGAACGCCGAGCTCCGGTAGCGGGGTGTGTGCGGGCGGCGGGGGCGGCGGGGGTGGCGGTGCGGGGAGCGCGGGTGGCGGGGGCGCGGGGCTCGCGAGCGCCGGCTCCGTCAGTAGCGCGGGGGCTCGCGGCGAGGCCGGACATAGGCGCATGCTCGAGCAGCGTCGCCACCTCGTGCTGAAGCTCTTCCAGGAGCACGGCATGTTCCCGACGACGCAGGCCACCACCAGTTTCCAGGTCGGTACCTCGTTGAATCGATCTCTGACACTATAAAATCGTGGTTCGATAATAGACAATAACATGATAGAGACAATAATATAAAAAATTCTAAAAAAAAAGCTCAATTAAAAAGGGGATAAAGTTAAGAGATCGATTTTTGCATAATCGACCCTCTAGTCCTCGATTGTTTCATGAATTGATTCCAATCACCACGGTTCGGAACGATTAAAAAATCGTATTTTCTTTTCGAAGTGTCGCCGTCCCTTGTGCTTCCATTGTTTCCCCCTTTATGTTGATAGATGTCTTTAATATGTAAAATCCTTTAAAAAGTATTAGCATTAGCTATAGGTCCAAACTAGTCAACGCGCGTCTCATTAAAGCGTAATACCTAGCCTACCTAATGTGGCGTTTTTCTTGACATCGCGATACTGCTGTACCAAGATATTGTACAACAGTATCGCGATTATACAACGCCATCTATTAGTGCACAAGCAACTTAACAGTCGCCACGCACCAGGATGTGATTCTTCTAACATTAATGTTTCTTGTCTTATTTACTATTTACTTACCTGTAAATGCGTTCATGGGTAAGCAAGAGAAAATGTTTTACAAAATATCAACCTCAACTATGGACCCAAACTAGGCAACGCCTTTCTTATGAAAGCCTAATAATACCTCATTACAGATTAATAATAGTATTTTATTAGAAACAAAACAAAATGACAAAGATAGGTACTTCTTAATCTATGGCATAACAGGTAGTGAATACAGTGTAACAAAATGATACAATAAATATAAAGAATTGAATAACCTCTATATTAGGTATGCTCGTATATCATCTTACTCGAGTATCATGAAAATCAAAAAAGGGATTAAGTGCCAGTAATAATCTCAACTTCAAATATATTATTAGGTAGCGCGAATATCAATATTTTTTATTTAATTTGGTTAATTTAATAATTCAGTTATTTTTCGCTTTTTAGTGCCTTATTAGTTTTTCACATCGAGGGTGGTTTATTTTTTTTGTGATTTTTTTTTATTCTATGACCACGAGCGGAATTAAATAAACTCTATGATGTTATCATAATTAAAAATGAAGTCATATTAATATTACTCACCGAGTCACATTGTCAGAAGTGTAAAGATAGGAGGATAGGATACCTTTCATTTAAAAATAATCTACTTTTTCCGACTAAGCCTAAGTCAAAGTTGTCAGTATAAGCTAGTTAAGTTTTTTTTTGTAATTACAGGCCTCTCACATGGATATATTTCCTACTAAAATGTCACTGCAATTGAAGATACGGGAAGTGAGACAGAAGTTGATGGCACAATCCACTAATCTCACGCCGCACTCCGAAGTGAACACACCGACAAGTGAGTTATTTATGTTATATTTAATATTTTCTATACATATAATAAGAATGTAAAACTAACGTGTCTGTACTTTTTAGATTTTTATTAAAAAAAAAAAGTTGAAGGTGTCCAGGAATAAGTATGAAAATGCATTACAATCATTTTAGGAAACATCTGTCTGTCTGTTCGTTTGAACCTTTTCAAGAAAATTTAGTCTCTGTTTCATTAAAATCGGTTCGGTCTATCAAAATATATTGTAATTTTAATGACAACGCTACCTCAGTTCGAGAGAAAAGTAGATAATAATTAGACTTAGTACGTGCAGATGACTTTATTAGTTACTTTTTTTTATATCAAGTTCCACGCGCATGAAGTCGCGGGCACAGCTAGTCTAGATAATAAATAGTCGAAAATAGTTTAGTACCTTTATCTCTACTGCTTGTCAACAGATTTCGTTAATTTTTCCTTGTTTACTAGCTATTGGAGAGCTTTAGTGTTTCTATTTTATCTTTGGCATTAATCTTCCAGATTAGTACTGCCATTGTCGAGTAGGTAATAATATTACAAATTTTATCTGACCATTTCAATATTCTGACAAGATGGTGGCGCCCTTGTTAGAACTTTCCGGGGAATTGTTGTGCCGTCTCAGAATTCATACTCCGTGATATAACTATATTACGTAAAGTGCCACCAATATTAAAACAGTATAGAGTCAAACGATGAATAAAATATAATAACCACTACATTAGAGACTAAACTCCTGATAAAAACTCAGAGCTTTAGTCTTATCGATGAAATTTGTAGTTTCTTACCTCCGATGAGTCTTTATTTGTAACCCTCTATTTGTTCGTACTTTACGTTCCGTACATTTATTACAATATTTCTACATCCTTTGGGTAAAAAATCCCTAAATTATATTAAAACTTAAATTTAAGTTAATTAATTGTGGTTGATTATCGACCTCTCGATGAACACAAATACATTTAAAATAGAAACCATCTAAAGAAAAAAGGTGAAATTAAGTTTCGATTTCAACGTAACAAATTAAAAACATTCAGTGACGGAACGAATATAAATATTTGAGAATTTTTTATTGTATTTCATTTCCCTATAACACTTATATAAAATATGGAAGGAGTACCATGAGTTTTCTGTTCTAAAATTGTGTGTGATAATCAAAAATAAGGAATGAATTATAGGCCCCGGCGAGATTCGAACTCACGATCTCCTGTTTACTAGACAGGCGCTTTAACCAACTAAGCCACGGCGCCTCGTAACGATCGCTTTAAAATGTACATCTGTATATATTGTCTATTTTTTTTTTCTCGTACTGACTACGCTATTGACCTGGCAAGGTCTTTACAGCTTCACCGGACTACTATATATTGTCTATACAGCTGTATACATATACTTGTTTATTTTTAAATGTAAATGCACGCGTATTTAAATATTAGTAGGGTCTGAATTATTTGGAATGCGAATGAAGAATATAGTTTTTTTTAAACATCATATGATGCAAACGAACAGGTGTTAAATGATCACCACCGTCCCATAGACACTAGCAACACCAGGGGAGTCGCCAGTGCGTTGCCAACCTGTGTTTGGTAGGGGAGGGGTTGGGGAAGGGGGGGGGGGGCGGAAGGTGGTCCTCCGGCGCTCTGACTGACCGAACGAAACGCAACAATGCAAGCACTGTTAGTTGACGTGGGTATTTCTGTGGGTCGGGTGGTAGTACCCCAAGCAAGCCGATACGTTCAGCAGGGTTGTCTTTCTTATTCTTATTATAGGGATGGATTATAGGGATACAATGGCTCTTTTAACCTTTGTCCGCTTAAGAAGTTTCGTGTAAGTTAATAACTACGTCTGATGGAGTAAATTGCTGTTCCTTTTTGTCAATAGTGACGTGCAGTTAGTCCTAAAATTTATCAAATGTATAGTTTTAGAATACAAAGGTTGTAGTTTAGTAATGCCCTAACACTATACTATAGTTCCATGACGATGCTCTTTTACATTTACGCTACTTACAATAACTTTAATAATAAATTCTTTATAACAATATTGTTGGTTAGCTGGAAGAAAATGCCTTGTGGCATTAAACTCGGCAGTTTACAAACTAAAACGTGTAATGTAGTATTCATTAATGTTTTCCTTTATCGAACAATCCGGCTCAGTGTTAAGGCTTCACTCTAATCACTGAGCAATCATCGTTCCAAAAGTGTTGTTTTTTTTGGCTACTAATCTTCTCATAGATTATTACTGCCATTGTTGAGTAAGTAATGAGGATAATTATAAGTCTCTCGAGATCATTTCAATAAACTAACAAGATGGGGGCCGTCTTGTTAGAACTTTCTAGGGAGTTTTTCTGGCAAGTTAGAATCCATGCTCCGTGGTAGTATATCCCATCCACTTCACTTAAAACACTAACGATATCACAAAATATATAACCAAATAACACAAGATTATGAATATAAAATATAAAAAACATGACACAAATAACATAACATGACATTCCATGATTCCGCTTGTATCAAATGTTATAGTGGACGTTACTTTGCACTTCCGCCTGGAATTGATTGACCACTACTTCGTCTAACTGCAACAAGAAACCTTTTAATTGTCCGTGATGTACCTGCGAGGTTCTGAACCTTTCAATTTATTCCAGACGGAAGTGCAAAGTAACGTCCACTATATTATTTAATGATGAATTTCCCCAAAAAAGTAACGCCTTCTTCAATCAAATATCTTTTGATGTTATAAAACTTTTTTAATTAACAGATGTGAACTCGCCTCTCGTATCCGCGACGTTGCAGCCGACCTCTACGACCAGTTAGCGATGCAGGTACACCATCTCCATTGTGGTACAAGAATAATACATATGTATAAATCTGATACAGTGTACTTCAAATAAATCTAAAATTACTCTCAAATGATATTGTCCAAAATGTACTCGAAAGGGTAATTTTTTTAAGTAAAACTTCTTATGAAATTCTGTTTGGCAACCTTTTTGTGTGACCCAAAGTGGTGGGGGTAAGCACCGTGTCGGGTAGTGTCGTCCGATCACCGAAGTTAAGCGACGTCAGGCGCGGTCAGTACTTAGATGGGTGACCGCATGGGAACATCGCGTCACGTTGTCTTTTTGTTGTATTTTTTTTTTAATTAAATTGATTCCCTTTAATACAAAAGTTTCACTTCTATTGTGTGTCCGTACGACACATCCCCTTTTTTATAAATGATAATTGATATTTGTATTTAATGAAATACGTCTATTTTATTTAATACTCTTGTATTATTTATACATTCTGTATTTCATATGATTGTAATTCGTGCAGAGTGTATTTTTTTTTATTTTATAATTTTTTTCATTCAAACTTTACCTATGGTCTGTCTTGCTGAGATTGAGCGATTAAATTTTTTTAACTCAAATATTCGAGATACTATTTCGGCCATCGATTAGTGTCTTTCGAATATGGGTTTTATTATTTAAAATTATGCAATAATAGTGTGTATATACAGTATATAACTATTGGATGAAATAGTAAGGGCAGGTACCTTTAACGTTGCAGAAAAAAAAACGATTTTAAAGACCTTTGGCACGCGTTCAAAAATTTTGAGTAAAAAATAATGTACTAGAATTAGCAGAAAAATTTACACAACGAAAGTTTTCAAAGCCCGACTAAACTTGTTTCTTGTAAGAATCAAAACACTGTATCGGACTCGCCGAGTTTTAAGTGCTTGTAATTTATTTTTTATAATTTCTAATATGACTGAGATTTAAGAAGTGTGAAGTGTCATCATATTAGGAAGACTTATTTGGCCATGTAAGAATTACATTTGAATAAAATCTCTATACATTTTATAATTTATGAGTAGATAGATACATTGTTTGAACATTCACATTTTATCTCGGTGTAATTTGTATCACAGTGGAGTTGAGAATAACAAAAAGAGAACAGATATTAGTGATAATGCAATATCACGTTGAGATATAAGTGAATCTAAACGATAAATGAACTAGTAACCGTTCGTTGTCTACTTTTATCGAAAATATAAGGAAAAAAAAACGTATGCATAAAAAACTTGTAATTTTTAATCATAAGGATTGTTGTCAAAACAAGTTAATGACGTCATTGCCTTTCATGGGACACCCATTCTTAAGTATAATTTTACATACTTAAATTATAGTGTTAACATAAATTCGACTAAAGGGTAACATAAATGTTAATATATTCGCATTCGTGTCGGTACAAGATTGTTCAAGTATTTTTTGTATGAATTAATAGCATGTATGCCGCTTTGATTTGCATCAGAAGGCCTTATGAGAGCTCGAATCGATTTGGTAACTTTTCTAATCATCATGGACATCTTTTTTCGACTCACTGCATGGCATATACCTCCTTCCTTTACCCCACTCTTTATTGTTCTGTGCCAGTTTTGTTCAGGTTTTTTTTTATATATATGATGGATCAACGGACCCATTCTGCCATTGGTTTTCCCAAACTTCGCCTGCCCTCTCTCGGCCACCACTCGGCTAAGAAGTTACTCTATTTCCCAATACTACATCTGGCCCAACGCCATTTGAGTTGACCAATAGGCATTCCAAAACCCTCCATCTTAGTGTTTTGTCTTATGCGTACCGATTGTTACGTCATTTGACTCATACCTAGTCCGCAATGTATTGCACGCCATTTTTTTAATTGGTTAAGGCCACAGACTCTATGTCCTTTAAGCCTAATCATGTACTATTTTTTAATCTTCAAACATTGCCCTAGTTGTTTAGTCCAGGGAGTTTTTATGGTAGCTCAAAATAAAGATTTCTAGTTATTATCTATAATCCACCTTATATTTCTTCATAAAATGTCACCGACATAACATAGGGTCACATAATATGTGTATGAATTAAAATAAAAACCACCACTCTCTCCCTCAAAGCAAGTTACGAGTACGCACCGAATCAGAGCGCTCGCGAAGCGAAAAGTATCCTTTTCAGCAATGCAGTATTTAAAACGATTAAAAAATAAATTCTATTAGCGAAATTCTGCCGAAAACTCTGTTTTATATGCCTTCCTTCTGAGGTTGCTATTTTTACGGCATTTCCGTTAAACCCAGAGAAAATAATCTAATGATTTATCTCGTAACATGAAATAATACATAGCGAGACTCGGCCGGTTTTCAATTTGTAATTTTTGTGCAATTAGTACGGCAACACAAATCTGACAACGCTCCAGTATTTTCTGCTAGAAAAATACGAAAAATTAATGACTTTGTTTTACATTCTGACACCGCGTCGATAGATGTAGCTTCGAATTGTAAAATTACTCCCAGCTTTTGGCGAAAGAAAATGTCATGATATTAAACGCGCTGGTCTTCGGAGCCACAGTTTTACGGTAAATCCTATCTGGGCACGAACTAAAAAGTTCGCAACATCTTATCTTTGCCGTGCCGTGAAGCTATGGAACAATCTCCCGGCCAGTGTGTTTCCTCCTTCCTATGACATGGGGTCCTTCAAGCGCAACGTGAAGAGATACTTACGCAGGCCGGCATGACAGCGGCGACTGGCGATGGATAGTATGTCTCTCGGTAGTCGCCATTGTTTTTGGATTATACTGTGTTTACCATCAGGCACAGTACAGTCATTTTGCCGAGCTACGATAAAAAAAATAAAAAAAACCATGATGACAGTAAACCATTTTCTATTGTCCGTCTGGTTAACTACTGACTGAAGGTAATCTAGGTAAAAGTTGAATCTCTGTTCCCAAGGCCCCCTGTAGTTGTGTTTCAGTACAGCTATACTTGAGAGACTTCTGACCTTTAGGTAAGATTCTGGACACAAAACTAAAGTATAATTTAAAAAAAAATCCGTTCCACACGAATCGTCCGATGCGTAAATGCGAATATTGAGACGATTAAAAATGACTTCAAATAAAAAAAAATTAAGTTCATCTTAAGGATGTATGAACGGGGATTTTTATCTTGAGATGCGCTCATGTTCAAAAAATCGTGTCTCTAGTTATATGTAGTTGTTTTTGAAGATAAATGTTATCTATATATAATATTAAGATAAGAAGACATCGTCCATCCATTCGATGGAACGTGCGTCGTCGTAACGTTTTAAAAACAATTATGCCCGATGTATTCGTTACTCTGTGACGTCGACGCATCGTTTCATCGAAAACGAATGATTTAAATCATTTTTTTTTAATTATTATATCCTATATAATCTGTAGAATGATCATTACGGGCACGATCTCAATATATTTTAATTATATTTGTCTATGTGTAATTTAGATTCATATGGTGAATGTATGTGGTTTATTTTATTTCACTAGAGAGTAAATCATATTTTCGACTGTGTGAAATTTGCGATGTGCAATTTTAATTATTATTTGAATTGATTAATTATGCTATATATATTTTTTTCATATATATGTCATAGCCCGTGTTAGAATTAACATTTTAATAATACATTTTTTTTTTTGGAAAATTGTAAAAAATCTTTGCGAATTTAAAGGTTATAATTATTTTATTGGCAGAATATTATTGACGCCTAAACACTTCTCTCGTACTTTTTATCTCTACTGTCGCTAATAGTTGAGGAAATTTGTAATAATCAAACCAAAGGCATGTAGCTATCGCCTTATCAGTTCCAAGGGATCACGTAAAAATCTTTACTCACGATTTCAAATTCTTATGCTTAAGAGGTTCGTTATGAATTAATACTGAAAATAACTATAACGTTCCTAAAACCTAGGAACTACTAGGTCCCATATCTTAGAAATGACAATATAATTCGAAATGACAATATAATTCATCAGTGAGAAATCCCCTCGAACCCGAAGTAAGACTAGCTACGCCTTTGCTTCACACCTATGTAAATCAGATATACATTTAAAATTGACTGACAACTGTATTAGAAATTTGTTAGTGTACCGTCTGTCACTATCGATATCGATACATGAATAATATCGATAATCACGTACAAAATTCAATTGACCTTGATTTTTTTTATCCCATAATTAACGAAACCAGAAACTAGTACATATATTATACTATTTTTCTAATTTCATATATTATTTTTGTCGTTTTTTTTTTTATTTATGTTGTGATGTTAGTCTTCCATCTTTGAAGTTTTATCAATCTTATATTCTAAGTATAGCTACTTATTTAATATTTTCCTTCGATTAATATACTAGTTGTGTGCTCGTCTATGTTGTTTGGGTTTTATTTTCGGGATGCTATGTGGAATTTATTATAAATAGGAGTTTTGTTAATGGCACATTGCATTACATCTTTTCTATATATGTAAGTGAACATAGTTAACATATAAAAAAGTAATATCGACAGTTTAAATGACTGCTCAAATCCTTAACGACACTAGTTAAATCAATATACATTATAATCTCATTGTAAATATATTTAGAGTATTTCTAAATTAGTGATAAGTGTTCCCGGCTCTCAAAGTAATTAGGTTTTTATTTAGATATACTAATTATTATAGATAAAACGAAAATTGAAAATGTATAATTTATACTTGTGAAATTTCGGCCAATACAAAATATTATATATATATATATAAATAAATCAAAATTGTATTTTTCAAATGATCTCTTTGGCGTTAATAATAATATACTATTATGTAGATAATTGCTTTAGGAGTCAGGAAGTAAAATGAATTTATTAAATAATATAAAATTTTAAGAGATATTTTCGCACTGTTAAAAAAATATTATATCTCGATAATCGTGTCCCGGTGTTCTTACGATACCAAAATATTGATGTGTATAATATTCACTCTAAATTTAATTCCAATGGCTGGAAAGTCGATTCAAAGAAAATAATATAGCAAGAGCATTGACGTATAAAAACCCAAGACACACAGTCTCGCATAAAAGTAGCGTTCAAAACCGGCCGCAAAAACTGCCCAATATACATACGCGGTTATAGTTATGCGATAAACTTATGATTTTGCAAATTCAACCTTACCCGAATGATTTAAAGTTGTTTTTACAAGGACGCAAACGAATTCAAAATTATGCATTGATTTCTGTGTGCCGCCTGTCAGCCGTTAAGTGTGCATCTTGGGTTTTTGTATATCAATGAGTGAGAAAGTAATTTTTCGATTATAAGATAATATAAGTACTTGCCCTATGTTCTGTATACTTCATATCAAGATTTTGGTATGTAATAACAACGAAGTAGTCAATTGATAATAATGTTAAAATAACATACGTTTTAGAATTACTCATTCATACAATAGTATTGTTACCACTTAGACGTAATATACACATCTTGTTTACGATTTTAATTTCCATATTATTTTACGCATTTTTAACTATATGTAACACGCGAACACACATTTTAATAATTAGTATTTTTATTGTTAACTGGATGGTAAATACCACGCCGACTATCCGCGAACGACAACGAACTAAACACATTCACGAAAACGCATTGTTAATAATATTTAGCGATAATAGCAAATAGCAGTTTCATTTACTATATATTTTTTATTTGGTACGGCATTGCAGTAAAATAATTTCCACTCTCCACATATAGTTGTCTATGGGCAATTGGTTGTCTATGGGCAATTAGTTGTCTATGGGCAAGTAGTTGTCTATGGGAAATTAGTTCTCTATGGGCAATTATACGCATTTATATTCGTTAATAGAACGGTTCAACCCAATCCTATGCCAATAAATTAGTCAGGTGAAGCTGTTAAGGCCTTGCTAGGCCAATAGCGTAGTTAGTACGAAAAAAAAACTATGCCATTAATAAAAACATGTACTCCTACAAGTCATGTCATATGTAGTTTTAATATTTTTAACTTATGTATTGATAATATATTTCAAATGAGTAGGGAACTGTCAATCCGCCATTTTCAAGCAAATTGCGCACCGCATAATCGATATTAGATTTTTTAGGCAAAATGGCAGCCAAAACTAACGCAACCTCATTAATAATAATAGGTGTTCAGTTATTTCCTTGGTTGTTAACTCTTCGCAATGTTTTATAAACAACTTGTAAACAATTGTCCGTCCGCCATTTTGATGCGCCTTGCACGTTACTTAAAGTTGTCAATGGAATCTAAAGCAAAATGGCAGGTATCCATTTTTATAGTTTATACAGAAAGTATCATATATTTAATAGAATATTACTGGTAATTGGTATACCAGACAGTAGTAATCCAGCGTTATTATCATATTTAGTGTGATAATGTTATTTGATCAAATTTTTTCTTCGAGATTTGTTCTAATGTTTTACAATTTCTCTACTAAACGCTGTTGTATTGTTAATAACCAAATAATAATGAAACAATAATATGTAATTGTAATAACGACTTCAATAACATTCAAGAATTTAACATATATATCTATAACTTTTTAAATAATTTCTTGAATACAAAAAAATCGCAATGAATTAACAACTTTATTTTCTTTTATTAATAATTCTCAATTCATATAAGTATCCATAGCAAGTTTAGAGAATAAATAAAAGTTGAAACTTATATGATTGCTTGACCTGTGTATAATATATCTAATGTATACTACAATAATTAAAAAGTGGTTTTGTCTCATGTTTTATGATTGTGATCGTTAGTATGATATGTTTCAATTTGTTTCAATGCTGTCCTATTATTTGATTTCGCTTTTGGTTGATGTTTCATTTATAATAAATATTACGTTGTGTTCTGTGTAAATGTCTTCTAGTGTGTAATAACAAATATGAAACAAATTATAATGGAGATGAACTGTTTATTATATCCCGTATTGTATTGACTCTCATAAGTATTGAATATAAACATCTATCTTATTTAATTCACGATTTATTGACAGTCAATAAGTATCAGGAACTAATAGACAGTCTTTGTTAGTAGACTGAATTAACTTTGTTGCATTACAACAGGTTAAATGTTATAATTTTAAGAAATATTATCGATTATTTCGAAAGGACAATTTTAATAAAGCATTTCATATTCGTTATTTATTTCTTCTACATAAGGTAGTAGTCTAATTGTTTAGTCAAAATGACTTACATGTAAATATATCTTGTTTAGATGATTTATTTAGTGTTAAGTGTTCAATTTAATCCACATTAAATTGAATTAGATAAAACAATTAATAAAAAAAAAAAACTGTCATCTTAACGAAGGGATTTTTTTGATCTTATATCCAATTTATGGACCGGACCAATCAATGACACTTTAAATTTATAGTGTATGAAATATACAAAAAATAAAATGGATAATATTACATTGTAACGCAGATAATTTGATAATCAAGTCATACCATTGTGGACAGTGTGTTCAAAGCATATTGGATCATTGTACGAACTTTTCGTTGAAACATAAAAAAACCTGGAAAAGCAAATTTGTTTCTGTTTTACCCGTATCCTTTTAATATTCATTATCAACTTTAAACATATCAGACACATAAAAATTAGTAAATATATAGGGAAATACAGAACACAAACAACAATGCACACGTGTCATTCTAATTTTCTCACAAAAGGTCTTAAAATTGACACACAATTCTTTCCAAACATCAGCAGACAAACCGACTAACGGGAACTGCACCAGAACTTAAGACGTCGAAGTATTCGAATGAGGGCTGAATTGAGATGTGTTACAGTATCACTTTCCGATGTACTAAATAATTCATGCTGATGTCCCTGTACATAATTATTTGGTAAATAAAATCAACATAGTCTAGACCAGCGGTCGGCAAACTTGTTATCCAAAAGAGCCAAATATGAACAATACATAATTGAACTTACTCAAGGAGCCTTTAAGATTTTCTTTAGTAGGAGCATTTCTTTGAAAATAGGACTAAAACACACTCCAACTTGCCATTGTTAAGATCATAAGAAATAACATTGATTGCATGGAACTTCTGTTTAGACCAGTGGTTCGCAAACTGCAGCTCTTCCACAAAATATTTAGTGCAGACAAGTAATATTTATTAACTTGCCTTGTAAGGTAGATGAGTAAACATTTTTGAAACGCAAGCCTACCGAAAAGAGGCACGCTTTTAGAAAGCGTCTAGTAGCTCAAAATAAAAGACAATTATCACCCCTTACATACTTATGCGGGCAAGTAAGGAGTTCCTTGCCAATGAAGTTCTAGCATACCAAGCAAAAATGTTGGATATAAGAACGGCTAGTATCCGTATTTTTCTTTTAAAGAAACCGCAAATAAACCTATTGTAGATTTGAAGATTGTATTTTACTATAAAGGAGATCTTGTGTACAATAACTGCAAAGTTTTTGGTTCATGAAAATTCTTTGCAGTCCGTAGTACTAAAACAAGCCTGCGATAACATTGCCAAAGTCAGGCCTGGCATCAAACACAAATTCAAAGTTGTTTTTTATAACTTGGTCTATAATAGTTGGTCCCAGTGAATACCCATTGTCCGCGGTCCATTTTTGCACTTGATTACTATCAATCTAATTTTCCGTCAGTAACTTCATTTTGATGAGACGCCCAACAATTTCCCGTACGAAAACTCTATTGTGGTAGGTAACAGGGGTAGCAGGGATAAAATATGTTGATTTGATGATTCTCAAAAAATTATTACTAACTGAGTTTTCTTTGTTAAATCTGATGATAATTATCTAAATTATTTGAAAAAATATTTGTCCTACAAAATGTATAGTTTGATCAAAGAGTCCTGTGGCGTTTTCGTACGGGAAATTGTTAGGCGTCTCATCAAAAAGAAGCTACTGACGGAAAATAAGCTTGATAGTAATCAAGTGCATAAATGGACCGTGGATCCTGCACTATAAGGGCTGTAAGAAGCAAAATATTCATAATATTTTTGCTGTCACTGTTGTTTTTCAATTGTGTGATATTATTATCAAGTAGAGTGTTAATACTTTGTAAAGTAAAATATAAACAACCTAGGAAAATATGACAATCTGTATTGTGTAGAATTTTATACTAGAATTCATCAACACACTTTTATATCTAATGCAGGACATTAATAACCATGTATATCTGAATATCACAAAATATAAGAACAAAATTGTTTTATTTTATAGGGGGCAAATGAACAGGTGGGTCACCTGATTGTAAGTGATCACCGCTGTTCATAGACACTAGCAACACCAGGGAAGTGTGTGTGAAAGTGTGTTGTCGGCCTTTTAATGAAGTGTACACTCGTTTTTTAAAGGTTTGTAACTTGTAATGGTTTTAAACACCGTCTTGGGAGTCAATTTCACAGGGTTGAATTACGAGGCAGGAATTACTTTGAGAACCTCACCATAGAAGATAATGATGTCTTACAACATGATGTTACTTATTTATACTGTTTTAAAAAAAATGCCCTATGCCTTATAGTGAAATTAAGTTTGAAAGATGACCAATTATAGATAAGAATGTTCTAATGATCCCTGTTTACATGAAGAATATCATATTGAAAGCCTACATGTATAATCCTTAAATAATAAATCCTTTAAGACTATCAGAATGGTGGTGTTTTTCCATTTTTGTAGCGAACATTTTATTTATAAATGTACTAGCGGACCTGGCGGACGTTGTCCTGCCTTGATAATAAAAAATATAAATCCCAAAAGTCAACCGCAGCGCCACCTACCGGGTCCAATTGTGAATCTAAACCATTCTCGGATCCACTGGAACACGCACAAAAAATTTCATCAAAATCGGTCCAGTCGTTTAGGAGGAGTTCAGTCACATACACACGCACACAAGAAATATATATATTAAGATTGTTAGGTTAGTTATCTATACATATAATAAAAATGTAACTAACCGCTGTCTGTACATGAAATCTATATGAGAAAAACTATTATTAGGGGTCTTTATAAACGCAATAGAACCCGAAACAATGATTTTTAGAATTTTTGTCTGTTTGTCTGTGCGTTTCTGCACGCTAATCTCAGAAACGGCTGATCCGATTTAGATGTAGTTTTCACTGATATATTTTGGTAAGCTTCACTTAACATTTAGTGTTTGTTTTATGTCAATCAGTTCATAAATAAAAAAGTTATGCCAATTTAAAGAATCACGTCGAACATTTGTTAAACTATCTATCTACTGTTCTTTCTCTGTTTAGTAAAAACTTTACTAAATTTCATAATAATAATAATGGTCAATATAAAATTATGATTACATAATAATAATAAATATAAGTTAAAAATGATCAGTTTCGGAAATTTATAATATCCAATGTAAGTTGACCTCAGATCTATATCATCAATCATAAGAAATTGGGTTCAGCTTAGGCTGGACAGTTTAGGTTGCACACGTCTGCGCAGGTATATAAAAGCCGAGAGCCGCGCCGCTGCAAACCACTGAAGAGGACGCCCGGGCTTATACCCGCCGTATATGATATTCACACATCAATGAGCATGCCCGGAATAACAATAGAAGCCTGGAGGGGGGAGCGCCGGCTCGCGCAGTGTTTCGCTGCCAGCAGTTCCGGCACTTCTCTCTACAATGCCATCGCCAGATTGCATGTGTGCGGTGCGGGGGAGCCATACCCCGCCCAACTATGTGACCGCCCGAGAGATGAGCCGGCGACCTGCGCCAACTGCGGGGGCGCTCACACGGCCAACAACAAATCCCCAGATGATGCCCAGTGTTCAAGCGCGAATTACGGAACCGCCAGACCGGACCGACCGTGGACTCACCACGGTTGCCCAACCGGTGGTGGAGGAGACGACGCCGCCGAGCGTCATGCCCCCCCCCCCCCCCTAGGGGTCCCAAGACCACCATACGAAAGGGAAGAGGCCCGCAAAAGCAAAAAGTCACCCATAAAGCAGCAGAAGAGCCATGAAGAGCCATATGAATCAATACAAGCCAACATCGAAGTCCGCAGACGAAGACTAGAGAAAGCCTCTCCAGAAGAAGCCTACGCGATCAGAGCGGATTTCGGGGACCAAATGTGGAAGTTGCTGAGCTACTAATGCGCCTCAAGCATGCCGGCCGGTCTGCCCTTCGCCCTTCACAGAACCGAGACGACCATCGCACACCGACGAATAGTCGAGACCTCCCCTGAAGAGCGCCTTTCAAGAGGCGCGCATCCCAATACACAAAACACCCCCGCTAAACGGGGGGAGAGCGAAGCCACCGCCAAAAGGGTAACCCTGATGTGGTCCTCCGCGACCCCTTACGGGACGAGCGAGAAGAAACAACCCCGCCGCTGCTTGCCCAAATTTAAGGTTTATTAAAATTTTTCGCATTTAAAAATATAATTGAAACCAGTGATAACCAATTTGATGCAGACGAAGTTGCACGGGTCAGCTAGTTATCAATAAAATTTATATAAAAAATTTCAGATTTATAAGTTATGATTGAATCTAATATTAATGTATTAGTTAAATATATATGGAATAAATACAAATCAATTTAAGTAACAATCATTTAATAAAACTAAATATAGCTAATCTCATTGACTATTTACATTGGAATCTTGATCCATTTTTATTAATAAATTAGGATTAAGCTCTTCTAACATTGACAGTGCTACCTGTAGAGGCACATTATCACCTGGATCTGTGATTAATAGGAATTTTAAGGCTCGCATTCTCGCTAAAGCATAAATACTGCCTTCACACAATTTGCATCCTCTTATATCCAAATACTCAAGACTCTTTCCATTCTGTCCAGCAATTCTATCCAAGCACCAGACATCTATGAACTTATTGTTTCTTAAAGATAACCATTTAAGGAAATTTAAGCCCATTAAATTCTGTACACCTTCATAACGAATCCCGTTGTAGTGGAAATTGGAACAGTCTACAGCTTCAACAAAATATCCTTCAATGTAACGGTCTGGTAATTTGAGTGTTGTTATATCACCTGTAATCCATTCTGTAGAACCTTTCAACCTGAAAATGTTTTATTCACATATAAATAACATGTCACAAGTTCTGTGTTAGCTTGTGTACAAGTGTTCTATTGAATTATTTACGAAGGTTTGACACAATATAGTTATTAAAAATTTTGGGTTACGGGTATTATTGAGTTACTAATATAATTTAACAACACAAATATTGCTATTAAATTACACTACAAATAGAGAAGGTACAATAATAAAAGGGCTTGGCATTAGAAATTCGCATCACGAATTTGGGGTTGTTAAGGGTTGTTTTTTATAGGGATTGGCTACCCCTTTCAAAAGACACCCCCCTCACACCGCGGAGACGCGTAATTTTTTTTTATATGGGTTTGAAGTTACGTGTAACGGAACGTGATTTTTCCTTCACATGCGCATTTTTAAGGTTTATAATACTATAGTTTTGTTGTTTTATACATATTTATTGTTGTTTTGTAATTGCTCACTATTATTTCCGAAAAAAAAACAAAAAATCAAATATGACTTATTTGTATGCCGTAAAACGGAATTTTTTCCAGATCTTGTATTTTTCGTTTTATTTCTACTATGTTTAATCCAAAATTCAACTGTCTCAATCCTAAAAAAATATAATTTAAGTTATTTGTATGATCATAAAGCCTCTCCACACATAACACAGGCGAGCGAGCGCAGCAAGCGAGCGAACTGATAGAAGCAAATCTGACTTAGTCACGTTAGGTTAATAGAGGAATAGCTTAGGAGGAGGAATACGCTTCGTTTTTTTCCCTGTTGTTTTATGTTAAATATTTTTTAACCACTATGAGCTTAAATGTGAAATATTTGAGTGAAAAATGAGGACAGAGGTTTACTGTAAATAATTTTTTTTTTGTTCTCAATATTTATGCTGTTCCATCAATAATTTATTCTTTAATGCATAAATATACATAGTTTCATACAAGTTATTATTTTTTTAGTTGAAAAGTCAACTTTTTTTATGCAAAATTACTATAGTTTTTAGAACTGTTACAAAAGTTTTAAATACTTAAATTTTTTTTTCACAAAATTTACATCTTTCCAGCAATATTTTTTTACTCTACTTATATATAGACATAGTATTGTATAAACAGTTGAATTTAATCTTAAAAATCAACATGTTGTTAATATACAAAATTGTCAATGATTGTTCGGAGGAGACATAATCTCAAAACTTTGATCATGAATATCTCAGTAACTATAACTTTCCGCGGCGGGGGAGTGGTTTAGAGGGGTAGTTAGCCCCCTCCCCCGCCCCTCTCACCCCCCTCAACCCTTATTTCAGGATGCGAATTTCTAATGCAGCCCCAATAAAAGTCTTTGTAATGAGATTACAGGTAAAATAAATAAAAGACATCTAGCACAAATTTGATTACCTAACTGCAGAATATCGGTAAGTGAAAAAATGTACAGCTGCTAAGTTAGAACCCAGAACAGCTACTCTCTTAGGTATATATTTCTGGTTCTCAATTTCTTGTATTTCCTTGAGATCTGACCACCATTCTTTAACTTTTGCCAATGTTAAATCTGGTAGAGTTGACATAGCATGTAAAAAGTCTGGATTTGGATTTTTCTCAACGAACACTGAAAGCTTCGATTTCCATTCTCCTTGTCGTTCAATCCAAGGTTTTCGCCAATCAGGATACAGTTGTCCATGTATTATACGAGGTTTAGGTCCTTCTTCATTTCGTTCATAAATAGATTTGTTTTCGCAATATTTTCTTGCAACTGCATAAACCGAATTGTGTAATTTTATTGGTTTTAAGTTTAAAGCCATTATTAATACTAATAAATGACGTGGGATCTAATATTACTTCTTTACAATAAAACTACATGGCAAAATTTTCGGTCTAAATAAATATTATTGACAAAACTTGGCGCTTGTCTTTTTAAAAATTTGAGGTTATTTTAGTGTTGCCGATAGAAAAAGCGTAAAAATTTTCAAAATCAAATGTAACTAGTCTTAAGTTTCTGAAATGAGATTTGAGCTATCATTACCAGTGGAATGTAATATTATAGCAATTTCTACCACATCTATTACCGATTTTTTTCACATTCGGAATAAAAAACACACAGTAACTTACTCTTACCGGACCGCAGGAGGTGCAAATACTTATATTTTACCATTTATGACCATTTTTCAATCATTGTTATAATATAATAATTATTATCAAATCAAAGTTAAAAATATTACGGGATCGAAGAAGAAATGAGTTTAATCAACATAGTATTTAAAAAAAACAAAATTTAATCATCTGCAAACGCAGAAATCATGGCAATTGTGTGAGCGTAAAATTAAGCATACAGTCGCAATAATGATAACTTATTGTTGTTACAACTCGTGAAATACCATGCCCCGAAAGTATCCATATTACGACGAAGATGAAAGTGCCGTGCCATTTTTGCGGATAAATTTTTAAGTTAAACTTTATAACTCCTACAATTGTTACGTCGTTACTGAAAATTCGTGATGTTGATAACATTTTGCTATGACGTTATCTGACAGAGCTCCGATAATTCCTTTTCAATTTTGCAAAGCACAGGAGGATCACGTAGCAAAGGCTCTTTTTCCCAGATTAATCTAGCTAAATAGGAAGCTGCCTCTAAGGAGATCGTACAATATATTCAGCCCCTACTCATCGGCAGTCATTGCCCTTATCGCTCGCTGCAATTTTGAGAAGGCCGTCGGGTATCCAGCGTACAAAAGAATTCCATGTAGATCTATTAATCACAGGATCTTATGTAGGTAGAATTTTCGGTGAGCGAAATTGATATCCCGAGATTGTGCAACAACCGTGCCAAAATGACTGTGGTGGCCACAAGATGTTAGCCATCAGCTGTCTAGGTGTTTTACAACTGCTATCAGCTGCCTATGAGAACTGCGAATGAAATGTAATCTTTAGTTTCAGATTTCGAATCCGACAGACGTCGTGTGAAGTAACTTTCAGTAATTAACCAAATACGCAACATCATGTTGCGACTAAACCTAGTTGTGAATAGTGTGTCGTCCTTGTAACAAACGACTCTAATGTCATGAAGGAGCGCATAGATCAACATCTAATCATATTCGACATTCTCTGTGGGACACTACAGGACTTGTCTTGACGACAGGTTACTTCTTGGGGTAAGAAGGCCACAATCGTGACATTGAGGTACGTCTTTGTTTTTCTGGAAATTCAGCTGCAGTACTTAGATGTTTATTATAGGAGAAATGGTTTCTTCGTCTAAATTCTTACTTTAAAACTAGTTTGACGCTGTATCAAATCTCATGTGTATTATGAGCTTAATCAGGTGGTTTGCAATGAGTATTATAAAAAATTTGCCTGCCTTACCTAGCAGCACAATGGGATGAAAAGTTGACGGTAAATTTGCTGTATCCCACCATCTTGCACAAGACCAATCACATTAACGAAAACTAGGACCTACGCTCGGTTAGGTAGGCCGTCGGTTCCCGGATGGTGTTTTTGATCTGTAGACGTTTCATATTTTAAAAGTTTTCCTAGGTCACGTTAGGCACATCGTCACTGTTTATGTGAAGTTCAGTCTCCGGCGACCTTTTATGCAGAAGTACTCGTAAGTAAACTATTTGAGAAAAACAGAAGGTAAGCAGATTAGCATATTGATGAAGTTTACTACGTACTATACAAAACTAACGAATTCCGACTCAGCATCTGTTTATGAGACGGTTTCGTGCATTCTTTTAATTTTTTTTATACCACATGAGGCAAACGAACTGGTGGTTCACCTGGTTTTAAGTGGGCACCACCGTCCATAGACACTAGCAACACCAGGGGTGTCGCAAGTGCGTTACCAGCCTGTGTTTGGGAGAAAGGGGGAGGGAGGTGGAGAGCGAAGGGGGAAGGGAGGTGGGCCTCCGGCGTTCTTACTGACCGAACGAAACGCAACAATAGAAGCACTGTTACTTCACATCGGTTTTCTGTGAGAGGGTGGTACTAACCCGGGGGAGCCGACCCATTCATGCTGAAACCAGTAATAGCTTCATCGTGCCTCTACCACCTATCAGCTACCTTCAAATCATTTTATCAAAATCTATTAAAAATAATGAATTGATAAAGTTGCATTGGATTGGTATCGAAAATTTGATCATTCATGCTAAAACCAGTAATAACTTCAGCGGGGCTCTACCACCTACAGATTATTTAATGT
Organism: Antheraea yamamai; assembly: GCA_036509395.1. Classification (NCBI taxonomy): domain Eukaryota; kingdom Metazoa; phylum Arthropoda; class Insecta; order Lepidoptera; family Saturniidae; genus Antheraea; species Antheraea yamamai. The sequence goes on from AP028430.1 coordinate 10,219,641, forward strand.
TCAGCTGGAGAGTCAGCTTCGTTTCTTTGTAATTTTCATATTGCTAAGTCTTTTCGGTGTCTGCAACTTGCGCTTCGTATTATCTGCGCCTTATTCTGGTAATCTAGTGTTAACTTCAACCCTTGGATCTGTGGTTAGGAAACCATAAGCTGTATAGTCTTAGAGCTGAAGTGTTCAGGCACTAAAATACGATTCCTGTTGAGCTATGCAGTATTAGTTGATTTTAATAATTACCTGATACCTCGTCTATCTTTATATCTGATATCGTTTAACAACCGAAGAGAACAACTAGGGTAGCGGTGAACATCTTTACCTTAATTTTCTTACAATGTTGCAAGTTAATGAACAAATTGTTGAAAAAACATTATTAAAGATTAAGGTAGGTAAGGTAAGGTAAGGTACGTAATTACATAGTTTCTAATCAATTTAGCCCTAAATAGTATTCGTAGAATACCGAAATCAATCTAAACGAGAAATTGGTTTTTCTGAACACTCAACTTATTGTGTAGGTAATTTAAATTCATATGTTAAATTGCTAACAAATTTATTATAAAAGTATAATAATAGTAAATAGTACAGGTTTTATCCCCCCGTCCGCGCTTTATGTTCCTCGTCTGGCAAACCCCTGGCAAACAATACGATGCCTGTCTAGTATATAAAATATGTAACTAAAAAAGGTCCGTATACTTTGAGGCATATATGCAGTTTGCAAATTTAATTTGATTTTGTTCTTTTACGAAATGGCAATTAAACCAAAAATATCATATAGACAGATTTATGTATAAAATCGCTTTTATGCAAATAGGCTATAAGCTCTCCAACAGATTAGATTTTAATCAAATCGAAACGATGCGGCATCGTAGTTGGTCCGTTGCAATTTCCAAGTTTTGTGTGACACTGTCATGGATGAAACAAGACAGTTGCCCGTTAATCTTGCACCAGTTGGAGATGACTTATCTTTTACCCTGATTTAAGTTAATATATTATGTAGAATTTAATTTTTCATATTATTTATGAACAGAAAACTAATGGTTCCACTTGCGTGGAATTATGCAATACTTCAAATGTTAAGACATTTGTGATTAGATTATAAGAGCTCCTTCTGTGTGGCAAACTTTTATCTAACTTCACTTGAATTTCTACTAGCACTGGAATAGAGAATTATGAATTAAAACAAAAAAAAATCTTGATTATAAATACATGATTTTTAAGTTAAAAACAAACCAACTTAAACTAATATCTAATTAAAAAAGTATATAAAGTTTATGGTTATACTTATAAGCGGTAATCTCTGGAATTATTAGTCTGGAAAATTTGGAAAATTCTTTAACTAATATGGAGCTACATTATCACTGAATAATTTGTAGTGTCTGTACCTTACTGTAGGTTGTGTTTTATTAGGTTTTATATTGTAACTGCCGTATACAAAGTCGCGGAAAGTTTTTAGGTTATTATAATTAAAGTGGCCATAGTTTATAAACTGTGCGTGAATTTCATGTCGATCGATGTCACCATAGATTCTTCGTTAAGTTTGAATGGTAAAGGAAGATATTGTAATATAACTTTGGAGCATATGCTATAGAGCATTTTATACCTATAGCTCCCTTGGCTAGAGTTTTAATTTTTAAGATGATATGTTGTCAAGCACATTTTCAGTGTGTTTTGACAACCCTACTTGCAATCTGGTTTTTTTCCTAGGCTTTGCACTTTACGATCTCTAATCATCGTCTCTAAATATCTAGATAACGATCAAACGGTTACTTAAGTCAATACTTTATGGAATACCTAACCACGCCACATCTCATTAGAACTAAATAACATAATGTTAAAATGTTCTTGACTCGGCGTCTGCTAACCTAGTGGGCTTTTAAAACACGTTGTGTCGAGAATGTGTGGCTCTAATAGGGTTATTAATTTGATTGTACCCCGGTAACGAGACGTGGAACTTCGTTAGAAGTAATCAGTTCAGACTTTAATCTGTTTCTCGTGTTTTCTTCCAGTGTTCTTAAGTCAGATGCAATATTAAGACAGAATGGAATGGTGTGAATTATTTGTACGAGAACTATATCCAGACGATGTAATCAGGTCTTAGATTTTCAATCCCGCTTTTGGATATATATTTCATGAATAATGAAATGAAGTAATTGACTAACCGCCTGTGGTAGACGTGGCCTGGAACGTTACAAACGTTACAAAGTTTATACACAATTCTATGAATTCTATGTTGTGAGAAATCCAAAAAATAATTGGTAAATCTAGCAACAAAAAAAATCTAGATCTGGACAACAGTGTCATCTACTAGGCCCAGTTAAGAACCATCCACTCTATAACTATAAAAAAAACTTATTTGACACCGTCATATTCGTGAGTAGTCTCCACCGTCATCGATTAATAAACTACCCAGGTTTGTTCCCTTGTGTTTTGTTTTATAAGATCGTAATCTCATCTCATGTTAGGTTTTGTGGCCCAAGATGGTATTCTGATGAGAAGACACCTACAAGTTGTTTTAATATGTTAAAATGTATAAATGTTAATATACTAAAAGAATAAACCAAGTAAGTGGAATAGTCTATTTGTTTGCTTATGAATTGTTTTTTTTCTTTACTAAAATTTACAATAACAATCGCTAAAAAGTCCTGGCACGTATCGCCTAGTTTTTGTCGGCAAAACATTTAAGTTATTAGTCAAATTGCTATGTCCTTTCTATGGCATTGTGTTTTCACACAAGCTTGGCTTTTATGCAGACTAGAATTCGTTGTCACAATTTTGGATGCGTTTGTGTTTTAACGCTTGCCTTTGTATTTGAATTTATCTGTTTTCAACAAATGTTTTGAATTTCGAAAAAGAAATATTCTTTATATTTCGAAGAAATATTCTTTATATTTCGAAGAAATATAAAGATGATTCAATTTATTTTAATGCAAATCAATAAATGGTTAGCCACCTTCACACTGAATTTAGCAGAATGTCAGATCTCGTGCATTGGTTGGACGAGGTAAAAAGTTTTATGTGCGTCCAAACGACCGCAATAACGTTTGGACGTAAAAGTTATGACAACAAAACATATGGACACGGCTTAAACAGGACTTAAATATTTCATACAGTAAACCCAAAGAAAAGTATACCAAGCTAAACGATTGTGTCTCTCACAGCATATTTCCGTTTAGAAGTTCCCGTTGGAAGATTGCCAACCTCTATGATCTGTACTCAATTTTTAAAACTATTCATCGTGATACGATTGCCTCAAAAGGCGAATCAGAGCAGTATTCGCATTAATCTGGTAGGTTTTCGTTGAAATTAGATAGAGTATTACACCTTTGATGTTTCTAGTAGAATAATATGTATCTTTATTTCGCCTGTCATATTATTGTTTCACTTGACAGTGATATCTAGTGGTTACAAATGACTACAACCATTTTTTGACGTGATAACGTCTTGTAAATCGATGAACGCCGGCTGCACGCACGGATAAGCATGACTGATTGTCACGTTCCGCCTGAACCGAGCGTGTAAGCGAGAGCGCGGAACAAGCGATAGAGAGGCACGATCGGCCTAAGCGTTCGGCTTGTATAATAAGTACTCTGTAGTCCGGTGAAGCTGTAAAGACCTTGCCAGGTCAATAGCATAGTCAGTTCGAGAAAAAAAAAAATATAGATAAATCAATGTTTTCTTATGACGTTATTACGTAAAATTATCGTCCGTAACAGACAGACAATCAATTTTTTTGGTTAATAGTAGTTTATACATGTCGGTCACGCGGTAGCGTATTTCGTTCTGCCGACATTGTAATCTCTAAAGCGAAGCGTGGCTCTACCACTAACCAAAATATTAAATAAAGTAATAATGTATATTAAATAAAGACGTATTAATTTTACTTTAGATAAGGGCCAAATGTCTAAGAAGTAAAATTATAAAAAATTGATCGAAATCTAACCAGTAGTTTTTGTGTGGTGTACACACAAATGCAGACCTCTATCATTTTATTTATATTTTAGCTGTGCCCGCGACTACGTACGCTTCTAATTGAATGTAAAAAACAAGGACTATCACACGTAAATAGATTAACTAAAATTCAACATCCACGATTTAACCTGTTTTTAAACAAATCTGTTAAAGTCTAAATGTTACTGGGTGATATGCTTTATTAATAAAGAATACGTCAAGAAACATATAAAACAAATTTTTTATATATATACTAGCGGACCCGCCGGACGTTGTCCTGCCTTGATAATATGAAAAATCCTAAAAGTCAACCGCAGCGCCACCTACCGTGTCCAATTATGAATCTAAACCTATCTCGGATCCACTGGAACACGCACACAAAATTTCATCAAAATCTGTCCAGCTGTTTAGGAGGAGTTCAGTGACATACACAGGTACAGAAGAAATTTATATATAAAGATATATACTGCTTTTTTATATAAAGTTTGTGTAGTTAAGTTTTTTTAGGGTTTTTGTCTGTTCTATTAAGGAAAATAAATAACGAAACATTAAAGTGAATATATTTACTGTGTTCATCACATGAATTCTTTTCAAACAAAAGAAATGGTGTATTGATTTGGGAAATATTTTGGATAGTATTTTTACTAAGCATTAATATCCAGCTGTGGTGGTGAATAAAGTTTGAATGGCTCCTTATTGAATCTTTATTATAAACTGCATCAGTAGTCAGATGAAGCGCTGAGCGTGCTCTTTTGTGCATAGAATTTAGAATACTCGGTTAGTTTCAGCTTGCTTTGGAAATATCAAGTTTCCTGCTTGTTTGACAAGATTTAACTACCGATGTTAAACACTTGTTTAACAATGAATTGGTTGTCTAACAATCTACTCATAATAAATATTGAGAACTTTCGGATTACATAGCAATGATTTTACTATTCAAGCGCATGCATGTAGTCTCTACATGAATCAACTTTGTAACTGTCAGTGTTTAACTCGGACCTACTCTGTGAAGTAGGTGTTTTGATTGTAAGTGTTCTTTCCTTGCACGATCAAATTAATAATCTAGTTTAACGGGTAAGAAAATGGATCTATGTTTTTAAAAAGCTATGCTCAAGTATTCACTTCGCAACGTTACGTAATGCATATTTTTCCCTTGATTAATCTATTTTGACATATTGCATCACAATCTGGGATGGTTTTTGTAAAATTTATTTTATTAAAATTGAAAGAGTTCGCAGAGCATACTGAGATGATCTATGATCATAATTACATTTGTACAAAGCGTAGATATGATCAAGTATGTCCTAGTGAGCCCAGAAGAACAGAATTGGCTGGTCGCCATTATCATCATTTAAGCCCCATGCTATATAAAAAAAAACAATAAAACTCACAATATTTATCCATTTATCAAAATCAAATGTAAAAAATATATTTTAAATTGGCTTTTGGACCTAACATATGGAGAAGCCGAAGAACTACTATCTATTTTAACTTAGTTTACTTGGAATTATTTCTTTCAAAAATACAGTATTATCAAACTACACTTGAATTCTACACATGCATATCACTCAACGTATACATTAACTCACGCTTGCTCAGCAGCATTTGGGCATTTGGTTTTTATACTGTTTTCCATTATTTTGTGTTACCACTATAAATCTTTTTTTTTTTATTTTATTTTTGGCAACCAATCTTTTAGATTATTACTGCCATTGTCGAGTAGTTAATAGTACAAGTTACAAGTTACAAGTTCTTCTTCAATTCATTTTCGACAACCAGTCTTCTAGTAGACCATTACCGCCATTGTCAAGTGAGAATCGATATTACAAGTTTCTTGATATAATTTCAATGAATGCCATTGTCGAGTAGTTAATGGTATTTCAAATTCTTCTTCTATTCCATTTTGGCAACCAGTCTTCTAGTAGACTATTACTGCCATTGTCAAGTGAGTATTAATATTACAAGTTTTTTGATATAATTTCAATGAATGCCATTATCGAGTAGTTAATGGTATTTCAAATTCTTCTTCTATTCCATTTTGGCAAGCAGTCTTCTAGTAGACTATTACTGCCATTGTCAAGTGAGTATCAATATTACAAGTTTCTTGATATAATTTCAATGAACTAACAAGATGGTAGCCATCTTGTTAGAACCTTCCATGGAATTTTTGTGGCATCTCAGAATTCATGGTCCGTGGCATTATTTTCCATTCACTTCACTTATGCACAATATACAAACTATATCACATAAAACACCACCAATTTTACACAATATAGAGTCAAGTAACACAAGATTATGAATAAAAAATAAAATCCACTACATGACAGACCAAGATCCCGCCAAAAACTCCCACTATAGATCTTTTCATTGTCTATATTCTTTAAGTTGAATTATTTTTTGTTTCCGGTGGTGAGCGTTAATGGCTGAACACGGTTGTTAACTACAGCTAACGTTCATGTAATTATAATTATCGCTTGAAAACTATAACGTATAATGTTTCGTAATGCAAAGTAACTTAATCTACTATATAATATTAATGTAGTTATAATTACAATATTATTAATTTGTATAACGAAAAAAAAATGGAATAACACAATTTGTTTTATAGACCATATATTTACGTATGTATTACGCATTAGCCCGAACTTAATTTATGCGGTCAAAAAATTGACGAGGACTATAGGTATAATTGAGATAATAACAAAATATAGGAAGTTTTTGGCGGGATCTTGGTCTGTCATGTAGTGGATTTTATTTTTTATTCATAATCTTGTGTTACTTGACTCTATATTGTGTAAAATTGGTGGCGTTTTATGTGATATAGTTTGTTTATTGTGCATAAGTGAAATGAATGGCAAATAATGCCACGGACCATGAATTCTGAGATGCCACAAAAATTCCATGGAAGGTTCTAACAAGAGGGCCACCATCTTGTTAGTTCATTGAAATTATATCAAGAAACTTGTAATATTGATACTCACTTGACAATGGCAGTAATAGTCTACTAGAAGACTGGTTGCCAAAATGTAATAGAAGAAGAACTTGAAATACTATTAACTACTCGACAATGGCATTCATTGAAATTATATCAAGAAACTTGTAATATCGATACTCACTTGACAATGGCGGTAATGGTCTACTAGAAGACTGGTTGCCGAAAATGGAATAGAAGAAGAACTTGTAATATTATTAACTACTCGACAATGGCAGTAATAATCTAAAAGTTTGGTTGCCAAAAATAAAGTTAAAAAAAAAAAAAAAAAACAAAATATAGTACGTGGAGTCCTTTCGCGCGGAAGAAGTGATACTTCCTAATGTGGAAATGAAAATAGGAAGGGGTAGAATTTGATTTTTAGTGAAGTCATATTGTTTCTTTAAGACAAACTTTATTAACATTGCTTACAATTCACAATTGATCGCATTTTTTAATTATCATTTTCGAGTGGAGAAATATCCAAATGTATAACATTTACAATGGGATTATGATAACTAAAGTAAAATACGAAATGTTTGATTATTTTTCTCCCTCTGTCCCTTTCTATTCCCGCTCCCCAGTAGCGTTGAACGTTTAACGCAACAGTGCTCTCATACCCCTTCCAAGGTAGCGTTAAACGTTTAACGCAACCTTGTTGGAAATCGCATTAGAAGTTTCACTTCAAAAATACCTATTTATTGTTTAAGGTAAATAGTAAGTTTTATTGTAAAACAATTATAAAATGCACAGTAAGTGAGGAACATGACCAAAATAAAAATTAGGGGCGCCATTAACACTGAGCAATATCGCCAAACAAAGACATTCTTAACATACAGCCAGCTATGCTATAGTATATAGTAGTATAAAATTTAATACAATAGGTATAATATAACGTTGTATGACAGTATAAATATTTTAAAAAAGGCAATAAAAACAACATAAGGATATTCTATTTTTATTGCCAACTAGCGGGCCCGGCAGACGTTGTCCCACCCTGATTATAAAAAAATCCTTGACAAATTTTATACTAAAATGTTCCTCACGAATCTTTTTTTTTTTTTTTTTTTTTTCGAACTGACTACGCTATTGACCTAGCAAGGTCTTAACAGCTTCACCGGACTACAAACTCCTCACGAATCTCCTTATCTACTGGGGAAAACCGCATGAAATCGTTCAGTAGTTTTTGAGTTTATCGCGAACAGACAGACAGACGCGGTAGGGGACTTTGTTTTATACTATGTAATGATGATGATAAATAATTTAAACTCATAATTAATGCTAAATAGTTAAAATGCGCCTACAGAAACCAATATTTCTATATAATTTGAATAATGGTTACTATAAAATAAGTGTTGTTTTTTCTCGAACTGACGACGCTATTGACTTAGCAAGGTATTAACAGCTTCACCGGACTACTCTAAAAATAAGATAAAGATATTCTGTATTTATTTCTAACAACTAATTTATTCTCTCACCTGGAACGCAAAATTTAAAATGAACCATGGCAAAACAATATCTGACAGGGATTTCCCAGCGGTCTCCGCTTGAAATAGCTGTTGCAACGCCGGAAAATTGGATCCAAAACTGCTTTAACGGTGACAACAGTATGATTATACCTGTAAAGCTCTAAAATTGGGTTATGAAAAATTCTATACTTGAATTAATAATTGAGGCTTAGAATAATTTACCGTGTTTTAGAACAATTGATTAAATGTAATTAAACACTGTATAAACATCTTAAGGGTTTATATAGATTTCTAAACTAGACTTTATAATGTTTTACTTTGACCGATTTGTAGTGATTTTCATTTATCACGTTTTATGAGTGGATATTGTTGTACAAACAAGAATAATAATAACGTTTAACCCTGTAACATTGTACATTTTTTTATAGATAACTTGATAGTTCGAACATAAATAATTTCAACAAGCTTGTTCGGTTTTAATAAATTATATAATAAATACAAGATAAAAAGTATTTATTGTTGCATCGATAAAAAAGCTTAAAAACAAAAAAAAACAATAATCATAAAAAGAAGATCTGCTACAAAAGGCCTGGCGTTATTTTCTAGATTATACTAAAAAGTCGGTTGTCGCTTTTTGAGACCCGGTGTAAATGTAAATCTGGCTGTTGAGAGGCTTGCAGGTCGACATGACAACGGCGTTTGCCGATCTCGCTGTTGTTTATAAAATGCATTACCATCTGTTATGCAGATAATATATATAAATAATTAATACTCGTGGTGGTTGATTTGACCGATGAAATTTCGATGTCCGCAGGTTCTAATCCCTTCATGTACCAAGGAATGTACCAAGGAATTTTCTAGAACTCACGTACATGTTATTGTCATTTAAATTGGTAAATTATCGACTGCCGGCGAAGGAAACCATCGTGAGCAAACCCTTTGTGGGAAAGCATAGAATTGTGGATTTTTCGGGATTTGCAATCACCACCACATCATGTTTTGACGTGGTAATCATGTTCGTATCTTCCTTCGGGATCTATCTTACAGGTTGATGTGATGATGATTATTAGCGTAAATGACATACAGTGTAGTTGCTTTTCGTATGGGGATAACAAGATTTATTTTTAAATGTAATCCGTGGGTGTAAAATGTTTTGTATTAAAATTTTGAAATAGCTGCCTTTACGCGACATTCTTTGTCACCCGCGATTGCAGGATTGAACAAGGGAAAGCCCGTGCGCGCATTCACATATAATATTCACGTTATTTCTCTTTATATGTGCAGTCTTTCCCGCAAGAAAGCGTTTTCTTGCGGGAAAGAGCGTGCCGTGTTAAGGCAGTTATTAAATGCTTTCCTTCTAAAATGTGACAAGGTTTTCAGATGTTTCATAGTGCTTAAAAAAGCATCCACGACGTATAAAACATAGAATATTTTATATATTACTATTATCATATTTTCTTGCCAGGTAAGGATTATATATATGCATAACTTACTATATCAGTTGTGGAAAAAAGTTCCCCAATATACGTAAGAGCTGAACTTTCGAAATCGAATCTAACTTTAACTTAGTCGAATTTATCCAAACCCGACTTTATCTTCTAACTTGCCTTATATTCTGAGACATTTTAGAAAAATGGTCGCTATTATGTACTATGTAGATATGGTATTCTATTCAAGTAATGTATTATAGAAAATGTATTATATATGTGTAAGCATCCATCGGGTGTTCTAATTAATCTTCTTATTTAGTATAAACACGTACATATCACGTGAAAACTACTGGATAGATTTAGAACAATTTTCATAGTCACTGTCATGCCGGCCTGTAAGATTCTTCGTAAATAATTACACACATGACAAACTGAATGAAATTCACTAAGACGCATTTATCGCTATTACACATATACACTCGAGATACACTCCCGACTCAGTCGATTACAGATTCTTACCACCCCATTTTGTTATTATATGTACATTGACCGATCTTGAAATCTCACCTTACATGTTATACTAATAAAAAAAAAGTTCATTGTCACGGGAGACCCTTAGATGTGAAACATTTAAGTTAATATTATAATTTATAGTTAAAATGTGTGAAATATTCTCTAGAAATAGGACGTAGCTCACACAGAGAAGCAAGAAACTGTATAGTATCTGCTCGCACACACACAAAGGAAGCCAAGGCGCTGGCGTATTGGGCATGACGGTATAATAGAGCGTCATGCCGTTTAGCGTGAAGGCATGCGGGTTGCTTTTACTTTTAAATAAAAAAAATCTCACACAGTACGCCTTCTGTACATACCTTGAGAATTCCTACTAATAAAATGTTTTATTTTTTTACGGCCGGTATAAAAGTTGGCTCTAATAACCCTCAATCACTGAGCGAGATTAGCGCGGCATTACCATTTCAGACTTCGTCGTAAACACGGTTTTATTAAGTTATTTATATAGTGTAACGTTAGCGTGCATCGTTGCCGTGGTTTTATGAATACAGTTTGCACGTAAACATTTTCTAATTACTGGTTCACGACGTAGTTAAGAATTTTCAGGTGTTAATTTCTATATTGGTTTGTTATTACAGAATAGGACTGTTTGAAGCGAAAGTCTATGAACATTGAACAGACATGAAAACCTTATACGGTGTTATTACAAAAAAGTTAAATACGTATTGAATACTTGCTTTAAAATAGTATCGAATTAAATGCAGCGCGGTCGCTGAATGTTCGCCATCTTGCTCTTTTGTCTCGCTTTGGCTACGTTAGGTTAGACTTGCGAAAAAGGATAACGCGAACTTGCCTCGGGCGAGCGCGGTGCGTTTAATTCGAAACCTTTTTAAACCGAGTATTAACTTTTTTGTAATAACACCAATAGTGTCGTGCTTGAAATGAGTATTAAGTTATTTCATGATATATTGGTTATGTATAGAGGCTATAAGTCACGTGGAGAAATTTTAATGTACAAATCTTTGATGCATCGTTATATTTTGACTGATTAAATTATTACCGATAATTTTAATTTTTTACTATCGACAAGTAAGTTCATTCATTGTAACAGATATAATACCCTTTTGGTTGAATTGATATGCTCTATAATGACTTTCTTGTGATATAACCTAAGTTATATGTTGTATTCATATTTAGTTGTTAGAGTAATTCATTGTTATATAAATTGTAAACAGCGTATTGTTATAATCTATATGGAAAACATACATTATTTTTAGTACACAATACAGTAAAATCTAGAAAACTTACGAATTCTCAACATTCAATAAACACCACGTACCTAGAAAAAATAATGCATCCACCGAGTTGGTGGATTTGTTCTGCTACGTATTCATTCGTAGAATACTCACATTTCTCGTAATAAATTTTATCGGTTCGAGTATCGTATACAAATAAATAATTCCCGAAATTCTGAACAATTATTCTTGTTATTCTTACTTTATGATTTAATAAATATATGAACGAACCACGGTTATACGTCGATGCGAATACTAAAAGCGACAGCCGGAAGAAATCTACAATTGAAAAGGGCTACGATTAAGGAAGGTCTGTGAAGAATAAGTTTTTTTATTTTATTTTTATACTAGCTAGGTGGTAGAGCCACGCTGAAGCTATTACTGGTTTCAGCATGAATGGGTTGTCTAGTAGGGTAGTACCACCCTCTCACAAAAAAACCGACGTGAAGTAACAGTGATTACATTGTTGCGTTTAATTAGGTCAGTGAGAGCGCCGGATAACCCACCTCCCCTCCCCTTCTCCCCCTCCCCCAAAGACAGATGGCAACGCACTTGCGACTCTTTTGGTGTTGCAAGTGTCTATGGACGGTGGTGATCACTTAATATCAGGTAACCCTGTTCGCTTGCCTCCTATGATATAAAAAAAAGCTTCTCAGCTCTCGCGATATGTTCCTTTGGGCTAATGAACACGCACCGGAAGCTCTTAAAAGGAAAAAAAAACGATTTTGAAACATTCTTCATCGGTGCTCTACTCATATTGGTCTTCGCATGATGATATATAAGCTATATATCATATATAAGCCTTCCTCGATAGATGAGCTCTCTAACACTGGAAGAATTTTTCAAATCCGAACAATAGTTCCTGAGATTACCCCGTACCACCTCACAAATTCTACCTCTTCATAATATTAAAGATTAAAGTATAGTAGATGTAAAATCATTATTTTAACCGCTGTATACGGCTTTTGCCTTGTCCGTGAATGTTACATTGTTTATGGGCATAGTGTAAGTGTAAAAAACTGTAGTAACAACATTTAATATTATGTTTCTTTGATTTACACATTACGCTTTATGAATTGCTATATATTTTTATAGATTGATCTAAGTTACGTACATGCTTGTAGTTTGTATATACGTTTGTGTAGTAAGGAATAGAAGGCTCAGGCGACAAACACAATCATTTGTTATTGTTAATTAGTAATCCACGGATGAGTAATAGCTGAATCGTGCCATTTGTAATTGCCAAATTATTCAAATGATTTATGAAACACCGAATTCTGGTCTCCTTGTAAATTATATTATTATTGTCACGTAAATTTATCAATTGAGTGTTTTCTTAAATACCAATGGTTATTCTATGATTAATGTACTATAAATTGTAATTATGAACGCCTTTACCCAAATTATTATTTGTCCGTTCTCGGTGTGGAGAGGCCGAGTTTTGGTAGTAAAACATCTATGAAGATCAAATCATAAGAACTAATAAATTTGTTGTTAGTTTGTTGAAGATTGTGTCATATAATTCTTTATTATATTAAATGTTTCTATTAGCTATGTGATCCCATTTTTTTCTGTGTACAATATGGTATACCTATACCTTTATAATCTACTGGGTTTTGACTGCGTCTTCCCTTGCGTTATAGTTTTGGCCTATCCCTTGGCAGCAGTGCATTTTTGTGGACGAAAGGTACCCCTGCCAAAGCGTTTGCAAAATATCAAGATTATAGGTTGATAGTTACAGCGGTAAAATGTAATAAGCAAATAAAGAATCTCACATTTGCACTTACGATTTTAGTAAGGACTAAGTAATATTTATTTTGCTACAACTCAATTATTTATCAAAACAATAATAAGCACGCGCAGAGCGGTGGGCATAGTTAGTTTTGTGTATTCAAATTAACCCTTACTAATGCTATAAATATGAATGTCAGTTCGTTCACGTTAACGTAAACGAAGACGTGGACAATATCTAGTGGAAATTATTCAGTAAAAATGATTAGTTATATCTGTCAATAATCAAAATAAATATCAATTGATACTACACTAATCTATAATAATTTGCACGACCAAAGAGAAACGCAAAGGTGTATGTAAATTTTTTATACATTGACGTATATTTTGGGGTACATGAAATTCAGCGTGGAGAGTGAATTCAGACGTTCTCAAATTTCCGGTGTTCACCGTGTAGGTGGCGCGGGCGTAGCGGGTGCAGGGTGTGTTTAATTGTATCCCAAATACGATGTCGGAACGTGTTGCAACCAGGTCGCCACACCGCCTCGCGACGCGCCGACATAGGGCATATGTTACTAGTATTGTGGTATGTACCACAGTTCAATAAAACTTAGTGTACAAATTATATTTTGTATCGATTTAATGAAAATATCATTGGACCAGGGAGAAAAATATTATCAAATCATATTTTGATATTGGTTGAGGACTGACTCCGAGATCTATAATGCAAGACAAATGCAATCGATAGAATGCGACTGGTTCAACTGTCATGCTTTCTCAACAAAATAAATAGGGAGAAAACGTTGATTCCCTGGTGCAGTCTGTTAATTTGATCTTTGTCGAAGTTTAACACGTATTGGTGTATTCATTGAATTTTTAAACGTATTTTTCCACATTTATCTATTTATACATACGATCCTACATAACTATGAGATCTTAGCGAAACTTATATATCATAACTACCACATTCCTTTTGCGTACATTTGTATACGTTGTGATTAATTCATAATAAATTTTAATTTATTTCTTTTATTTCAGACTAAGTAGGTATTATACGACACCAAATAGAACATGTGTATAGGATTAAAAATAAGTAGGCGGATAATAAAATTACAAAGGTAATTATTAATAACTACATCTGTGTAATAGAAGAATAAAAAGCAGTAATGAAATCGAGTAAGAAGATAAATGTATAGCGATGGGCAGTCATTCTTTATTTGTGTTTTGTTCTTTGTACGCCGCAATCCTAATTGGCGTTTTTAGAGTGTCGCTTCTGATTTCTATTGTAAATTATTGTAGTAAGCACAATAACGTTGTTTGATAGTTATGTATGGCAACAAGTCGTTAGCATTTAGAACTTTTAGTACAGTGTTATAGTACTCATTCATGTTGCACTGTGCAGTATCAACACTAGGGTTGCAGGATGCCACCGTTAACTCATCGCGACTCCTGTTAACAAGTTTTAATTCAAGAAGGGAGTGGTTCGAATTCGTAATCGAGTTTCTTTGTTCGTCTTTATATTAAATTAAAACTAGTTGAGTAAATATCTTAACATTGAATTATTTTCACAAAAATTAATGTCTGTGTTTGTTAGGTGATAATTTCATTTGTTTAATATATTAATTTTAGATTGCTCTGCAATTTGTGTGTAATATATTATAGCAAAAGATACGTGAGCGTAAATAAAGAAACTGACAATTATTTTTGCTTGCTCCAGTAGAATAGATATTAAAATATGAATACATGCAAGACGAAACATTACCTCATCACATCAGCCTGTGAAATACCCACTGCAATCATCACGCCAGTCTACGACGCATTGGCTAGTTCAAGTTCTGAGAAATCCGCAGTTTTTCCACATACGGTCGTACTACAAAAACATTGCTTAAGTAACTTCAAAATGATTTTCTTCGTCGTTAGCCGATAATGTTATCAATTTAAATTCCCTGCGAACATGAACACATCGAACTAAAAACTCACGGATCAAAACACTCCACCGTCACAACTTCATTTACAAGACTTTATCATAAATCAATACGTAATGATATTTAAGTACTATATACCTATTCAATGCATAGATAATAAAACCTTAAGGCTTTGTAAATCACAAACATAATTAATAATATAACTAATGTGCCAATGTGCCATCAGTGACTTTCCTTAAGGCATGTCTGTATATTAATTTATTAGCTATAGTTATGATTTCATTCCTATTATACTATACTCATGCTTGGCTTGCGATAGGATGTCGAAAAGATTAATCATAAGCAATATTTATATCTTATTGTTTATTTGTAACATCGAATTCACATCCAGGTAATAATCGATACACTGACAGCATATGACTATCACGAGATATACATTTACTGAAGATACTTTTGATCTATACTTAGAAGGGGGCTGACTCTTAAGCGTAGCTGTCAGAACACACTGGCAGATGCTTGGCGATAAATTGTCAACTTGAAAGAACAGGGTGTGTCGTAAAGACCTACGATAGAAGTAAAACTTTTATATTACAGAGAAATATTTTAATAAAAAAAATACAACAAACAGCCAACGTCACGCGGTGTTCCAAGGTGGTCACCCATCAAAGTACTGATCGTGCCCAACGTTGCTTAACTTCGGTAATCCGACGAGAACCAGTGGTTACAATACTCTACGCGACACGATGATTACCGTCACAACTTTTCGTCAGACGTAAAGGCTGTGGATTAAAATTTCAAAGCCATCCCATAAAGAGTTGCACTTTAAAAACTGCCAGAAAAAAGGCATGTATGTAATGGAACTCATAGCTAATTTAATTCTATGGATATATTAGGTCTTTTACCTATGAAATTGCCGTTTTGTATGAAAAAATTTAAACGATTTTTTTTCATGTATTTTTTATTTGTATTAATCGAAGTAATCACCCACGCAATCAATGCATCTTTGCCAACGCAGTGGCAGTTTATTGATGCCCTTTTTAAAGAAATCAGCTGGACGGAAGGCAACAAATTCTTCAAAGGCGTTTTATACTGCCTCTCGGGTATTGAATTATTTTTCCGCCAAGGAGTTATCCAAATTCTGGAAAAAGTAGTAGTCTGTAGGCGCAAGGTCTGGTGAGTAGGGCGGATGATGGAGAACTTCCAACCCCACTTCTTGCAACTTGGAGACCGTCTACTGTGCAGTATGAGGTCGCGCGTTGTCGTGCAGGAGCAGCGGAGACGAGCGATTGACCAATGCTGGTTGGAGATGTGCCAGCTTCTCCATCATTGTGTTCAATTCTTCACAGTACACATCTGCAGTAATGCTCACCCCGTTTGGTAAGAAACTGTGATGAATCACACCGGCGCTAGACCACCAAACAGTGACCAACACTTTTCTAGGGGTAAGTTTTCGTTTAGGGCATTGTTTAGGTGCTGAACCAGGATCCAACCAACTTGCTGAGCGCTTGCGGTTATCAAACAGAATTCATTTTTCATCGCAGGTAACAATGCGGTTTAAAATTCCTTCATTTGTGTGTCTGTTGAGCAGTGCAAGGCACGTCTCGACGCGTACTTCGCGCTGGCGATCATTGAGTTCGTGGGGCACCCATTTGTCAAGCTTTTTTACCTTGCCAATTTGACGCTAATGGCCCAATATGGTTTTGACGCTAACGTCGAAAGTTGCTGCTAATTCAGCCGTAGATTGTGCATCATCAGCTTCCACGATCGCTTTTAATTCGTCATTGTCGACCAAAGTCTTCGGACGACGGCGAGGTTCATTTTTCAGGTCGAAATTCCCAGAACGAAAGCGAGCAAACCAATAACAGGTGGTGCGTTGGTTTGTAGTGTTAGCTCCGTAAACGTCGTTGATGTTGCGTGCCGCTTGTGCCGCGTTGCTGCCACGAGGGTTCTCATATTCCATAATTACTGGAATTTTTAACGTAACCATGATGACAAAAAAGATTGAAAGGCGATGAAAATGTAACACTAATCAATAAACAAATGACTACTTTCGGAAAAAGAATTCCATGTTTTTAAAATAAAATTAATTTGAAATTAGAATTCTTAGCCAAACAAACATTATTTTGATTTGAAATGGCCAGTACTGCAGAACGGCAATTTCATAGGTAAAGACCTATTATATAATATAGTGGATACCTAGTTACAAATAGATTGCCTTCCCTCACCTCAATTGTAGGCACACTTAGAGTTGTTACATAATGCATAGTTTAATAATAAACTCACAGATGCTGTGCTAGTATATGAAGCTGATGGGCTACTACGTGGAATAGGTCAGTGTAGGATTAGTGGAAATTACACGAATCAGTGGAGAATAAGCTATACATTACTGGAATATACTGGTTAATTTTGGTAATGTATCATTTGTGATAGTAGTATGTACATCCTGAATGCGAATTCGATGTTACAGATAAGCAGTGAGATACGTCGACCTTGGGAACTAAAAACAATGAGGTTTAAAATTAGCCTGTCTTGTACTTTTGAAGTTATACTTCTTGTGGTGCGTTAGGGAAAAATGATGTGGGTAAATTTTTACGATGCGCGCGCACACCGTCACGAAAAACCGACACCCTCAAGTTAGCTATAGTCAACATTTTGTTTCTTTGTATTTCTTTTTATTAAAACTTTCAATGTATTAAATACCTTTTTTCTATTGTTAGTTTTGTTTTTTCTACAAACGTAGAATAAGGCGAAAGATAAAAAAATTGAAAAGATTTTTATCTTGTTACGCCAAAGAAGTATAACTTCTAACGCGTGTACATAAGTACACACACACTTCTTTGGAATTTAGGGACCTCCGTTTTTGTGTAATTTGTCAAGTATGTGTCATTCAAAATACATGTATGCGTTCGTGGGATATGTAAGATATGTATATATGTGTCTCATAAAGGCATCGATGTATGATTAGTTCAGCTCGCATGGATACCTAACTTGATTCACTCTGGTGAATGCAAGGCAACATCAAGCCTAGATCCGAGGTGCTTGCTGTTAAAGAGAAAAGCTTTTATTATTAACACTCGATTGGTCTTGGTTGGTTGACCGATTAAATCATAAAGGTGATGAATGACGTCAAATTTGTTTATTTGTCGTTGCCCCGACACATATTTTCTTTGATTACGATAAACATAAAAGATTGCTTTTAATTTTTTTTTATACAAGCGTATAAATATCCTTTCACACCACGCCCCACCTATATAATATTTTATAGATATAGTAAATATTACGGAAAATGGCGCTACTCACCTGAGTAAATTATTACTGGGAAACTCATTATAATATGTATATAGACATTAGACAGAGGAAAAGGTACACTTTACGAAGCATATTCTGCATAATATTTATGACATAACATGACAGTATGAAGACATTTATGTTTTATTAAGATAGAAGATCCCTTAATTTCTTCAAATATCAAAAACAAAATTAGAATCAATTTCTGAAGTTTATTTGGACCCTAAGAAGTTTTAAATATAAATAAATCGCAAAAAAACCTTGAAAATTGTCAAAAATTGCAATCTATTCAATGAAAATTATTGTTTTTACAAATTTTAAAATTTCCAGACTTCTAAACTAGTATTTCATGCATCAGAAATACTAGAAACGTATTTAATTGTGTTTAATAAAAATATAACTTGTTCTTACAACTGCAATTTTATCGGTTTTTTTACGATTTATTTAGATTTTAGAGGGAATGCGCCAAGTAAACCATTTGAAAATTCAAGGATTTTTTCATTTTTTTATATCTAGAAGGGCTTGTAGTCCAAATAAACTTCAGATTCGGGTTCAGCGGATCAAAATACATAAAAATCATTCTTGGTCTTCCACATTGTAGGAGCTTCGGCTCACTACTAGAACATTCCAGACTAACACGGACAGCGTAATTATAAGACTTGGAGAGTGTAAAATAGACTGTCTATTAAAATTATCATAAAAGCTATTTATACAGACATGCGACATTTCATTTATATGTTCAATTGTTTGAACGATATTCTATTTACAATATTTACAAAAAGTTTCAGCCAGTCTGCCAGAGAGGATGACATTCTCGGTAGCTACATGATTCCCCCTCAAGCGAAGCGTACCGGCATCTTGATGCTTCGACCGGAACGGGTCTTCTGTAGGGTGATTGGCTCGGAAGTAGCGTTGCCTAGAGTAGTGCTTTGTTGATCCACTTCGTTGAAACCGTAGGCAGGTTTTAAACGGTCGATGGATACAGTTGCTTCTCTTGTAGGCAATTGTAGGGCAAAAACTTCTGTGAAGTACTTTGTAGTGAAGATTTGTTGAGAGCGACGACATGTAGGAAATGATATTTTAATGGCTGAAGATCTGCTTGAACGAAAAATTTTATTTTGTTAGTGATGCGTAGTCTAAATGAGTCTGTAGTCTCCACAGACGTGAAATGTCTCCGTTTTTCTTCTTGGCGACAAAATGGGCTTGACCAGGGAGAGTTGCTGGGTCTGAATAAGCCTCGATTCATCATGTGTTCCGATTCGACAATTTCATCGCGATGTGGCGCGGTATTGCCGTGCACGGCAGTGTATCGTTTGACCAGTCGTTTCGACAAAGTGTTCGACGTTTTGATTCGAACGTAATTAATCGAAGTAAATGGCGTACCTGGAAATTCAATATGTTGCGATTTGACAATCCAGGGTTGATACTGCGTGTGGTTTCGTGAACCGAGATGCGTGCAGGAACTTTGAGAGTTTTGTCGTGCTATCAATAAGCTGTCGGCTTTCGAGATCGACGATCAGCTGATGATATAGAAGAAAATCGTCTCCGAGTATTTGTTGTCAGTCTAGTTGTAAGTGCTGTTCATACGGTACCAGTGTTCGATCACACCATTGCTTTGTGGGTGGTACGGCGTCGTATGCACTTGTTCGACTTCCTAGTGATGTGTTAGATGCGGTAGTTACGTTCCTCGCTGGTAGATTACTGGCAGGGTAAAATGCATCGTCTTGCATTCATGCCAAACCGTCGATGAGAGTAGCATCATGGTGACGGCGACGTAGTCTTGCAGGAATCTCGCGAGTGAAAATTGTAATAAGCTTGCGTTTACAGGATAGGAATAACCGTTTCATAACTTGGCATCGTCCTTCCTGTGTTTTTTCCGCGTGGTTACATCACTGTAGGTGCGGCGGCAATATCACGTGAGCGTGCGTGATAGTAGAACTCGGCATGACTTCGGATGAGGAGGCTCTGGTGCGCGGAAATGCATCGCGGTGACGGCGTTAACGTTGTAAGAACCTCGGGATCATCTCTGGAGAGCGCGCGGAACGCGGCGTCACTAAATGTAGGAGTCTGAACTAACTTCTGAACATTTTCCGTTGGAGCTTCGCATCCCACTGCTGTCACCGCCGAAGGTGCGTCGCGTCGTCGGGGTCACCAAATGTAGGAGCTTCGGCTCACTACTAGAACATTCCAGACTAACACGGACAGCGTAATAATAAGACTTGGAGAGTGTAAAATAGACTGTCTATTAAAATTATCATAAAAGCTATTTATACAGACATGCGACATTTCATTTATATGTTCAATTGTTTGAACGATATTCTATTTACAATATTTACAAAAAGTTTCAGCCAGTCTGCCAGAGAGGATGACATTCTCGGTAGCTACAACATTTTTTTCATAACCGAAACACACCAAACATTACAAAACACATACGTTTTCGCATTTCTTTACGGTTTTTTGCAACTTATTCAAGATTCGGAGGATGTACGGTCCAAACTGACTCCAGATTCGGATTCAGCGGGTCGAATTATACGTCGGTAGGAAGTTGACGTTAATTGTACAAACCAGTTTTTTTGTGTGCTGGTGTTATTATCACGATAACTTCATTTAATATAAAGTTTTAGTAAACTTCTATTTTATATTTAGCGATGTGTGTTTTCTTGTCGTGGAGCAGTGGGGCAAGCGGTGTGGTTATTATGTTTTTTTCCTCTGCACATAAAATATATTGTTAATATAATAAGTGAAGCAGATGAAGCTAGTTTTAAAAAATAAGCGCATATAGCGTGGTTTACATTTATATATGCTAATATTGTGAAGAGGTAAAGTTTGTGAGGTTGTACGGGATAATCTCAGGAACTACTGGTCAGATTTGAAAAATTCTTTCAGTGTTAGATAGCTCATCATCATTTATGGTGGAAGGCTATAATATGTCGTCACGTTAAGACCAATATGAGCGGAACATCAATAAGGAATGTTTCAAAATCGGGTTTTTTTCCTTTTGAGACCTTCGGTTATGTTTATGAATATCATACTGTGTTTATAAGTTGTTATGAGTACAAAGGTTTTTTGTTGTGAATCTAAAGAATTACCGGCCATCAGGAATCACGCCGAGCGCAATCGTTTTTGGGCAAATGTAGTTTTTGTGTGTGAACGCGATGTTATCATTGAAATGTGTATATTTGTTAACATTATTCATAATTTATTAATAAGTAGTAATTTGGGTACACGTATTTATACTTCACAGAAAATGTTTTTTATTCCAAAAGAAGGTAAAGTGAATTGTGGTTCTAGAGTTGTAAGCACATTAAGGATAGATGGGCGGATTGGTGTTATATTTTACGATATGTAAAAGTTACTTTATAATATGAGTTTAGTAAAGTAAACGTTATTCAACAAGCGTCACGAAGTAAATCGCTACAAAACGTAATATTTCGAATATTTAAAATTTTAAATTATATTTAACAAATCAATGAACAAATGAATATCAAGAATGTCAACAGTAACATTAAAAATATTGTGAGATGCCTTTCGTATATTTACTGTCTTTAACTATGGGTAAAGGAGTTTTTGGCGGGATTTTGGTCTGTCGTGTAGTGGATCTTATATTTTATTCATAATCTTGTGTTACGTGGCTCTATATTGTGTATAATTGGTGGTATTTGATGTAATATATTTTGTTTAATGTGCATAAGTGAAGTGAATGGAGAATAATAAATACCACGGAGCATGAATTCTGAGATGCCACAAAAATTCCCTGGAAAGTTGTGACAAGGGAGCCACCTTCTTGTTGTAACATAAACGTTGAAATTGAAATGATCGCACGACATTAACTTGTAATACTATTAACTACTCGACAATGGCAGTAATAATCTAAAAATATTGGTTAAAGTTAAAAAAAAACTATGGTAAGTTTAATTTTGTTATTGATCGATTTTTTTTATTTTTCAGAACCTACTAAGTCTAAGCTACAAGAATCACTACCGGACATTATGCACCGCAGCTTTCGGATAATCCACAACTCTAACTCACCTTTATTAATTTGGTTTGTACCATGCGTCAGGATTAACAAGCTCATGGGACACAAGGATCTTATTACTAGTTGCTGCTGTTCTGGAAATCTGATCAAAGCATCTGGTGTCCGCACACACATTTTTTTTTCGTTTTATAAAAGAACAAAAATGAAATTTGGTTAAATAATCCTTCACAATACTTACTTGTAATACAAACAAAAGAACAGATTCTTGCGAGATCACTTACAAAGAGATAAAACTTTTGATAAGCTGAATTATTGAAGTTATACTTCTTTAGGCGCGTTATGAAAAAATGATGAGAGTGAAATTTTAAGATGCGCGCGCATCTGTGACACAAAATTAACAGTATGAAGCTGCCTGCTTAACCGCTCACCTGAAGTTAGCTATAGTCAACATTTTATTTCTTTGTATTTGTTGTTCGTATTTCTTTGTATTAAAACTTTCAATGTATTAAATACCTTTTTTTCTATTGTTAGTGTCGTTTTTTTCTACAAACGTAGATTAAGGCGAAAGATAAAATTTTTGAACAGATTTTTATCTTGTTACGCCAAAGAAGTATAACTTCTAACGCGTGTACATAAGTACACACACACACTTTTCTGATGGTATTTACTACTTAGATATTTATTATTTGGTTTAGTATTTATTATATGTATTGGCCTAGCTTTGGCGTGTTCACACTAATCTCCTAACCTCAATACAGGCGACAAATTAACATCGATTATTCTCGAGGCGGTAAGATACATTTTGAATGTATCAACATGCATATAGCTTGTATGTAAGTATAACATAAATAAAATGTTACTGATATTTATTAGTGTATAGGTTATATGACAATTTCAATTAACGGATTATAATGTTTCCATTAAAAGAATCGTAAAATTCAGACTTTTCTTATCCACGGTAATTGTAATCTAATATTATTTTTTACTTACTTTAGAAACATGTCATCTAATAACATATTTAAAAGTAACCGAAGACCTATGTATTTTCTAAATGAACGTTAAATTTTAAGCCACCAGCGCCCATGGGAAATCAGTTGTTTGCCCACAAAATGCCGACGAATACAGTTACCGATTCTCTTTGTTCAGTCGCGTTTTCTTACGATTTTCAACAAGCAGGGATAAGCGGATTATGTTACGGTTTAAATTAAAATTGGGAAATAGTAATGTAGTTTTTGTTGAGGATGCACTATTGGTAGTATCAGAAAGCGTTAATTTTGCAATACTTAGCTAGCACTTTAAAATTATTACCGATTTGCCAGACTGTAAGTTTAAGCGCCAATACAAGTGGATATTGGTGTCAAAAGGCTTATTATAGAGTGGATCAATATGTGAATGATAGTCTGGAGTTGACACCTCTCTTTATGTATTCACTAAAACAAAATCAAAATACTCTTTATTCAATTTAGGCCCTGAGGAGGCACTTATGAACGTCAGAACTACCACCGGTTCGGAAAACAACCCAGTCATCGAGAAGAACCGGCAAGAAACTCAATCTGGTTTATCTTTTCATAATACATATCATATTTTTTGATTATAACAACATACTAGACATATAAAGTTTTATTTAAAACGTTAAACATTCGCTTTTGGTGGATGTACATAGAGAGGCGTCACTTTCAGACGTCACCATCGTTATTATATTGATCCACCCTGTGCCTTTATTTATTAAGATCCGCTTGGCATAACACTTGAACTTACTATCTGACAAATCGGTAATGTGTTTTGGGACTTTGTTATAAAATCTGACACTATTACCTAAAAAAATGTTATTGGTCTTAGTGAGCCTGAGGCTTGTAGTGACCAGTTTGTTATTGTTCCTAGTATTTACATTATGTCGCTAAATCCAGATTATCTAAGTTTTTGCGGACGTACATCAAATTCTCAAGAATATATTGGGAGGGCAGAGTTAAAATACTGAATTCCTGAAATTTGGTCTTTAATGATTCGCGATGCCCTAAACTGTAAACTGCTCGAACTGCCCGTTTTTGTAGTAGGAATATGATTCTAAAACGATTGTAACGTTAATGTAGTTTAAATATATGCATGTTAAAAAGATAAACCCGATCAAGTTTCTTCTCGATAACTGGGTGGTTTTGCGAACCGATGGTAGTTTTGACGTTCATCAGCGCCTTCTTAGGGCTTAAACGGAATAAAGTATTTTTGATTTGATCTACCTCTTTTCATAGGGTACACCGACTTATTTTTGTGATATTCTGTTATACTTTGCAACATCATTAGACTAAATTTATACTCTAAATATTTTGTGCAAATTTGCCAAATACGATAATAATATTTTGTAGAAAATCGTTGGTCACCTGGAAAGTTGCCAAGAATTCGGCTTAGTAAGCAAATTTTGTGATAGGTTTGTTGTTATATTTTTTAAGATAGACTATGTTTTTGAAATTGTTCAATAATTTGTTCATAGTTTAATATAACTTTAAATAAAAAGAGAAATTGTTCAGATTAAAACCAAAACATATTTGAGAGCCTTGATTTCATATAAGGTTTCTTATTTTCACGATGTTTTTAATATTTGTCGGTTAAATGTTCTTAATTAAGCACAGATTAATCAATCTACACGAATCTTAAATCTTAAAAATCTTAATTTTCTCTTAAGAAAAGGTGGATATCGGCACCCTTATTGTTTATGTGATTTACTTCGCAAAATATACATGGTACTAAAATGTATTGTTCAAAGGCATCATTTCAAATGATGTACATAATCAAGCCTTGACAAATCAATGATCATACTACCTTTGTATACATAATACCTAAGTCTTTTCATCAGTCAGTCTGTAGATAATAGTGTATAATTTATATTGCACTAACTGCCCGCCTCAGCTTTGCACGAGTGTTCTAACGATGAAAATGAAAAAAAATCAAATCTTTTTTTATGAATCAAAGCCCTCTGCCACGTCTGTGTGTTTGTCTGTCAGTTCGCGATATACTTCAAAATTAGTGAACGTATTTTCATGCGGTTTTCACACGTCGATAAAGTGATTCATGAGGAAGGTATATAATTTTTCAAAGTTTTTTCTTTATTATTAGGGCGGGATAACGTTCGTGGGGTCGCTAGCAAAGAATTAATTGAACCACTGAATGTCAATCTGTCAATTCCGACAATATTTTTGAAGATGACCCCACTGTTTTCTATTTGACTCATTTCCTTTTCTATAACATTTTTTAAACTAAATTTTTCACTTTTCCGTACGATTTTTCAAACATTTTCTTTCTCACAAATTTGTCATAACCATTACAAATACAACGAAAAAAGAATTAGCTATTTTTTTTTATGATAGGAGGCAAACGAAAATGTGTGTCACGCACACGCACATGTTAAGAGATCACCACCGTCCATATACACTTGCAACACCAGGGGAATTGCAAGTGCGTTGCCATCCGTTATTTGGGGGGAGAGGGAGGAGGGGAAGGGAAGAGGGGGAAGGGGAAGTTTAGGTGGATCTCCGGCGCTGTTACTGACTGAACGAAATGCAACAATGGTTACTTTACGTGGGTGTTTCTGTGGGTCGGGTGGTACTACCCCGGGCGAGTTGAACCATTCATGCTGAAACCAATAATATGTTCTGCGTGGCTCTACCACTTACAATAACTAGGTACAATCGTTCTGAAGTGATACGTTTACATACATTCGGCGATTGATTTTTATTTATATACATTATCACTTTTCTATACTAATTTTATAAAGCTGAAGAGTTCGTTTGCTTGAACGCGCTAATCTCACGAACTACTGGTCCGATTTGAAAAATTCTTTCAGTGTCATCGTTAAGACAAATAGGAGCGGAATACCAATTGTAATAAACAAACGTATAGTCGATCAGCCTGGAAAACAAATTAGCACTCTGTAAGCACCGTGATTATTTATCCGAGCAGAGTATGGAATATGGGGCAGAGAGATGTGCTGTTTGCGGGGCGAGCGCCCCCGCAGTTGGCGCAAGTGATGGGCTCTTCTCTCGGCGCAGGTGGTGGGCTCTTCCCTCGCTATTTCGCAGTGCCGTGCGGGGTGGGACCCCCGCTGTGTGCCCCTTCACGCGCAGAGCTTCTACGATCAAGGCCGGGTCCGTCTCTGTAGGGAGGCCGCGTATGGCGACCTTCAGGCTTCATTTTGCAGGGGGGGATGTATGTGAACCAGCTCACCTCCCCTTGATTGTCGAGGCATTCTTGCAGAATCCTCAATTCATTTGCATCCTCGGGAATGAAGCGGATGCCTTGTCCGTACGGGCGAGCGTTCGGAGCGTGTCCGAGCGTAACCGACAGTTGTGCAAAGTACTGAATCCAGTTGGGCAGTTTCTCCACAATAATCGGCGGGTATCTCGGACTCTTCGCATCAGTCGGTGCAGGCGTCTGCTGTGATTGGCTGTTCTCGGAGGTGGTGGTGGTGGTGGCTGCCACATTAGGGTTTCGTAGTCAGATTACCGACTTCGGAGGTGGCCCTGTAGTTGCAGGTGGCGCTGTAATCGTCGCATAAGAGGGCTGCTTGCTCGCAACAACCCTCCATGGTATCGGTGCGGGTGCAGGCGTGCTTGGGGTAGCCGGGGGCCTGCCGGTGTTGACATCGCAATTTGATGGTCGCTGTTGCACGGTTGCAGCGGCGGAAGAGCATGCCTGGGAGTCAGGCACACTCAGCTTCGGCTTTTTCTGGCTCTCAATGTCTGGGGACGTGCGTTTGTGACGTAGCGCTCTCCCAAGTGGGATTGAAGAGGGGTAGGGGGGGGGGATCTCCGGGGGTGGAAGGCAAAGTTGGGGGGGGGTAAAAAGGGGGGGGTGTCCGGGGGGGGGGGCAGCCTTCGATTTCCGCTTCTTGAATCCGCAGGTACAAAGCCATCCGTCGAATCATCCGCTCCGACAGGTCCTTGGTCACAATGAACCGAGCAAGGATGTTCAGGTCACTCTCGTACATCCCGAACGGAGTAGGTGGTTTGACAGGCGAACGCACTCGCGGGCCGCGGGGCGGGGATCGCGGCTGTTGCTCACTCGATGTGCGGAGTCCAGGCGGCGTTGCGGTAGTCGTCGGTAGAGAATCGGCGGGTTCCGTAGGCAAGCAAGTTGGTCGTCTTGATGACGTAGTGGCGTCTGCAGCAGTAACGAGTGTTCGGTCAACGACATCTTTGCATTTTTATAGGCCTAACTCTCTAATAGGGTGGCGCTAATGTCAGTGTTCCGGTCGCGTCACGGATGTGTTGTAGCGGTATCGGAAGTAGATGATAAGACCGTTTAAATCATTTGACTATCATTTTAGCTAATAAAAATATTATAGCGGCCATATTAAATCATTACAATTAGTTACAAAAATAGAAATCATTATACAATGAAGAATGTTTCAAAATCGGGGTTAACGTATGTTTTATTTTAAAATATTTTCACCTTCTACATAAACAAAGTCGCGAGTTAAAGTTAGCGTTAGCCTAAAGTAATTATTCCACGCGGACAAAGCCACAGGCAGAAACTAGTGGTATATAACGTGCGTTCATCATATTGAAAGCTATATTTAACCGTTTCTGCTTTGCATAGTATATAATAAGGAGTTACGTAATTCATTTAACTAATCCTGTTGTGTACTTTTGTAGTTGTTATCCTAGGCTTAGTGTGTTAGTACTACGCAGCTCACTGTGTCCGAATGTGTTGTATGGAAGTCTCATCACCGCACTTTCGCTGTCATGGTAGGGAACGATTTATTGCTCCGAAAGTTGTTTCAACCATACTCCGCACCGAAACAGCAAGAACATAGTTATCTCACAGAAGGGCTGTACGGTCGGGCATACGACTGAGAGGGCCCGCGAGGAAGACCCTAATAGTGGCGGACGAATGGCCGAAGAAGGGGGCTGTATGTCCATCTCCTTCCAGCATCATAGCCGAGCCCATCTCCTCATTGCACAGGTTCAGCTGACGGAGTGAAGCGGCTAGTGTGTACCCCGTCTGCCTCCATATTAGGACGAGGCCCGGCGGTGTATCTTGACTGGTCGACCGCTGGGGCAGCATAGTATTTTAAATGCACGACACCGTGCCGCCCCACTAAAAGTACACCGTCGGGTTTTAGTGAGTAGGAGTGTCACACTACACACTTTATACCCCGAGAGTGTGTCGCGCCGTTGAGGGCTTTCCCACGTTAAGAAAAAGGCTTAGTATGTTAGTACCTCAAGACACGTTGTCACTTAACAGTAGGTGAAATTTTGATAATTTTACTTAACAAAATACTAAAGAGAGACGAACTTCTTAGCCTTCCATGGATTCACCGTGCGGGTGCCGGGTCCATCGTGTGGCAGAGGGAGAAACTCAGAGCAGTTCCCAGGACTTGCGACCCAGGTGTAGGTTTAAGGAGGCCCCCTTTGAGATGCGCATCAACGCACACCTTCACTGCTCGAGTTTCCCGCCCTGCCTAGCCAAATTTGGTAGGAACCTGTTAGTGCAGCCTTTGATAAATAAAAGTAACTCTACAGTAAAGTCAGTCACCTTCAAAACATTTTATCAAAATCTACTAAAAGTAATTAATTGATAAAATTAGATTTGATAATTGTAAGTGTAGGAAGAGAACTGTCATCTTTCACGGAAGAACCTCTTTTAGAGGTCTGAAAATAGACATTTCATTTTCTTCTTATTCTTATAATTAATAACTTATTTGTAGACCATCGTTACGTTTATCCTGTCCTTTAGTTCTGTCTAAACGTTCTTTAGTGCTATTATAACTCAAGATAGAAAGGTACTTCAACGGACAAAACTTCAACGGACAAACAAAATCACCCTCATAATATCATTTCCCTTGTACCATTACGTAATAAAACGTACAACAGAGCGACAGTATTATTTTGAGTGTAGACAGAAGATTCCTAAATATTTACGAAAGGACAATTTTTGCGTACAGTCTGGGCATAATTGCATACGCGTCTGGAATGTCCAAGCTTGTGTGGGAATGTCCAGGTAGTTGACGGAGAACTGGCAATGTCAATAATAACACTATCAAAGTGTGTGAACTCAAAGCCGTGATTGTTTTAAATCTTTAGCATTATTTATATTTATCATCACCGTTTCAGTGAAGGAACCATCTAGCAGAAACAAATAATGATATTAGATCTCTCATTTAATTTACTTCATTCAAGATTTATTTGTCTTTTATTATAAAGCTTCCACGTGAAACCGTATGTAAAAAACAGCGATTAATAAAGTCATCTAATTGCACTAAGTACCATTTACTTATCTACTTTTCTCTCGTACTTAAGTCGCGTCATCATTAAAAGTGCAATAGCTTTTGATAGACCGAACTGATTTTAATGAAACAATGACTAAATGTTACACGTAGATATGCTTTATCACTTTCTTGAAGTACGAAGTATTTTAGCAGCGATGCGTGTTCTACGAATAGATAGACGACATTTCTAAAATCGATTGAAATGTATTTTATTACTTATTCCTAGACACCAGTAACAATTTTTTTTACAAAAATCTAAAAAGCACAGACACGTTAGATTTATATTCTTATTATATGTATAGAAGATACAATATTTCCGAAAGTAGCAGAGCGTTAATCCTAGAAGTGGATCTAGTTCTAAAGTACATTGGCGGAACACGTTGGTTTTTAACGATAGATTTTGAATTTTAAACCTAGTTAAGTAGGTGAGTATTATGAAATGTTACTTACTAAGCAGTTATGATTTTAATTAACTGATTTTTGTATTAAATTTTAAACAAAAGACTGTTAATTTTGCCGTAGAGCCTATCATTATCATCTTTTAGCATGTGACACAGGGAGTTTGGCCCCGCATTGTGTAAAGCGCTAACGCCAGTGTTGTACAGCTATGAAATATTCAAACAGCAGACGGTTCAGCATTAGCGTTGGCAGTGAGCAAGATTATATGCGGTTTTGATGCCTGTGGGCAGACTTAGTTTTTATTTGTGTTTTTGCTTGTGATTGTATATTACAGGATTAATTATATTTTTGTAATTAATAATTAGAATATTTACAATTATAATAAACGAATAGTCGTATATTGATTATATGATACTTAAACATATTATAAAGCAAGATTGCGTTGCTTATAAATAAAATTGGAATATTGTTGACATACTGTAACGCAAATTTTATGCATACAATAGGAAACGGTGCCATGGTCATTATAATATTTAACTGTAATAATATACAACTATAACAATAAATAATATAACAATATATTGTATAACTCGAGTCCTTGAACACCATATAATCATTAAAAAAGCTGATAATAATAATGTGTTATTCAATACTTTCATTTTTGTGACATATTCTAAACTGCACGCACCGTTCTTTTAAATAATGTATATAACTGTTACCCTAATTTTGTTTTATTCGTCCTTGTAATAAGAATGCCGTAAATAGTTTTTGTTTATTTTAATAATTATTACATTTAACTTAAAAGGTCATTTATCTGTACCATTACCATATATCTGAGGGGTTTGTTTTTGGCATTTTGAATAAACGAATCTCTAAAAATACTGTTTAGATTATTCTTTTTAAAACCGAACATTGCTGAGATGGGCCGAACTGGTCAGCGAGGGTAAATTGCGTGGTCGGCTCCTTAGGCAACGTCACGATAGTAACGTTCGTGTATTATTCAGAACTTATTTAAGCTTTGTTAACTTCATTGACATTAATTCATGTTTTTAGAAAATAACACGGCTAAAACTTCTGGATATAATTCGTTTATAATAAACTACCTTTTACTTCGTTTTTCGAATTGACTACGCTATTGACCTGACAGGCCTTTACAACGTCACCGGAGTGCTGAGGCGAGCGCTTAAAGCATTTAGCCGATTT
This sequence comes from Antheraea yamamai, assembly GCA_036509395.1. Classification (NCBI taxonomy): domain Eukaryota; kingdom Metazoa; phylum Arthropoda; class Insecta; order Lepidoptera; family Saturniidae; genus Antheraea; species Antheraea yamamai. The sequence continues at coordinate 10,251,044 of AP028430.1, forward strand.
TATTTAGCAACCAGCTCAAGGGCGACGGCTTGGGCTGTTGCCTAGCTTACGCAACATCGCGAATTTAACCAAGCTAAGCTACACTAAGCTAACTACTATTCATACATATAGGAATTAGTGAGATACACATGTGTACCAAGCTGCTCGTATATATATTTCGTATCGGGCAACTAAGTTAACTACTTGTGGCTTTGCTGGAGTTAATATAAATTTCACCTCAGAAGCAGTACTTTTTTTCTAGACGAAATGTGTGTCCTTTTGTACATCTCGGACAATGTATATGCAAAATTTTTTGATGTTCGGTTTAGTAGTTAAGCCGTGAACGCCTAAAAACAAACAAACACAATCTCATTTATAATATTACTAGCTGACCCGTGCAACTTCGTCTGCACCAAATCGGTTATAACTGGTGTCAATTGTATTTTTAAACGCGAAAAGTTTTAATATACCTAAAACCTTATTGCAGCCACACCATCGATTTCCAATTGTGAATCCAAACTATCAAGGGACTCACTCAAACCCAGATGGTTTGTGAGAAATCTTTTAAAATAAGGCTACAACCCGTTCGTAGCAACCTACATATATTGGCGGTAATGTGAAAAAAAACTTTAGAGGTCTATGGACCCCCAGTTTCTAACGAAGATCCTGTCCCTTTTTTGTAGACGTTTACTATACAGTCAGTAGAGCTTACATTATAAAATATCAAGTTGATAGAATTAAATTGTAAATTAAACGATAAAATGTATTCATAAAATAAATAATGATAAATGAAACACTGAATGATATCATAACTATTTTCAACTTGTATTAAAACTTTTTCACACTCCATTGTATTGAAGAAAAATAGAAATATTAAAAAGATATGAACACGACGCGTCAAATGTCACTTACCTATAACTATTTGTCTAAGAGCTAGTAATGGTTTCGAAAAAGAATTTCAATAAGCCAGTTTTTATATATCTTTATGTTCTTCCGAACAGTGTGCGCGCTACCTGGCTGTAAACGTTACGTTTATTAGTGCATATCGCACCTTTACAGGCAAAAATATTGATTTTTATATAATTTTTTAATGTATTGTTTTTTACTAACTTTGAAACGCTACTAACACATGAAATTATTATCGCCAGACATTTTTGTTATTAACAATAATGTGCCCGATGCTATTTTTTTGTAAATCAAATAAGTGTGTTCAAACCATGTTAAGATAGCTGTAATTTTAATATTATTATTATTTTTAATGAAGGCTTAGTCGCCTGCGCGACTATATCGCCTAAGTAACATACAACTATATAACAATAAGAATGACAATAAACTTAACAATAGCTTATATTAATTTTGTACAATTCTTTAGCATCTTTCGAAATGGGGTCAGACAATAACGAATTGTACAAACCAGTGTGGAACGAACCAGTAGCATTAAGCCGAGATCTAATATCTTCGCTTCGAACACATTCTGCCAGGATGTGGTGCACGTCATCGATGAGCTCACAACTCTGGCAGAGTGTTGATGGTACTTTACGCATCAGGTAGGCGAACTTTTTACATGGGATGTGTTCTGAGTGTAATCTCATTCCTGTGATTGCTTCCCGACGGCAAATCGTACTGTCATCAATCCATGGTGACCTTAAGGGATGTGGCTGAATCGTTCTGTACCATATTCCTTTTGTTTTAGAACGCTCATCAAAGTATTCCTTCCAATGCGAGTAACAGCTATTTTTAAATACTGAGCATACATCCAAATAAGTTGGTAAAATATTAATAATAGCACCTTCGGAGGATCCTTCTCTAGCTAAAAGATCAGCTCTTTCATTCCCAGTTATACCTATATGAGAAGGGATCCATTGTAAAACAATTACTTTGTTCTTTGCTTTGAAATCTAGTAATTGCTTCAAAATAGTGTAGGCTATCGGTATTCCTCGAAAAGTCAAGGTACATCGAGCTACGTGTTGAAGAGCAGTTTTTGAATCGGATAAAATAACAATCTTAATGGACTCAGTGGATTCTACAAATGATAAGGCCTCTGCAATTGCTGTCAGTTCAGTGTGCATAATTGAAATATTTTCATCAATTTGAAATTTCATAAAAGTTTTGGAATTTGACTCAAAAAATGCGGCTCCTAAATAATTACCAGCTTTAGATCCGTCAGTGTATATTTTAACAAAATTTGGTAATATTTATTTATATATTGAAGACAAATATCTTTTATTTTAAGAATATCATATTGACTCTTTGGCTTCCAAATACCATCTACATTTATTTTAATAGATTTTGCCAGCTAAATATTGTCTCCTAAGATGTAACGGACATATGCTCAAGTCGCTTTCCATAACATGGATTGGAGTACTTTTAATGAAACCCCCGATAATTCTCATGGCCTGGTTTTGGACTTTTTCAAGTTTATAGAGGTTAATCTGAGCACTATTATCATAAAGAAAGCTCGCATAGTCAATTCGACTGCGTATAATATTGAAGTATAAACGAACTCAATGTTATGGATGAACACCCCAGTTAGAACCGGCTAATGCTTTGAAAACGTTAAGAGACTTAGAGCTACATTCTGCATCTGCATTGATATGTTTACCCCATTTTATGGGTGATAAAGATAGTGATACTTGTGAAAGCGCCTGTTATA
>AP028430.1:10254175-10425175 GCA_036509395.1 Antheraea yamamai
ATATCTTATTAGTCACATACACACAGTCCATATACACGTGTATGGATTTATATACGAATCCGCTTTTTTTATGAATCAAGATTTACGGAAGTTATAAAAGATCGAGTGGGAGCCTGTTTTGTTGATTCTAGTTTTTTTTTTTCCTATAACAAATTTGGAGTAAAATTGTGGAAGTTTTATTAGTAAATTCTGTTTGTTTTTCTGTTTTTTGTTTCTGTTAATTGTTCCTCAGAAAAACTTAATTAAGTTATTCAAAGCGCGTTATCGTATTTTATAATTTATGTGCATAAGAAGAAAAATATTATATTTCAAGGTAGTACCTGTTCTAGAGTTCTATAAACGGAACTTTATTTGTATAACGTAACAGTGTTTTTTAATTGTTCCTTCAATGCATGATAATGCTCCTGCTCACACTTCGGCGATAGTATCGGATTACCTTACTGAGATCGGAATTTAAGTTTTGGTGTGGTCAGCAGGCTCGCCAGGCCTAAATCCGGTAAAACATTTTTGGGATAAATTGGGAAAACAAATTAAACAAAGACATTCAGCAGCAGCTGACCTAATATTGATTGTGTCACCCATTATGAAAAAAAAAAAAAACTTTAGAACAATATTTAATATTTAGAACAATATATTTTCATTATGTTAGGGTAAAATTCTTCATAATTGAAATATTGAGCTCGCTGCCTCTAATTTCTTTTTTTACTTGTAGTCATTTTTTTTGTTTTCATATATGTTTATGCGTATCAAATTAATTGATTCTATTTAACGAATTTTAAAAGTTTATTAATTTATTGTACAAATAAATCTGTTTTCATATTAATTTGCTCTTTTTTAAAGCGTTCCAGCAAATATGTTCATAATTTTAAATTTAATTTTTATCGTAATTTTGGTTAAATTGTTCTAATAATAAGAGTGCTCTAAATACTTTATACTCCTGAGAAACTAAAACAAAAATATATTATGAAATTATATATTTAATTAATCGATGTATGATTTTTTATTCATTATATCTATGCGCTTTCGCAATTTTATATATATAGATAGGTCGTTGATTCGAATGCTAAAAAAATCGTGACAGCGAGATTCAATAAAATCTTTGAAGGCGGCTTGAACAATCTCATCGGAAGTTAATCTTTTTCCTTGCAAGAAATTGTCTACATTCCGAAAAAAGACCTTTGCTACTAAAGTGAACCAGAAGCAAAGTTATCAGGCTTTTGGATATTACTATAATTAGTTATCACATATATGTTAGTTAGTAGGTGGCAGAGCCACGCTGGAGTTATTACTAGTTTCAGAATGAATGGGTCGGCTCGCTCGGGGTAGTACTACCCAATCTCCCCCCCCCCCCCCCCTTCCCCTCTCCCCCCCCCCTTTCCCCCTCCTGGCCCCCCCCCCGGGGGGACCGGGGGGGGGGGGGGGGGGGGGCCGGGGGGGGGGGGGGGGGGGGGGGGGGGGGTCCCGGGGGGGGCCCCCCCCTCCCCGGGGAGCCCTCCCTCCCGCGGCCCGTCCCCCCCCCGGCCCCCTATTTTTCTCCAAAAAAAAAAAAAGCACAGAAACACCCACATGAAGTAACATTGTGTGCATTGTTGCGTTTCGTTCGGTTAGTGAGAGCGCCGGAGGACGCCCCCACTTCCCCCTCCTATCCACTTCCTCAACCACTCTCCCCCCAAACACAGGCTGGGAACGCACTGGTGGCTCCCCCGGTGTTACCGTTTGCCTTCTATATAATAAAACAAAATGTATTCAGGTTCCGAAGCAATGATGGCTCACTGGTTGTGTAAGGAAAACTTATCAAAATGCATGCCGACTAACTAATATCTTCAGTTGAAAATTTTCGCTAAGTACCTTTAGGTATATTTCGGCAGCTGGATTTAATAACCAGACGTACATTATTTTAGATCATGGTATTATAATGTTAAAACTTACAATATAGGAAATAAAGTTTTTTTATTAACAAAAAATTTGTTTTATTAACTGTCAAGACCGAGATAAAATAATTTATAAACATATCCTAAAACGTAAAGAAATATATGCTACTAAATATTCTATGGAAAGTTGTATAGAAAATAATTTTAAATTTTACACCCGCAATATTATTATTACAAGCAAATCATTACAATTATGAAACAAAGTCCTCTGCCACGCGCCTGTCGAAAGCCTCTGTTCGCGATAAACTCAAATACTACTGAACGGATTTTCATTCGATTTTCACCAGTAGATAGACTGATTCACGAGGAAGGTTAGGTATATAATTTGTTTATGTTATTTTTATTATCAGGGCGGGATAACGTCCGCCGAACCCGCTAGTGTTAGATAAATCTGTAGTTAATCGTATGTCTATAAATATAATAAAGCATATCGCTCTTCGTATCCGTATGTGTGTTATTCTATTTCTTCATTACTACGCGATGATTTTGATATAATTTTCACTATACGTATATAACAAGTATACATTCAATGGATATAAAGTGCAGCAAAATTGATGTATTCTACTGAATTCGTAAGAAGGAGTTTTCTAGGGCTTACAATGGAAAAGCTGGACGAACCTTATTAGATATACCGAAATAATGCGCTACCGTGTTGTAAGTACACCTTAAATATGAATTAAAAAAAATCCCTGATAGTATAGTATCATCTCTTAAGGATAAAACAACATATTTTTAAATTGTAAACATAATTTTAATATATATCTTAAAAAAAAGTGGTTACGTGTGCCGTTATTTTTACCAATATATGATTAATCCTTATCCAGCTAAAAGCCTTTACTTAGGTTAGGCTTTTAATTTACAACAAAATTGTTTTTTACGGCATATAATCTCAGTGGACATCCTAGAACAGCCATACTCAACCTGCGGCCCGCCGGGTCTATGTAATTGGCCCACCCGATTATACTTTTTTTTTATTATATAAAATTTCGTGCCCATCAAAAAAACTATTAGCACGCTGAGTAAACAACCATTTTTCACTACATTGATAAATTGTTAATTTGAAATTACTTCTTTTATTTAATACCTAAATATTTGTGGTTTGCGGCCCGCGACACCATGACTGAAACGTGTTCGTGGCACTTTTAAAAAAAGGTTGAGTACCACTGTCCTAGAAGATATCACAGATTTAAAATTATGCACAATAAATAACAGATCTTTGTGAAGATTTTTAAGTAACTTCTATGACGCTACTGAACTGTAAATAGGAAAGTGTTAAACATACATATTTCTACTGGGATACCGCCCATATATGAGATAAAGTACACATGCGAAACCGCGGAGAGTCGCTAGTGATTAATAACATTCAAAACGTAATATTAATACAGATTCATTTATTTTCAATTTGCAGTTTTGACTTGAAGCGGCATTGAGACAGGTGCGATTTGCAACTTTTGTATAATTTATTCATAAAAAGTTTTAAGAAGGAATTTTAAGTCGTCTTCATTTAAAAAGTAATAATCCATCAAGACATATACCAATAATCATATCGAGATTTAGGATTTCAAGTAAGCATAATATTTCTGTATTTATTCACATTTTCAATTTTTCCATTTCCTTTATTTAAGTATATTTAAAATGGTCATACTTATAGTATTTAAAAAGTACTGGAATAAAGCTGGTCGTGGAAATATCAATTTTAAAAGACGCATAAGAAATTGATCTATAAATTAATTTAAAAGTTTAGGAATAATTCTGAACAATAAACAAGTAAAAATTAATTCGAAACGATGTTATTCTATTTTGAATTTAACTTTGGAAAATCTATTAAAAAGCGTTTATTCCTTATTCGTTGAAATAGTAAACTTTTTTAAATTAAATTCTTTGATTTCATTTTACTTACGCATTATTCACACTCCGGTGTAGCTTCCCTAATGTAATGTAAGTTCTCTATTCTAAATCAGTTTGAAATTACCAAGACTCTCTGACTTGCATCTAAATTATGACGGATAAATCTTGGTGACTTTTATATAATGTTCATGCAACACGTCAAAGGAAAGAGTATTGAATCGTATCAAATTGCGATCACCCCTCTCTCCCTCTATATTGCTACTTCCAAATGACCTCTGCGCAAAATTACAACAAAATTGAAAAAGAAATCCACAGTTCTATGTAAGAGTTTAATATAAGGGCCTTCTAATAGTGGTTATACGAACAGTATCTGTAAAATTGTGAAAAATAAATAAGGATTTAGTATCATTGTCCAGTGTTCCGTTTGTATTGATGTCCTACGACATATATTCAAGTTTATGTAAGCGTATACATTTCTGCGTTGATGTAAATATGCTTTTATCGATAGAAAAAGGTTTGAAACAAACCTTACGTATTTGAGATTCCTACTGTTCTATATTATATTCTAACTAGCGGGCCCGGTAGACGTTGTCCCGCCCTGATTAAAAATAAATCCTTAACAAATTGTATACCAAAACGTTCCTCACGAATCACTTTATCCACTGGTGAAAACCGCATGAAAATCCGTTCAGTAGTTTTTGAGTTTATCGTAAACAGACAGACAGACACACGCGGTAGGGGACTTTATTTTATACTATGTAATGATTATTTGTCTAACTTTGATTTTTCTGGCACTTTCTTAATTTTTTATCCATAATTGTGACATGTGTTATTAGCGCTCGCTTGATTAATGTTAAAAAAAATAATGAAATAAAATTAATTGCGCTTAAGATATACTTATTCCAGGAAGAGTGCAATATAGTAATTTAATTATGAATAATATTTTCTATTCATGAAATTTCATGTTTCAAGTTTTATTTATCAAATCTGCCTTTTTATTTGTAGTCAAAATCCAGTTTATCTAACAAAATTTGTAATATATGTCATGTCTTCGTAATATAATATGCATATTTATTCCTCATCAAATTAATCAAAAATCATCATATACATTTTATTTGGAGCATATTTAATACTACTCAAAATGTAAATTCCTGATCTTTAGAATGTTTGAATTCCTCTAGGCAAGATGACATCGATCAAGAACCATCAACTTATAGAATTACATCCAGACACTATAGAGACTGTCAGAAAGATGTATGACTTAAACGACCCGAAAAAGATGGAGGAAGCTATTGACATACTAGAAGCGTGGGTGGAGAAACAAAATCACTTTTTGGAGAAAAAATATCGTAAGTTTGTACTATAATGTACTTAATACGACATATTAAATGAATATGTTTATATCTATGTAACAAATGTTGAATATACTTATATCTAACAATCAGAGAACTGCTCAGCTGTGGATGAAATACATTTGCATTATTTTATCACTAGCGGGCCCGGCAGATGTTGTCCCGCCTTGATTATAAAAAAATCATTGACAAATTATATACTAAAACTTTTCTCATGAAACACTCTATCCACTGGTGAAAACCGCATGAAAATCCGTTCAGTAGTTTTTGAGTTTATCGCGAACAGACAGACAGACAGACGCGGTAGAGGACTTTGTTTTATAATATGTAATGATTATTAAGTAACAAGTAAATCCTCTGACAACAGACAGAGATCTTGTAGGTAGGTAGAGGTACGCTAAAACTATTACTGGTTTCAGTATGAATGGGCCGGCTCGCCCGGGGTACTACCACCCGACCCACAGAAACACCCACGTGAAGTAATAGTGCTCGCATTGTTGCGTTTCGTTCGGTCAGTGAGAGCGCCGGAAACCCCCCTTTACCAAACACAGGCTGGCAACGCACTTGCGACTCTCCTGGTGTTGCAAGTGTCTATGGACGGTGGTGATGACTTAACATCAGATGAACCACCTGTACGTTTGTACCCTATGATATAAAAAAAGGTCTTATCTATCTTATCTAAGGTCTAATCTAAGCCTAATAATATTTACAGCTTTTAAATATGCTACGTTTAATAAATTATAATTACATTTAAACCTAGTTATCAAGTTGAAATTCATAAATGCCAATTACAAATACTGAAGTCAGTCAAGTTAAAAAACAAGGAACTTAACTACACTCATTAGCAACTTAAAATTGTTTAAACATGAAGTTATTATTATTTATGTATGTATAATTATTCTATATACATATTTATGGGTACACTCTATTACATATCTATATTTTATTTTTTTAATTATAAACATTATAATTAACACTTTTAATAAAAAAAATGCAGGGGTTCGTAAATAATAACTAGTCTAAAAGGATCATCTATGAAAAATTTCGCATCAAATGGTCATAGTCCTTCACCGATACGCTTAGTAGTCTTAACATGACTAAGCATCAAAGTGCAGTCCATTTCTCTACTTATGAAGATGATCGAAGGATATATTTCAATAAGTGTAATACTGAACCATTTCTGCTGTTTACTGAACTGAACCGAAGAGAGAGAACTGTTCTTGATTTATGATCATCATCTGGTAGTTATTCATTCGAATACAATCACCCTACCACTATACTTGATGACTAGATACACAAAGCAATCCCACTACTTGGTTTCAACGCCTCAATGATAAAAATTTCATTCTTCACAATTGAACAAATACATTCTATTAGTTGTACTCACAAATCAGAATATTGATTGATCCGAATTGTAAAAAGTAATAATGTGTTTTTCTTATTTAGCTAGAAAATATCTCGAAGCAAACATAATTGGTAATAAGGGATCTATTGAACGCGCTAAAGCAAAATTAGATAAATTGTTTACCTTACGAACGATATTCCCTCATTTATATCATTTCTCTAATATAAGGAATGACTTGAAGAACTTGTTTTCTTGGTAAGTTAAAATTGATATCATATGAAAAATATATTATATTTGCTTAATATTGCATTAATCAGTAATTAAGGGTGTAGGTGGTAGAGTTCGTTAAAATAGAAGACAAATACACAATATTTTTTTATGTTTTGTATCTAATATCATCCATATCCAATAATTTTTGTTCTAGTTTAGAAGATTAACGACGGCACAACTGATGTTAAACATAGTTCAAGACCAGACTTAATTAGGGTTTTTCACAACTGACTCAATATTGATAAGTCATTGTGTATTCTTGATCTGACTGAAAGAGAAAGAACATTTCTAACGTTGTCGATATATTTATTGCAGCGTAAAAATGCTACCGCTGCCGAAGCTAACAAAAGATCACTACAGAGTAATTTCATTTGCAGCCGAAGCAAATGAGTTCTTCTTTTCAACACCGTATATCGATTACTACATCCTGTTTAGTATCGTAAGTTTCTAATGATCATTGTAATTAACTAAGGACTAATTTCTTATTGTGATAACTATCATACAAATTAACGCAAGATGGTCTCGTGGCTTAATACGATATAAATTATCAAACAGCCTCTTGTAACGTGAATTCTTGTTATCACATGATTTTGGATACTGAAATTATTAGATACTAGCGGGCCCGGCAGACGTTGTCCCGGCCTGATTATGAAAAAATCCTTGACAAATTATATACTAAAATGTTCCTCATCAATCACTCTATCCACCGGTGAAAACCGCATGACAATCCGTTCGGTAGTTTTTGAGTTTATCGCAAACAGACAGACAGACAGACGCGGTAGGGGACTTTGTAATGAATTGAAATTTTTCGAATATCTCATCAAAAACTTTTAAAATCCGTACACATGACAGTTTGATGATGAATATCTTTTGAACGGTTAATTTTATCGCCAAAACATAAGAAACCATTTTTATAGAGCAGTTAATTTCCAACAAAAATTTGTATTGCGCATTTTGTTAAAGTCATTTATTGTCGAGTTATAAAATTCATAAACAAAAATTAAATTAGTCTTAAAATAATCAAAATTAAATCCTTAATATCTTCCAAATGGTGAGGTTTACGGAAAAAATATAAGATACCTTTTTTGTAGAGCATTAAATTTCCTAAAAAATTTTCTCGGAACATTTTTCTGTTTAATCGATAAATGATGAGGTATGAATTTTTTTCTATTGGACTGAGAAAAAAATACAAAACTGCGATGCGGAGGACTTCCTATTAAAATTAAGAGCTCATTCATGTTTGGTGAGAATTTTTTTAAGGTGTTTAGCAACCCATTTTTACGTGTCACTTGTAAAAAAAAAAATAATCGACTTTTTTGACCCACCCTAGTAATGATACACAATCCCTTATTTTAAAGTTCAGTACCAACGAATAGGCCTCTTTTGTCATAACGTTATTTCAGACTCTGCGATTTACTCCAGCACTCGGTTTAGTTAAATTGTATTGCAAAATCAGTCCTATAATACGAATTCGAAAACATTTTGTTTAACACTACTTAGTGTGAAAAGAGGTAGAGGAAAAAGTAAATCTTTAAAATTTTAGATACGTTTTCTAACGTAAAATTTTTAAGACTAAGTGCTTTTAGCAATATAATCATAGTTTATCTATACTAATATTATGAATTGGTAAAGTTTGTGAGCTTGTAACGTTGTAGAGGGTAATCTCAGGAACTACTGGTCCGATTTGAAAAATTCTTTCAGTGTTATATAGCTCATTTATTGAGGAAGGTTATAGCCTATATAGCATCACGGTAAGACCAATAGGAGCGGAGAACCAATGAAGAATTTTTCAATATCGGGGATTTTTTTCCTCTTGAGAGCTTTCGCTGCGTGTTAGCGTTGGCCCAAAGTAACTATTCCACGCGGATAAAGTCGCGGGCAGACGCTAGTAGGTTTAAACTCTAAATTCTTATTTATTAATTTGAGAGATGAAAGTTTTTATTTTAATATTTAATATCAATATCTTTTGAAGTAAGACTAGAGAGTAGTAGAGCCTATGCAATGCCATGACTTATAAGGCCTATCTTAAGGAGTAGCCATCTATTAAGACTTGCCCCTGGAGTAGGGTCCTAGCGAAGTTAGTTATATATAGCCAGGCCTATTTTGTCACTGCGGACGTACCCTCATGTACCCTCATGAAGAAAACCTGTATATAACATGTATATACCTATAGGCTGCAGTTAAACGACTTACTATATATTAGATGGACTTAAAAGAAGACATAATTATTATTTTCAGATGAAGTCACTAAAATAAGGTGAATCTATTTAACTTAATCTATGTTCATTTACAGTACTTTGAATACCTCAAGATGCACGATTATTCGAATGGATATGTATTTTTAATTGACCAGAGGAACATCAATATTATAGACGTTATTGCTCGATTCAGTCTAATCGAATTAAAACAATTTGCGACGATGGTTTTGGTAAGTTTTTTTGTAAATCTCTACCTACCAGTATATATTAGATATTTTCGTGGCAACCCAAGTAAACTGTTCACTGAAAGCGGTATATACGAATTCTACAATAACTAAGTATCACAATTATTTCAACTTAGTAAGTTATCATTCCATTGTATTTGTAAGATATTTGGTTCTATTTTATTTACCTAAAACTATTTTTCAAAGATTATCACTACATTATTATAAAACAAAGTGTTTGTCTGTCTGTCTGTATACTCAAAAACTACTAAACGGATTTTCATGCGGTTTTGATTAATAGATAGAATGATTCACGAGGTTCAGGTTTATAATTTGTCTACGTTTTTTTATTATTATAAAGGCGGTGACTACTTTCGCCGGGCCCTCTACTTTTGTATTTTTTTTCTTCTTAAAGGGATTTTTACCATTTTTGACATGTCAGTCCCATCGTAACTTATATTTATGTATATATATACATCATATACTTATATCTAAAATTTTTAAATCTAAATATACAAATAGATTAACTACTAAACCTAATTATACTACACAGCTTTCTGCAACAGTCCAATATCGATATAACAGAATGCCGTTATACACACCCACATCCCCGATATTAATATTGTATTCTTTAATAAAACGCATTCTCTCATATTTGATTTATTTTGCACTCTTTCAAAAACTGATGGATGTCGCAACCTTACCACACACGTTGCAAATTGGTGAATATATATTCTTCATAAGATATTTAAATTTCCCTAATGGAATGTATTCAGACCTTAATCTAGAAGTAGAAGTAAGTAGTGTTCTGTTGATATTCACCTTTGTACGGTACAGGTGGAGGCTGACACTGTATAGGTACGGTAAATTTAGTTTTTACTTTTTAATTCTATATCTTCTTAAGGTATGATATATGCGTTAAATGGCATTAATATGCTTTTTTCTCATTAGCTATGTAATTTTGGTATTTTAAACAATGAAAAAATTAAACAACATATGGGAGTCAGAGACGTAGTAACGTAGTAGACCTACCTAGACGCTATGTGTATTAGTAAAAATTCGTAAAATGTTACCCACAACCTCATCCTTTATTAGGCTTGAATTAAAAATGAAAATAACGATAGTTTTCCTAGTAGCTTCTAGGTCACCCCCTCACAATTAATTTGGATACCGGACTTCTTTAAAAGTAGTTACGCCACTGACGAGAAATCCGCCACTGACGAGAAATCGTTTGTAAAAAAGGGGATTAGCCTTGGAATAGTGTATATCTTATGCAAATTTTCTTTTTATGTGAATAGGTGTGTAATTAAATGCTACGATTAGAGCAAAAACTATAAAATTAAGTTTTTGCCATATTACAATTATATTGTTAGACAATTCCTTAAAATATTCTCGTAAGTAATTAGTGTAAAAAATGTGATAATATAAAAGGTAATCTATGCACATAAATAAAACCAACGTATCTTGTACTTGTCTGAACCGTAGAGCTAAAAGTATAACAAAAATACAATGGTTGCCCGGACGACACTCTGAAATCGTTGAAAGAATTAAATATTTGAACCATAACAAAAGATACATACTCTATTTAACTAAACCATGAAAAAAAGCTTAAAGTAACCTTTAAAACGCCTGAACTAATTTTACAAGATGTTCAAGGTTTTGTCAGTTTGTTACAGAATACGTATAGTCAGCCGGTCGATCAGGGACACCAATAACACTCTGTAGGCACTGTGACTATTTATCCGGGTAGAGCTTCGCCTTACAGTAACTTCCACATAAGAGTGAGTGCAGATCAACGACATCTTGCCCTTTTATGTGATGTGACAAACTGTGGAAGTCAAAGCAATTACTATTTACTCAAATTTCCCCAAAATAATTTAGTAAGACAGAAATAATAATAACAATCAAATTATTGTAATTTAAGTAATACATCAACTCTATATAAGCGTTCTTATTTATGTAAAGAATTGATGTACCTAAAATAATGGCGCTAATGTTAATGTTCCGTTGGCGTTATAGTCTCGCATCTCGGGTGTCTCGTAACGGTACCGGACGTAGTCAATAACAAGATATAGGACATTACCTAGTATTTTCTGGGGCACATATTATTATGATAAACAAATAGGACTAGGCAGTAATGACAAAACTACTATTAAGATAAAATGTAGACCATAAATGATCCAGATTGTAGACAAAGGTGTTATGAAGCAATAAGATCATTTTCGCGAGATCGAAGTCACAAGCACCAACTATCTATACTAATATTATAAAACTGAAGAGTTTGTTTTTTTTTTTTTTTTTTATTGTAGCTCGGCAAAGTGACTGTACTGTGCCTGATGGTAAGCACAGTACAATCCAAAAACAATGGCGACCGCCGAAAGACATACTATCTATCGCCGGTCGCCGCTGTCATGTTTGTTTGGTTGAACGCTATGATCTCAGGAACTACCAGTCCGATTTGAGAAAACCCTTCTGTTTTAGATAGCTCATTTATCGAGGAAGGCTTTAGGCTATATATCATCACGCTAAGACTAATAGAAACAGAGCACCAATGAAAAATGTTTCAAAATCGGGCACGTTTTTCCTTTCGAGAGATTTAGTTAGCGTTAGTGTTATATACGTTGCCATGGTAACGTGGTAAGTTTCTATCGCAAACATTATCAAAGTTTATTTTGTTTTCCTATGCAAAAAGTTTATACTACTTTTATTTCCAATTATTTATTTGTTCTCTATTACGTATTATAAAAATAAAGTTTGTGTATGTACAATTAAAATAACAACTTTTTGATTAATGGATATGGCTACAATATACCAAAAAGAATTTTTTTTTATACTTTGTCTATATTTTTAGATTATTATATTTTGTCTTTTTGTTTGTTTGTTCCGGGTAATCTCCAAAACGGCTGGACCTATTTTAACGGGAATTTTACTTTTTACTGCCAGAAAGCCGAAATTATAGCGGTTGACATATTCTATTTTATTTGTCCGCGGCTTCGTCCACATTGCTATTTCCAAAATGGTTGGACCGATTTTCACGGGATATTCACTGGTAGATTGCAGACCTCATAAAAAGTAATTTAGGTTTTAGTCAGCCGCAGTGGAATATCCGAAATGCTTGAATTAATTTTCACGGGACTTTCACTGGCAGACAACTAACTAATGAACTATTTTATTTTAAGATAGTGGGCTCGGCAGACGTTGTCCCGCCCCGATAATAAAAAGAAAACCTTGACAAATTATATCTAAACCTTCCCCATGAACCGTTCTACCTACTGGTGAAAACGGCATGAAAATCTGTTCTGTAGTTTTTGACTTTATCGCGAACAGATAAACAGACAGATCAGAGGACTTTGTTTTACACTATGTAGTGATGAACTGTTACCTATGCATTCGTTCGTGTGAAATTGATCAAAAATAATTTGTTTACTGTAAACAAGCGCGTGAGACGTGCGCTGTACTGGACTCCAAGAATAAATGTATGTAATTTGAATTATATTATCATTTTGGTCAATTTGGCGGCCATTTTGTTTTATTTACCGCGTTTGCACCTACATAACTCAGTTTTTTTTTCTCGAACTGACTATGCTATTAGCTTTGCGGCATTTACGGCTTCATCGAACTACTATACATAACTCAGTGATTATAGCAACTTATAAGAATAACACAATTATATTGACAATATGGGCATGTTTATATCTATATAATAAACAATTTAACACACATTGTTCGATAATGTATAGTTTAAAATTTTCATTACCTACTTTCTTATATAGTGTTAGTGAGCATCGAGGGTGGTATATAGTAGGTTAAAGTTCCAGGTATGCTGCTGATGATAAATCCATCCTATTCGATATACTATTTGTATTCACATATCTAATGTACACGTAACATAATACAGTAGATGGCATTTCTGTAATGTACACACCTAATTAAAATTTTACATTTCTTTAATACATTTAAAAAAACGCGTGCGGAGCCGCGGGGGACAGCTAGTAATATATAAAATCAGTACCCATATAATTTTAATTTAATTAAGTCGCCTCGTGTATATATTATTGTAATACTAGCTTCGCTTGGATGAAGAAAAAGTGGAAGGCTGTCAGTTGAGTTAAAATGTTTTTATGCTTTTGTTATTTTCCTTCCAGGATGGTTATGGTTTGAGGATAAAAGGGATTAATTTTATAACTTCATCAAGAACTGTGGACGCATTGCTAAAGGTGATGAGGCCTTTCTTTGGTCCAAAGATAGGAGATAGGTTCTATGTACACAAGGACATGGATGCTGTCTATAAATATTTCCCTAAGAATATATTACCTGTTGAATTCGGAGGTACAGAACGATCCCTCAAAGAATTGCAAGGTATATTATCATAGATTTATATATATATATACCAGGTGAATGTTTAAAGGGTGACACTCTTCTATCCTGTGGTAGTTCATGGCCATATTTAACATATAAAATAATAATTTTAAAAAGTTCCACGTGTTCAGTGAAGTTATATGTAATGCAGTTACTTGAGACGAGACAGAAAGAAACACAACGTTTTATCTCTTACGTGACGATTTTTATCAGGTAACTCCTACCGTAAATCGCATTTATATTCTATTGCGTGCAAAAGACGACATGACAAGGAAACAATTAAAATATGTTAATTGTCGTAAAGCTGTTTGGTTTTTCTAAACAAAGCAATGCCAGTATTTAAAAAAAAATATTTATTTTACAGAGGACTGGATTGATCTACTTTGTTCAGAGGAGAGTATGGAGTACTTGGACTGGACGAAGAAAACTCGAGTCAACGAATCTTACCGGCTGAATGACAAATATGACGAATATATTGGATTGGCAGGGACTTTTAGAACTTTGAATGTTGATTAAATTTTGTCACATGTTATATCATTTCTTATCGAACTGACTACGCTATTGATCAAGCAAGGTCTTAACAGCTTCACCGGACTACTAAGGCGAGCGCTTAAATGATTAAATACTTAACATACATGTTTGCATTGTAGCATAGAGTCTTGTGTGTTGGAAAAAATACAAATAAGATTATTTTGTACATAAAAAAAAGTTTAAATATTCACTTAATCCATTACATAATAAATTAGGATATAGCCAAATTTTCTATGATTCATAGCCTAGACATGAAACCATTTTCAAATAGATATTTCGCAAAATGACAAAATTTTGCTACATAATTTAATCTAAAATGTGTCCGCTTTCTTGTAGCCTTACTCGTAGTAACATTTCGATATTATGTATACGGAGGCGGTATTACTTATTGTTAGTAGTTATGAATTGTAAATAATCTGAATTTATAGTCTTAACAGCACTATTTCAATATTTCTTCTATAGCTTTGCACTTGCGAAATAAGTGATTAGGCAGTGGAAAGTCTTTGCAGGTACCAAAAATTAATGTCTATAGTTTAATTGTAGTGTTTTGTCGCTGTTAGTTAAAGCTCACTATAGTATTTAAATCGACGCCAGCGACGTCACGTGGCGTTCTATTAGTTCGCCATGGCTGCCATCGCTCCAATAAGACAGGTAGTCTTTATCTTTAAAAAAAAAAACCTGTGTTCTCCACGATGCACTTAAAAAAACAGGATTTTATTTGTTAATTTTATTCTTACATTTTTATTTTAAATAAATGCACAGTTTCTATTGGATATAAAATAAGTAACGTAGCGGCTTTAGCATATGCATCTTTTATACTTTCCGCCCCGACTCGTTTCTATATCTGCTCTGTCCTTGGCTGTTGCGCCCTTTTTGATAATGGTCAGAACCCCAGATCTACGTCCTCATAAAGTCTGTAAGTCACTGAAGAGTTCTATTTCATTACCTGCATTTCCATGATCGAATCAGGTTTGAGCCACCATTTACTTTTATTGCAACTACAGTTTGTGTCAAGTTTTATTTAAATTAGCTGACGGGAAGTGAGTGAAATTCATATAAGCGCTGTTCATCCCTTTATTTTTCGAACTTAAGATTGTTTTTATTTTGAAATTTGAACGAGACAAAGTATCAATAATTCTAATGAAATAAAAATCATCGATATCGGTTTAAAGTCAACGAAAATACGTAAACGATAAGTGAATTAAAATCAAATAAATGATATTTCACACCTTTAGGGATTGAATATTTTCTTCAAATGGAATTACCCCTGAGTATAACCAATTCAAATAAAATAATAAGTTGAAGCAGTCATAAGGACAGCCGACAGAAGTGAAAGTATTAAAATCACCTTCAAAATAAAAATCTGTTGCCGAGCATCTATGGGTTTGTTTCTCAGCTGCACTTAGGAACCTGTCTTTTTGGTTTAGCGTGTCTTAGACCATATCATCATTTAACTAGTATCACAGATTTAAAAAAAAAAGTTGAGGCAGTCGTTAGGAATGCCGACAGAATTGAAAACTCAAAATGATGGAATAACTGCTCTTTCGAATTTTTAAATTAATTATAGAGTGAATTTATTTCAATACATTCTCATAATTTGTATATCTATATCATTAGGTAAGGTGCCACAGGAGCACGCGGTCCATAAGATTATGCAGGCCTGATATTGGCTATAATTGCAAACAATCCGTATGAAGGTCAATTGTATTTTATTTTAACGAGGCAGTCGCGGCCGCGTTCGGCGAGCGCACTGCGTTTTGTATACTAGCAACTTGATGATTTTTAAGTTAAAACAAAACAGTTTCGTCTCGGTTTGGTTAGGTTAGGCCAGAGTTACGAAAACAGATAACGAACGCGATGCACATTATACATGTTAGTACCGAATTAGATAATTTTTGTATGATGTTTTACAGTTGATTGTATTATTAATGTTCATTTTTATTTAAGTTATACCGATTTGTTAGTTAACTGCGCACTCCTTGGGCACCTTACCCTAACGTTAATCTGGTTTTCACGCCTATTGGCACACGGAGCAATAATTATATACATTCTTATACAGTTTATTAATCAAGGAAACCTAAGATGAGCTGTAAAATATTAATATGACATGTACACAGGTCGCTATACCACGCGCCTTTAGTCTGACGCAAGCCGCGCAAGCGCAATACGCTCGGTCATGCTTACTAGCATGTAATCACTCGAAATTATAAGTTTCTCTCCTGCCAAAAAATAGAAATGTATTGATTAATTAATTAATATTTACACGCACACATGCTTACATATGAAAGTGGAAGGGTTTTATTTTTCCCCTATCGAACTGAAATACACTCATCAAAAAAGTCTAAGCAACATGTACTAATTAAAATTTTAGGATGGTTCTTCACATTATAACGTTGTATTTTATTTTTAAAATAATATCTTTAGGGTTCTATGATGTAAAAATAACAGCTGTTGTCTTTATAAGTTCTTTTAATAACATAAATGAACAATATTAGAATATACTGTAGAAACTAAGATACATAAGAAACTAAACGTTTTTCTTACAAAATGAAATTTCTAAAGAAAATGTATTTATTGTGAAAGAATAGAACAATTTAATACAAAGTATGGGCTCCTCTGCTATTCAGAACTTGTCGGCAACGATTATTCATTGAATTAATGAGACTGTTTATGTCATCTTGCGGTATTCGCTCCCAATGGAATTGTAGCAAATCCTTCAGCTGTTGGGTTGTTGTCGCTCCGTCCAAGTCCTTCAAAACACGTCTCTGGAGCATGTCCCATGCGTGCTCGATGGGGTTGAGATCTGGCGATTGTGCAGGCCAGGGCAATACCCGGATGTTCTCCGTTGCAAAGTATTCACTGGTTCGCCGAGCTGTATGTGAACGCGCATTGTCATGCATTAACCTAAAATCGGAGCCAAAGGTTTGTGCAAATGGGTAGACATAAGGTCTGAAAATATTGTCAATGTAATTTTCAGCATTCATGTTCTTCATAATACCCGCCCATAACATAACTGTTGAGCCGCTGTATGGATGAACTTCCTGAACGCACCTGAGCCTTTCAGTATTTCCGGGCCGACGATACACTCGCACCCTTCTTGTATCAGGCTTAAACCCGAATCGCGACTCATCGGAAAACATAATTTTATCCCATTGTTCCTGGGTCCATGTTATGCGTTCTCTACACCATTCATATCGACGAGCGCGATTCCCGTGACGTATCGGTGGGCACCTGATTGGGCGTCGAGCTCGTAGGCCGTACTCATGTAGTCGATTTCGCACAGTTTGAGGACTTACATCAACACCACTTGAAATGTGTAGCCTCAAACTTATCTCTCGAGCGGTTAACATCGGCTGGCGTCCTGCAGTCAGTTGTATGTACCGGTCTTGCCGAGTGGTTGTACTCCTTTTACGGCCTGGATGCTGTTCAGCGGGTTTTCCTGTATTATTGTAGCGCTGCCAAAGACGACAAATAACACTTCTATGAATGCCAAAATGTCGAGACACCTGAGATTGATTACTTCCCGCTTGCAACATCCCTACAGCTCTTTGCATTTCATCTGCCATCAAATGACGTCGCTTCATGACGTAAAGAATATCTAACAATTCAATTTTGTCGCTAACTTTATTTAAATGGTTGGTAAAATTATAAAATCAAGACTAAACGTAGCAATTAAAACGCACTTAAATTCAAACAAATTCGCAGTCATTTGAATTTTATGAAAAAACAAAACATAATCAATTTTTTTTTTACAACCAGCCAGTATGTCATCAATAACAAAAAAGTTTACTTACCTACGCACTTTGTTTGAGTAAATACTTAGAAATTAATTAATATAAATGGTAAAATTTGTAATATCACGCATGTTGCTTAGACTTTTTTGATGTGTGTAGTTTAGAAAAATTATCCGACACACAATACATATAAGAAGTTGTCGAGGTATGTATGCTTGGTACACATATATGTTTCAATAACTCATATAAGTATGAATATGTAGCTTAGCTTAGGTTAGCTCAGATAGGTCGCGAATTGCATGTATCAGGCAATAGCCCAAGCCGGGGTGTGTCGTGCACCCTTGAGCCAGTTGCCCAAATAAAATCGGCTGAGTGCCTTAAGCGCTCGGCCTCTTAAGCGCTCGGCCTTAGTAGTCCGGTGAAGCTGTTAAGACCTTGCTTAAGGTCAATAGCGTAGTTAGTTCGAAAAAAAAATATTTACACGGGTTTTATAAAAGTTTCATACGACATTTGGTATAATGTGAGAGAGAGATACACACTGTATACACATTGTGTTGATGTGTTTTTAGTTATGTAGAAACATGTTGTGAGGAAGGATTTATCATGTCCTCCGTCAATCACACGGGGTGTGACAGTAGACTTCGGCATCGCCGAGGGAAATACTCTAAGTGCTTTCTCTATTTCATACCTGTATACGACGTACCTACACTGTTATGCTGCCTTTAGACTGTCCACTTAACGCGACAGTCCGCGTCAACTATAACACAGTAATATATGAAATGTTTGTAATTATTTTTGGTTGTTTCATTTAGTCCGATCTCTTTGTATTTTTAATAAATTTAACAGGACAAAGAAGCTCCTATAAAATTACATCGTACAAAACAAAGAATATCTTTACCGTAAAACAATGATATTATTCAAATGTAGATGGATTACGTACATGATATTTTGACAAAACAAATGGTACAAGAACACACACATACGTAAAGTAATATTGTAATGTCATGTGAAAGTAAGACGGCATGTTTTAAATATCAGCGGTGAAAAAGAAATAAGTATATGTTACTTTGTATCTTACCGTGAAGTATGGTGACCAACCATACTTTATAATAACGTATCCTACTTTATTTTTGATACACATACTTTATACTTTTGTATAAATACAAACAGGGTGTGTCGTAAAAACACACGATATAAGTTAAACTGGTACTTACCGTAAGTACTGTGATACTTTTGTATTACAAGGAAATATTTTAATTAATAAAGTACAGTAAAAAACCAACGATACCGGTGTACCCATGTGGTCACCCATCCAAGTAATGATTGTGCTCGACGTTGCTTAACTTCTGTGATCGGAAGAGAACCAATATTTTCAATACTCTAGATACTATTTTTTAGGTGGTAAAGCCATGCTGAAGCTATTACTGCTTTCAGCATGAATGAGTCGGCTCTCCCGGGGTAGTACCACCCGACCCATAGGAAACCGTCGTGAAGTAATAGTGCTTGCATTTTTACGTTTCGTTCGGTTAGCGAGAGCGCCGGAGACCCCCCGCCCACCTTTTCTTCCCCTCCTCACCCCAAACACAAGCTGGCAACGCACTTGCGACTCTCCTGGTGTTGCTATTGTCTACGGAGGGTGGTCATCACTTACCATCAGGTGACCCGCCTGTTCATTTGCCTCCTACAATATAAAAAAAAAGCCGACACAGTGTTTACACCCACTAATTTTCGTCACACAAAAAAGTTGCCGATCAGAATTTCACAGCCCTCCCATAAAATAATAAGTTTCACCTCAAAATAAAGTAAGCGAAAATACTGTATTTTCAATCTATACGTGATATATAAAACGGTACAATCATATGGATTAATTATTGAACTATTATTTTTCGATACTTATGCTGTTACTATACCGAATATCAATAATATTATGGAACAGGATTAAAATGAATTGAAATTTACTAGAAATGGTTAATATAATTATCACTAATTTTATACATTACTAGCGATCCCGGCAGACGTTGTCCCGCCCTGATTCTAAAAAAATCCTGGACAAATTATATACCAAAACGTTCCTCGTGAATCACTTTATCCATTGGTGAAAACCTCATAAAGATCCGTTCAGTAGTTTTTGAGTTTATCGCGAACAGACAGACAGACAAACGCGGTAGGGGACTTTGTTTTATACTATGTAATGATATAGATATATGTTTAAGTTATGTAAGACGTTACTTCGATATTCTGTACTTCCTTACATATCTTCAAAAAAATCAATTGAATTTAATCTCTATTCCTGCCACTTCAATTTTCACTGAAGGAGATTTTTCAGCTATTCCAGCCATTCCAGATAGATCAATAAATGCCGTAAAACACGAGTAATTTCTACAAATTTTAATTGTAGAACGAATTTTGAAACTTTCAAAGACAACAAACCATTGTTAGCGTGTGGTAAAAGCAAACTTAGATATCTTTTTCATTACATAGTATAAAATAAAGTCCCCTACCGCGTCTGTCTGTCTGTCTGTTCGCGATAAACTCAAAAACTACTGAACGGATTTTCATGCGGTTTTTACCAGTGGATAAAGGGATTCATGAGGAACGGTTTGGTATAATTTGTCAAGGATTTATTTTTAATCAAGGCGGGACAACGTCTGCCGGGCCCGCTAGTTAGAGAATAAATAAATAAATTCAAAAATACTTTTTTCATCCAAATATATATTTTTTTGCTATTTCAATGATATTTTTCCCGATTTCCCGATTTTATAAAGCTAGCAAACCCAACGTGTATTATAAACAGCATAGATAATTTAAAACATAGGATCATAAAACTTTTAATTTACGTCTCTGACCTAACAAATTATTAGAAAGACCTCTTCCTATCTTCAAAATGACTATTAATTGTACTGTTGATTGTAAACAAGGACTTCAAAATTATTTTCGTATTCTATACATATAATAAAAATGAAGTGTCTGTATGTGATATCAAAATAACCTTTTTTTACTGGTTGGGTATGAAAGTATACAAGCGACTGATAACAAAAATGCAATTTTTAAAATTTTTGTCGGTCTCTCTGTCTATTTGTTGCGGGTAATCTCCGAAACGGCTGGACCTATTTTGACCAACATTTCACTGGCAGATAGCTGAATTTACAGCGGGTTACTTAGCCTACTCTAAATTAGACTAGCTATTAATCGCGGCTTCGTCCGCAATGCTATCTCCAAAACGGTTGGAACGATTTTCACGGAACTTTCACCGGCAGATAGCTGACCTTATAAAAAGTAATTCAAGCAATTTTAGTTTATACTAGCTGTTAACCAAGGCTTCGCCCGCAGTGCTATCTCCAGAATGTTTAGACCGGTATTCACGAGACTTCCACTGGTAGATAGCTAACCTTATTAAAAAGTAATTGAGGTTATTCTATTTTGGACTAGCTGTTACCCGCGACTTTGTCTGCATGAAATTTAGCAAGATTTCAACTCATTCTTTATTTTTAATAAGAAAAATAATTATCAGCTTATTGTTTACAATTCGACATTATAATTATTAATAACTTTAATGATATAGAGGTCTTCCTAATAAGATCTTAGATTATAAACGTATTACGTAAAGAGTTCCATAATATAATTTCTTGTGGAACAAACAAGCGTTTATTTTTTTTTATAGTCTTAAAATATTAATTATAATAATGGCAATGTATATGAAATGTAATGTAATTGTAAATCTTTATAATAATATTTTAAATTATTGTTCCATTAGTTCCTTATACAGTGTAAGTGAGCACTGAGGTAGTTATATGGTGCATTAAGGTTCCAAATATGTTGCTGATGACAAATCTCATATGGCACACTGTTAGTATTTATATATCTAATGTACACGTTACTTTTAGTGGCGAGCGCGTCGTACTTACAATTTTGTCTTTAAACAATATTTCTATAATTATACATCGTCTCACAATTTTATAATTATTTAATACGATTTAAAAAAAAACGCGTGCGGAGATGCGGGTACAGCTAGTTAAAAATATAGAAGGAACTGAAGTTTTGTAATTTGTGGTGACTATAAAGCTAGATGTAAAATTCTACATGCATGTGTAAGCAACTTTTAATATGTAAGCGCTTAAATACCGCTCATTGAAGTCGACGCAATATCCTCATATGTTGCTATGGTTACTAAGTTATGTTGACGTGAGCACGATAAATAAAACAAAATGGCCGCCAAATTAACCAAAAATGACAATAAAATTTAAACTAAATACATGTACCTAAACTATACATATTTAAATTATAATTATAGTCCCCGTCAAATGTTATGGCCGCCCTGAATATAGCTGCGTAGATCACAAATGTACGTAATAATAGGTATTTTATTGTATGCATAACATCGAGACAACTTAAGGATAAATAAATGCCAAATTAGATTCCTATAATACTACTTTTACTTTGTTTTGAATTCAAATCTTAATGATATTATGCGCAAGCCCATACTCACGGCTATATTCAGAACGGCCAAAAAGTTTGGCGCGGACTATACTATGGTTGTTACCCGTGACATCGCGTGTGTTGTGTCATCATCAAAAATCTTATTTGCATATAATTGCACCTACCGACAGCGAGTCTTAGTTATTTTTATCCCTATTTTTTTTTTTTTTTTTTTTTTTTTTTTTTTTTTTTTTTTTTTTTTTTTTTTTTTTTTTTTTTTTTTTTTTTTTTTTTTTTTTTTTTTTTTTTTTTTTCCCCCCTTAATTTTTTTTTTTTTTTTTTTTTCCCTTTTTACTTTTTTTTTTTTTTTTTCCCCCCCCCCCCTTTTTTTTTTCCCCAATTTTTTTTTTTTTTTTTTTTTTTTTTTTTTTTTTCCCTAAAAAAAACCCCCCAAAAAAAAAAAAATCTTATTATCCTCCTCTTTAAAAAGCGTGAAACGCGTTGCAGTTACAAATAAATATGTTAAACTGTGACGGAAATTTTGCATTTTTTTTTCCCAGTACTGTTTTAAATTCTATAGAAGAAATCAAACTTGCACTAGACTTTGCCTCGCGAGATATATTTGTTAGACCGAGACTTCTATTCACGGCCAGAAATTGTGTTTACTATTTTTATAGCGGTCGCATTGAATTCTCCGAGTTCGAAATAGAAACTTGAATTCGGTCATACCGCGTCCGCGTTTACTTTGCAAATATTGAATTTTATATGAAGTTAAGACGAACTTTCTGGGGAACACAGCTTGCGTATTTCTCTTAAGAATTTGGTATTAATTTGAGAGCGGGTTGCATATTTTAAATTATTATAACGAGAATAGAAAACGTTTATGTTATTAGCAGCTGGTTACCTTATGTAAAAAAACTGAAGTCATCAGAATATAGTAAGTAAACGGACTTATCTACTTTTCTCTCGTACTTAAGTCGCGTCGTCATTAAAATTACAATAAGTTTTGATAGAGTGGACCGATTTTAATGAAACAAAGATAAGTTATTCTCAGCCTATTTCCTTGGTATGGTTTTATTATGAACCCAGCATTTTAGCAGTGATGCGTGTTCATACAAACAGACAGACAGACAGATAGACATTTCTAAAAATGGTTGAAATGTATTTTATTACGTATTCTAGACATTTGCAATATTTTTCTCAAAACTTGATAAAGTACACGTTACATTTACATTCTTATTATATGTATAGAAGTTCTTAACAATATATTGTACTGTCTATACCCGCAGTACCGCACGCGTTTTTTTAAATTGTATTAAAGAAAATAAGATTGTGAGACCATATACAATTATAGAAATGCTCTTTAAAAACAATTGTAAGTACGACACGCACGCCATTTACAGTAACATGTAACGTATACATTAGATGTATAAATACAAACAGTGTGTGTCAAATGAGTATTAGTCATCAGCAACATATTTGGAATCTTAACCCACCATATAACTATCTCAGTGCTCACTTACACTGTATAAGGAATCAATTAAACACTGACTGAAAGATGTTATTATAATTATATAATATCCCCATATTGTCAATAAGTAATATGTTTGTGGTCTAATATCTTATTAGAAAGACCTCTCTTATTTTCAAAATGACTATTAATAAATATAATGTTAATTGTAAACAATTAATGAGCTGACGTCTAGAAATCTTGCATAAATATAAATCGAGATATAAACCTTTATATCTGTCTAAGCAGTTTTTTATATTTGACAGTTTAAATAGTGCTCATTGAACTCGATACAATATATTACTATGGTTACTAAGTTACGTAAACGAAAGCGCGTTAAATAAAAGAAAAAATTGGTCGCTAAAATCACTAAAAAGACAATATAATTCAAATTACATACATAGATACAGATATATGAATTTCAATTATATTTATTCTTGAAGTCCAGTACAACGGACGTCTTACGCACATGTTTACAGTGAATAATATATTTTTGCTAAATTTCATGCGGACGAAGTCGCAGTTAGCAGCTAATCTAAATGAAAATAGACAGAATTATTTTTATAAGATCCGTTATCTGCCAGTGAAAGTCCCGTAACAATTGGACCCTACCCTACCCGTTTTGGAGATAGCGATGCGGGCGGAGCCGTGGCTAACAGTTAGTCTAAATTAAAATAGACTAAATTACTTGTTATGATGTCCGCTATCTGCCTGTGAAATTTCTATAAAAAACTGTCTATCCATTTTAGAGACAGCACTTCAGGCAAAGCCACGTTTAACAGCTAGTCTAAATTAAAATGCAGTAAATTATTTGTTATGGTATCCGCTATCTGCCAGTGAAAGTCCCGTGAAAATCGGTCAAACCGTTTTGGAGATAGCATTGCGGACAAAATCGCGGTTAACAGCTAGTCTAATTTAGAGTAGCCTAAGTAACCCGCTGTAATTTCAGCTATCTGATAGTGAAATTCCTGTCAAAATCGGTTTAGCCGTTTCGGAGATTACCCGGAACATACAGACAGACCGACAAAAATTTTAAAAATTGCATTTTTGTTATCAGTATCGTGTATACTTTCAAACCCAATGAATAAAAAAAATTGATTTTGATATTCCATACAGACACTTCATTTTATTATATGTATAGATTAGATGTGCTGAAGAAAAAAATAAGCAAAAATAAACTTTGTTTAAAAAAAATTGTTTAGTCTTTTATAGTGCTTATAAAAATCATACTTTCTTAAAAAAATAATCAGCTAATATCACTATAAACTATTTACGAGCCGATCTCTAAAAATAATTTATTTGTTAAATGTTAATTTATCTAGTTTCCACAGATACTTATGGAAGTCTACGAAGTACAAAAACAAAGCATTTGCATGACAAAAGCTGCGCTCAGCGCGCATCCTAATGAACGGTAATTGTTTAAACCCACAAGAAACGAGGGAACTCTGAATACGCAACAGCTTACAAAACAGTAAATTCTGATGTAGATTAACATTACATTTTTATATACGTCAATTATTCCTAACAAAGTTATGTTTTGAAAGTAAACAACAAACGACGAAATAAGAAAAGTTTGTGTTCGAGCGAAATTGATTCCTGTGAATTTCGAGCACGAGTGTAGGTACCCATTGAAATTAATATGAACTCGATCAAACAAAGTTACGCATAATAACATAGTCGCCAACACTGATTTCGTAAAATGTATTTGGACTTATTCTGCCTATGCCAAACTTGTGTGTATCGTCACGCAGCTTTGTCTATAGTTGCAATAAAAAACATGTGAACTATTGCGTTGGGTAATAGAATTGACATGGCAACTAAACCGGCAGGTTTATTATACATCAAAGGAGTACGCAGACGCTACTCTAGTTATTGGAATGACGAAGGTGTAAAAGCGTTTAATCTGTAGCTTTGTAGGAACAACTTTATATATTAACTAGCTGCTACCCGCTGCTCCGCACGCGCTTTTTAAAGTGAAACTTTTATTACATCTTCTCAAACTTTTTACTAACTAACTAACGTTGTATTTGTTTGTTCTTGGTGGAATGGATCTGACATGTCCCGACGTGTCGGCGGAGCTGGTCTCGACCTGACCAGACATATCGGAGGAGCTGGCCTGTGAAGGGCGTGGCGAAATGTGAACATGAATCATTCTCGTGCGGAGCGTCGGCCCATCCGTATCGAGTGTGATATTAGGTCTTTACCTATGAAATTGCCGTTTTGTATGAAAAAATTTAAACGAATTTTTTTCATGTATTTTTTATTTGTATTAATCGAAGTAATCACCCATGCAATCAATGCATCTTTGCCAACGCAGTGGCAGTTTATTGATGCTCTTCTTAAAGAAATCAGCTGGACGGGAGGCAACAAATTCTTCAAAGGCATTTTGTACTGCCTCTCGGGTATTGAATTTTTTTCCCGCCAAGGAGTTATCCAAATTCTGGAAAAAGTAGTAGTGTGTAGGCGCAAGGTCTGGTGAGTAGGGCGGATGACGGAGAACTTCCAACCCCAGTTCTTGCAACTTGGAGATAGTCTGCTGTGCAGTATGAGGTCGCGCGTTGTCGTGCAGGAGCAGCGGAGACGAGCGATTGATTTCTCGAGCGATGTCTCCATCATTGTGTTCAGTTCTTCACAGTACACATCTGCAGTAATGCTCACCCCGTTTGGTTAGAAGCTGTGATGAATCACACCGGCGCTAGACCACTAAACAGTGACCGTCACTTTTCTAGGGGTAAGTTTTCGTTTAGAGCATTGTTTAGGTGCTGAACCAGGATCCAACCAACTTGCTGAGTGCTTGCGGTTATCAAACAGAATCCATTTTTCATCGCAGGTAACAATGCGGTTCAAAATTCCTTCATTTGTGTGTCTGTTGAGCAGTGCAAGGCACGTCTCGACGCGTACTTTGCACTGGCGATCATTGAGTTCGTGGGGCACCCATTTGTCAAGGTTTTTACCTTGCCAATTTGACGCAAATGGACCAATATTGTTTTGGCGCTAACATCGAAAGCTGCTGCTAATTCAGCCGTAGATTGTGTATCATCAGCTTCCACAATCGCCTTTAATTCATCATTGTCGACCAAAGTCTTCGGACGACCGTGAGGTTCATTTTTAAGGTCAAAATTCCCGGAACGGAAGCGAGCAAACTAATAACCGATGGTGCATTGGTTTGTAGTATTAGCCGTAAACGTCGTTGATGTTGCGTGCCGCTTGTGCCGCGTTGCTGCCACGACGGTACTCATATTCCATAATTACTCGAATTTTTAACGTATCCATGATGACAAAAAAGATTGAAATGCGATGAAAATGTAACACTAATCAATAAACAAATGACTACTTTTGGAAACAGAATTCCATGTTTTTAAAATAAAATTAATTTGAAATTAGAATTCTTAGCCAAACAAAAATCGTAGTGCTTGTAAAACTCGGAAGTGTTTTAAAACTTCAATAACTGAATGAATGAATGAATGAAATAAAGCTATTGTGATCATCTTTTTGAAGTTATACTTCTTTTGGCGCGTTAGGGAAAAATGATGAGAGTAAATTTTTACGATGCGCGCGCACACCGTCACGAAAAATCGACACTCTGAAGTTATTACGATGCGCGCGCACACCGTCACGAAAAACCGACACCCTGAAGGTAGCTATAGTCAACATTTTGTTTCTTTTCTGTTGTTAGTGTCGTTTTTTCTACAAACGTAGAATAAGGCGAAAGATAAAAGTTTTGAAAAGATTTTTATGTTGTTACGTCAAAGAAGTATAACTTCTAACGCGTGTACATAAGTACACACACATTTTTTTTATATAATAACCAAGTGTCTAAGAAATGAACATTTTCTTTGATGTTATGAATTAGCAAACGGGCT
This sequence comes from Antheraea yamamai, assembly GCA_036509395.1. Taxonomy (NCBI): domain Eukaryota; kingdom Metazoa; phylum Arthropoda; class Insecta; order Lepidoptera; family Saturniidae; genus Antheraea; species Antheraea yamamai. The sequence goes on from AP028430.1 coordinate 10,281,757, forward strand.
TGCAGTCCACTTGTTTAGTGTTACTGCAGGCTATACGTATATATAAACGATCGATAAGATCACACTTTTGGGACCAGTTACAGTATGTTGCTACTTTCGGGGAGCGAGTTAGAATGTCGCGTGTGGTAATACGCGTTGCCAACCGCACCTTTTGAACGAACTTGTTTATTAAATATTTGATTCAGTAACATAAGAATTCTCACTTCAGAACGGCTTGACCTACTATATGACTAATTATTTTTTGTTCTATTAGCAATTGCCAGGGCAAGGTTAATATAAAACAAATTATTTAAAAATCAAAATCATATGGACAGTAAAAAAATTGAGTTACAAAATCTCCATATAAAAAATGAGTGAGTGCGATAGATAGATTTTCAAAAATATTGACAAGTTGAAGTTGAGTTATTTCAATTACCATTTTATATAAATGCTCGTATTGAAGATTCGGTCTCTTTTTTCATTAGTACACCAGTGTGAAAGTGGACTGGGCAGCTAGTTTAGAATAGTATAATTTTAGAGTGAAAACGCAATTTATTTATTTACAAATGTGGATAGCAACAGTCAACAACAATAAACAATACAATAACAATAATAAAAAGGAGTAAACAAAACTCTAGAAGAGCTACAACGATTTATCATATAGATACAACTTACACTATTGATAATAATAAAAAATTAAATTATATAACAATAAACTTTGAGAAATATTAGACAAAGGAAAAGAAGAATAAAGAAAAAAGTAGAAATAAATCAAAATTACAGAAATTACAAATGTGATTATCACAACGGCTCACGACGAATTTGCGTTCTCAACCGATAATATTCATCGTAAAAATAGTATCTATTTATCGATCGATTTTTTCCACTGTAAGATGTAATCCAAGAATACTTTTAAGATATTCAGCTTAGCTGTTTTTCTTTATATTCAACAAGAAATAATACCAAGTAAATTCTAATTAATAAATAGTTGAAATTTTATTAGTACATAATGCGATACGAATCGGTAAACACTATATTGATTTCTCCGTAACGAGTTACTGAAGTTAATACGTAATTAGTCAACATTGATTTTACGTATATTACTAGGTTATTCGCGTCGGCTTCGGTGAGCATTAAAAAATTGCAAAGGGTCTATCGAATCCATAAAATAGCCTAAAACAACCTACAGATATCTGTGACAAATTCCGCATCGAGTGTCCATAGTCCCATGTCGATACTTTCAGTAGTTTTGAAGTGATGGAAGTTCAAAATAACTGTATTTTCATTATATACATTTATAGACCTGGCTAAGTTATGAATGTAAAAGAAATGAATTAATAAATATTGTGACTGTTGAGAGGCGGAAAATTTCAATATCCATGGTGAGAAACCAAATATAAAAAATTCGACAATTAATAAAAAATCTCCTTCTTCTCGGTAACATTGACACTTGTTCCAAGTATAACTATCCATGTGACGCCATTAGTACAAAAAACACATGAAAATTGGTCACACTGGTCGTGTTGATGGAATGGTCCAACCGGCGGAACATATATTCGATGTCCATTGATTGAAATCGTGTCTTTTAGGAAGGATTTTTTCGTAATTAACGTACTTTTGTTAAATGGGTAACACTATCCGCTGACGGTAAAGGAAAACATCGTGAAGAAACCTGAAACTGAGAAATCTACACTTTACCTTCTTCTAATATATAAAAATCTCGTGTAATCTCGTGTAGCCCCAAACAACACAATTGGAAACGGTGGGAGTCGCTGTAATCCGGTTCTAGGTTTTTTAAGATTTTTCGAGTTTGGAAATGCAATTGGGATCGGTAGGTAACCGATTTCGCGCAGACGAAGTTGCGCGGGTCAGCTAGTACTACTATAATGATTCTGGAGAATTTGTTTGCTTGAACGCGCTAATTTCAGGAACTACTGGTCCGATGTGAAAAATTCTTTCAGTGTTAGATAGCTCGTTTATCATAGAAGGTTATAGGCTAATAAAAGTTATCACACCCTAAAACCAATAGGAGCGGAGCACCAATGAAGAATGTTTCAAAATCGGGGATTTTTTCCTTATGAAAGCTTACACTTTAGCCCAAAGTAACTATTCCTCGCGGACGAAGTCGCGGACAGAAGCTAGTGTACTTATAATACCACACTATCCAGTGAGAGGTAACAGCGGTCAATCAGTTCCAGGTGGAAGTGGAAAGTAACGTCGACCCTAATTTTTAATACCAATGAGGTCATAGTGAAATGGCAAAACCTATATAGTAATTTTTTAACTATTAATTGAAAATACTATTTAACACAAATGCTTGTTATAAACCGACGTACATTCCCATAGCACGTCGTAGTCTCGACGCTTACAAACCTACAATCAATTATAACTCCATCTTAATGTATTAATTGTAGCTGTTTGAGTAAAGTGGAACTATAATATTGATAAAGCTCTCAGAAGCCACCGCTTCTGTGACAGTTTGTAGTAATGTAGATTCCTAATAAAGGTAATTGATACCAGTGGAATCGTCGTAGTATGTGTCTGTATGTTAAAGAAGCTCTTAGCGGTATTATATGTTAAATTCAATCTATTTTTTGTTTTATTCAAAGAATTTACTACACTCAATTAATTCTGTCCTGTGTGAAAATTAAAGATAACATTTGAAAAACGATTACGCGCGATAATTTGATTATATAAAAGTGTAGCTCGCTCGTTTATAATTAGTAAAAGTAAAGCCACATACAAAATGAACTGTATATATATTAAATTAAAATTTTAGAAATTTAACTGCGACATGTGATTGTCTTTCGTTCGAGCTGTCACCAAATTGTGATATTTTTAATGTTGCCAGCTAACAAAAATTTTTATAGGTGTCTCGTACGATATATGGTATAGTATACACAACGAAGGCATCAAATAATTAAATATTTTTTTACGAAATATTTTTGTAGTAAGTTTGAAATTAATTCTGTATGTCATTGATAAACATAGCTAAATCTCTTGAAATCTTAATTTTAAGCCGGGATAAGGGAAACATATTTTAAGTAAGCTGTTTAGAACTAATTATAAAAACCTTATTCGAAAATTAGCTTAAAGATTATAGTTTCACATATCGTTGAGTGTTTTTTTTCTTTATTTCCGAAAACTCTTGGTCTGGACTTTTTTCTGCTTTCGTTTACTTTATTAGTCTTGTCAAAAGTCGTTTTAAAAGTGAGAAACTATTGTTATTATTTCACTTAACTATTAACTGTACATCGGAGTTTTCATAGAGATTATTGCCATATCGCTGAACACTTAGGATGTACAGAAATCATAGTTTATTAAAACTTTTTGTCTAAGAATTAAAACTAGAAAGAAATGGATCGAAATCTATCCAGTTTCTCATTATTTCCCTCATCATTTCCTCCAAAATTGTACTGTGTAGTGTATTTTTCACCCAGAAAAAAAGTATCGTTCACGTGGGACAGGTTAAATTTGAGCCGCGTGCAAAAGCTAAAAGTAAAAAGTCTTAAAAAATGCCTATCAATATCTTTCTGTCTCCCGCAAGTCACGTTATTCGACTCTTAACAATAGAACAGTAATTTAACGTTAACGCCTTAATTAAATAAACTAATGATAAAGGTTATCTAAATACAATTTATTTCAACCACATGATCTCACAGCGTAACTCTATTCTTAAACTAACAAAGACAATATAATTATAGAAATCAATGTATAATAATATAAATGGGTAACTGTGTCCACAACGCCGTCCGCGTGGAACCTAATGTGAAGAAGTAACTGATAAAATCATCTAAATATATACTTATCTATTTTTCTCTCGTATTTAAGTCGCGGCATCATTAAAATTACAATAACTTTTGATAGAGTGAATCGATTTTAATGAAACCAAGACTAAATGTTACTCGAGGATATACCTTATTTTCTTGGTGAGGTTTTATTGTAAATGAAGTACTTCAGCAGTGATGCGTGTTCAAACAAACATACAGACATTACTACAAATGATTGCAATGTATTTTATTACGTATTCCAAGACTCCTGCGACATTTTTTTTACAAAAATCTCATAAGGACAGTCACGTTAGCTTCACATTCTTATTATATGTAAAATATATAGAGGATTTGGTAAAATTTCTTGTTATTTCTTTTCAGTAGGAAAATTTGTTGGCCGATTTCGAATTAAAATAAACTGCTTCCTATTTTAACAGACATCACTGAATATTTTGTGATAAAAATGAATTCGTATACGAAATGAATTATCCAAATTATGTAAATTTTGTTATACGAGAGTTTCAGCCATTATAGCAAACAGCGCGGTGACACCCCCTGATAAAGCGAACTCTCATCAGCCCTGATAATAACAGGTCCTGACGCCAGTAACGGTCGACATTTGTAAGTATAATAAATGTTTATCTATTATGATGAATTACATCCTATCGTCGGCGTAAATAAGTAAAAGCTGATGAAATTAGGTGAAAGTGTGGAATATTTATTACTGAGTTTATTTTACAAGAACGAGTGCAAAGTTCGAATGCCATTTTTGAATGAGACATCTTCTATCTTATCTTCTTCTATCTATACATATAATAAGAATGTAAATGTGTCTGTACTTTTTCGATTTTCGTGAAAAAAAATTGTTGCAGGTATCTAGGAATCGGTAACAAAATACATTTCAATTATTTTTAAAAATGTCTGTCTGTTTCTGGTTGTATGAATATGCATCGCTGTTAAATTATTGGGTTCACAATAAAACCACACCAATTATTTCACAAAGCATATTTTCGAGAATAACTTAGTCTTTTTTTATTAAAATCGGTCCACTCTATCAAACGTAATTTTAATGACGACGTGGCGTAAGTACGAGAGAAAAGTGGGTAAGTAAATGCACTTAATACATTCAGATGACTTTATTAATCGCTGTTTTTTACATAAGGTTCCACGCGGACGAAGTCGCGAGCACAGTTAGTTAAAAATAAAATGGTCACATTAAGGAATGAAACATTTTGGATCGAGAGTAAAACCAACTCTATATAGTTTAAGTTAGTAGTGCAGTGAGCGGTGTATGTGTATTTAAAGTGAAAAATTCTTTAGCCGTGTTGAGCGAGTTTTGGTTGGAGAAAACTTATGGGTTCGCGTCACCGGCATGCTCGTGACGTTTTGCGTTTGCGTCAGTGACGCGTAGAAGAATGGCCTATGTACATGTAATATTGCTATTTTGTATTGAGTTTGTGCAGTCTATTATATGTTTGATTACTTAATAAAACGTATATAATTATTACCCGGAGTGCAAATATATGTGAAAACTAGACTAATGTTAATAATATAAATAAAAAAAATAATAAACTTAAATAATTTAAATTGTAATTGCTTAAAATATTAAAAAAAGGAACACAGTATTCCATTGTTTTAAGTATTTACTTCTTTCTTCTGTCGGTAGTCTTTATGATGCCTCGAAGTTTTTTTTAATAACCATTGAACCTCCTTTCGGTGTAAATATCCCTTACTAAACAGCCACCTTTTACATATGAAGGTATATGTACATATAGTAGACTAGATGCCGCCTGCGACTTCGTCTGCTTTGATGTTTTTATAAATAGCGATACCGTCACGTCTTCCTATTCCGCAAACTATATGTTCTCCGATTGTAGAATTTTTTCAAGTTACTTGATATTTATTATTACACTTTGGTTAATGTCAACATCATTTTTATAAACTACAGTCTATATTACTGTAAAAAAGGAAAGCTATACTACTGTAAAATTTCAATAAATACCATTTAATGGTTTTAGTGTGAAAGAGTAACAAACATCTATCCATCTTCACAATTTTCCTAAAGAAAGGGTTGAGTATACTCGAGAAAAATGTCTCTAATTACAGCCCTCGTCAATCTTTTTGGCCACTCTGAATATAGCCGCAAGTATGCTTACTTATCATAATATACAAACCAAAAAAAAAGTTATAATCTATATCTATACATATAATAAAAATGAAGTGTCTGTATGTAATATCAAAATATATTTACTGCTTGAGTACAAAAGTATACACGCAAATGTTAACAAAAATGCAATTTTTAAAATTTTTGTCGATCTGTCTGTCTGTCTGTTTGTTTGTTCCGGGTAATCTCCGAAACGGCAGGACCGATTTTGACGGGAATTTCAATGGCAGATAGCTGAAATTACAGCGAGTTATTTTAAATTAGACTAACTATTAACCGCGGTTTCGTCTGCAATGCTGCAATGCTATCTTCAAAACGGTTGAACCGATTTTTACGAAACTTTCACCAGCAGATAGCGGACATCATAGCAAGTAATTTAGTCTAGTTTAATTTAGACTAGCTATTAACCGTGGATTCACTCGTAGTATTAACTTCAAAAAGTTCGACCGATCTTCACAAAACTTTCATTGGCATATAGCTGACTTTATAAAAAGTAATTCAAGCAATCTTAGTTTATACTAGCTGTTAACCATGGCTTAGCTCGCAGTGCTATCTCCAAAACGGCTAGACCGGTCTTCACGAAACTTTTATTGACAGATATCTGACCTTATAAAAAGTAATTCAAGTAATTTTAGTTTATACTAGCTGTTAACCGTGGCTACGCCCGCAATGCTATCTCCAAAACGGTTAGACCGGTCTTCACGAAACTTTTATTGACAGATATCTGACCTTATAAAAAGTAATTTAAGTAATTTTAGTCTATACTATCTGTTAACCGTGGCTACGCCTGCAATGCTATCTTCAAAACGGTTAGACCGATTTTCAGGGGGCTTTCACAGGTAGATAGCGAAAAAAAAGGGGTGTTCTATTTTAGACTAGCTGTTACCCGCGACTTTGTCTGTATGAAATTTAGCAAGATTTCAACTCATTCTTTATTTTTAATAACAGAAATAATTATCAGCTTATTGTTTACAATTCGACATTGTAATTATTAATAACTTTAATGATATAGAGGTCTTCCTAATAATTATTATATTCATTATAAACGTATTACGTAAAGAGTTCCATAATACAATGTCTTGCGAAACAGACAAGCGTTTATTTTTTGTGTAGTCATAAAATCTTAATTATAACAATGGCAATGTATATTAGATGTAATATAAATGTAAATCTTTATAATAATATTTTAAGTTATTGTTTCATTACTTCCTTATACAGTGTAAGTAAGCACTGACGTAGTTATACGGTGGGTTAAGGTTCCAAATATGTTGCTGATGATAACACTCATTTGGCACGCTGTTAGTATTAATATATCTAATGCACACATTACATGTTACTGTAAGTAGTGTGCGTGTCGTACTTACAATTGATTTTAAAGAGCATTTCTATAATTTTACATAGTCTCACAATTTTATAATTCTTTAATACGAATTAAAAAAACGCGTGCGGAGCTGCGGGTACAGCTAGTATTATTATAGGAATCTAAAATTGGTATTTATTTACCCTTAACTTGTCTCGATATTATACAAATCTATACTAATATATAAGGTTGAATACGCTAATCTCAGGAAGTACCAGTCCGATTTGAAAAGTTCTTTCGGTGTTAGATAGCTCATTTATCGAGAAAAGCTATGAGCTATATATCATCACGCTAAGACCAATAAGAGCGGAGCGTCAATGAAGAATGTTTCAAAATCGGGCTTGTTTTTCCTTTTAGCTGCGTGTTGACGTTAATATTTTATACGTTGCCATGGTAACGTAGTAACTTTCTATCGCAAACATTTTTGAAGTTTATTTTGCATCTCTATTCAAAAAGTTTTTTCTACGTTTGTTTTGTTTTCCATTTTTTATTTGTAATCTATTCTATCTATTACGTATTCTAAAAATAGAGTGTGTGTATGTAAAATTAAAATAACTACTTTTTGGTTAATCGATATGGCTACAAATAACAAAAAGATATATATTTTTTAAATTTCGTCGCTATTTTATTTTATTATTATATTTTGTCTGTCTATTTGTTTGTTTGTTCTGGGTAATCATTAATACCTTTTAAAAAAGCGCGTGCGTAGTCGCGTGTAACAGCTAGTATAATACATATTTATACTTAAACTGTACGTGAAAAACTATAAGATCACTTTATCGACGGGTTAATTCTCGCACACTTTTGTAGCTATTTTTTACATTTTTTTGGGGGGCCCTGTAGAGGTCCCCCCCCCCCCAACCCCTCCCCCCCAAGGGGGCCAAAATCCCCCCTGGGGGGGGGGGGGGAGGGAAGGGGAAGGGGGAGGGGGGGGGGGGGGGGGGGCCGGGCCCCCCCCTGCCCGAACGAAAACGCACAATTCAAACACCTTTTTTTCCCCTCGGTTTTTTTTTAGCGGGTGGTACTACCCCGGACGAGCCGACCCATTTATGCTGAAACCAGTAATAGTTTCAGCGTGGCTCTACCACCTACATTTGTGTGATTTATAAATGGATGATTTACAGCAAAATGGATATTTATTCTCCGCAGTTAAAATAGCTACACGTAACAATGTTCATGACGATCTGTTGAAAGGTATAGACATTTATTCCTTGCAGCGTCATCTAGAGCTAAATAATAAAATTACGCATAACAATAGTCATACAATCTGTTGAACAATACAGAAGTTTGCTTTGCTGCAGCGCCATCTAGTGGAGAGTTATAGTAAAATGTATAGTATAAAGACTTTTTCTATGAGAACAACGTGTGCTGTTAGGTTAGGAACATAATTCCTTAACGCAAACTTATGAATGAAATTGAAAAGTGTCGTGTAATATTTTAGGAAAAACATTAATTGATTAAAAAGTATATATCACTACATATTACGAAACAAAGTGCTCTGCCACGTCTGTCTGTACGCGATAAACTCAAAAACTAATGAACGAATTCTCATGCGGTTTTCCCCAGTAGATAAAGTGATTCATGAGCAATGTGAAGGTATATAATTCGTCAAGGTTTTTTTATTGTCAGAGCGGGACAACGTCCGTAGGGCTCGCTAGTAAATAATAAATCATATAGTAAAATGCTAAATAAAAACGATCTATAATGAAATGAAAACCGGTTAGTATACCTGTTACAAGTACCTTTTGGTATGTTCCGGCAGCTGCACTTGAGAGCCTTCAATATACCACATTCAATAACGACCATATACCATATCATAATTTAACATCGAATGAGATTATGGTTAAATATTAAAACCTATATAGTATAAAAAAGAAAAAAATTAAATAATATAGGTAACATCTCGAGCCTAGGTCGTCACCGGATGGAGCCCTCGAGCTGTTACTATCGCGATACAGTGACTCACCCACATCACTTTTACACATATGAGATCACCTCACATAAGTCCACACATTACAACCATGGTGGAAGAGTTTTATTTTTTTCCCTTATTCGAACTGAATCGAGTAGTTTAGTTCGTTTCATTTCAATATACCGAATATATGTATGAATAGCATAGAATAGTTTAGCTAGGTCAGATCCGGGATTTCGGTAACAGCCCAAGCCGAGGTGTGCCGCGCACCCTTGAGCTAGCTGCTTGAATAAAATCGGCTGAGTGCCTTAAGCGCTCGCTTTAAGTCCGGTGAAGCTGTAAAGGTCAATAGCGTAGTCAGTTCGAGAAAAAAAATAGTATAGTAGAGACGAATTAATTATTTCTCTTCGAACGATCAAGGATAATGTTCAAAAATGTAATTTCTACCCCACAAACTTAAATATGCATTTTATATGCGCTGAATACGTTTTCACTTAACTGAAGCCTATCACCGACACACTCCGTTCCATTCAATTGAATCCAGTTCCGATTTTACCGGTGGGACCGATAACACAGGATTCAGTTTGAATATAAGATGTACGAAGATAATCCCACGATGTAGTTCATTACGTGAATATTATATTTCACTAGCGACGTGCCCCAGCTTTGCTACGTGACGTTATAAGGGTCAAAATGATTGTGCATTTTGACATTGATGTTCATCAAAGTCACAAAATCTTTGTAAACGCCGTCACACATATAACTTTTTTTTGATAAGCATATTTTTAAATCTAGGATATATTTCAAGACGTTCTTCAAAATGATAAACTGTTAAAAACAATTCTGAGCTACATTAAATAATTCCCACGGAAACTATATATTAAGTTGGGTAAGGATTAACACTATTCTTACTTCCTCACTAATGTTATAAATGCGGATGTGAGTTCGTTTGTTACACTTTCACGCCTTTACTACTCAACTAATCGGCGTGAATCATGAAATTTGCATATACGTTGTCAGGGGTATAGTAAAGGACATAGATTATATAATGGAAATAGATAGAATATATAAGGTACATAGAGTAAAAATATGTACGTTGAAAAGATAAACTCGATCGAGTTTCTTCTCGATGACGAGGTCGTTTTCCGAACCGGTGGTAATTTTGACGTTCATAAGTCCCTTGTTAAGACCTAAATTGAATAAAGAATGTTACTTTCAATCTACTATCTAGAAACAGATAGGTATATGTAAATCCAGCCTACACTTATACTATTGGTCATAATACTCGTAGCATCGTAAACAAATCATAGTTCCCTCTGGTCCGGCTACGGTGGCGGGAGGAGTTGAACAAATCGCCGCCTCCTCCCACCGGTCCTCTGTTGGCGGAGAGGGCCACTTAGAGGATCTACCGTGCGGGCCCTCTCCGCCGCCTCCTTCTACGAGATGACCTCCTCGTAGAAGGAAGCCATCGCAAGCCACACCTGTTCGCTGCCAAGCATGACCGAAACCACACTCGGCAGCGACAAATCTGCACTACCCCCTACCGCCGCAGCCAGAATGCGACGCTGTCCCTCCCACGCAGCACACTTAGCACACGTTGGATGTTAAATTATTATAACACTAGCAGGTGTCCGCGATTCCTCTCTCACAAAAACTGTTTTATTATTTCATAGGAACTACGTTTTGTATCTCGATTAATTACTGGATGACATTTATTAAATGTGTTCTTGACATCACCACTATTTAAACCAGTTTACAGATACTTATGTTAAATTTTATCATTACTGTCTAGCTCCAATGGAACAGCGTAATAATATGTACCACAAATAATATTCTGAAAAGTCTTCTATTTGACAGTAAAAATTTCGTCAAAATCGGTTTAGCCATTACCGACATTAATCCGGACAAGCAACAGAGATATCAATTTTACTTATATGTGCATATTTTGCTTTAGATGGAACGATGACTTCCGAATAAAAACTAGATTTTTTTTATCCCATGATCATATTATTATAAAATATATCTGGAGAAAGTACAATTTAAATAAGAAAAGTGGAGTCATGTGTCAAAATCATATCCTGATTAAAAGACTGTTCAAGCTAATTATGTATAATTTATGGTATTATAAAATAATGAAGAAAATAGACCATACCAGTATTGAAGAATATAAAGTAGACTTAATAACCGCAAAGCAATTTCTAAATGTTAAATTGTTCAATCTTATTTAGTTTCTTGAATATTTGGAGCCTAATTAATTGTTATTATCCATACTAGACGTTTAATCGATCTAATGATGGATAATTGATGATATTACGAAATAGTGAAGGAAGTAAACTTTAAAAGTACTGAAGAATATAAAGTACACTTAATAACCGCAAAGCAATTTCTAAATGTTAAATTATTCACTTTTATTTAGTTTCACGAATACTTACCGGCCTAATTAAGTGTTATTAATTAATTTTAAGTAACATTTATATCGAATTACTAAGGTTGTAGTCTCATCCCGTTTTGTCGGTTCCCTACGTACATATTGCCGAAATGTTTCTGAAATTAGATTGGGTCGCTTGAACATTTGCCGAGCTAATTTCAACTCGGATTACGGTATAATGAACTTGGCGCTGAAAAGCTTTTTATTGGACATTTCTAATTGATTTCGTTTTAATGTTCGCAAAATTAAAATTTGAACTTTGAGGAAAAGGGATAAACTATAAAATTTGTCTGAACTTAATATATATAATAAACGTAGAAATTTTAATTTATATTTAATGCGTAAAAGGGTCGATGAGTTGGCTGAATCGATATTCAGTGTTCGTTTCTATTAAACCTTAACAATCAAACAGTTTTTAACCGACTTCAAAAAAAGGAGGAGGTTATCAATTCGACTGTATTTTTTTTTTTATGTTTGTTACCTCATAACTTTGGACTGGGTGAACCGATTTTGATGATTCTTTTTTTATTTGAAAGCTGGTGCTTCCCGTGTGGTCCCATTTTAATTTGGTCCAGTTCCGACAATGGCATCCAGTGCTAAACCGTATAAGTTTTAAATTTGCATTAAGTATGTACACGACAAATAGACGAATAACTCAATATCACGCTAACCGATTTCGATGATTCATTTTTTATTGGAAAGAACGTACTTCAAGGGTAGTTTGATGAGAATTTGGTTAGGTTCTGATTATGGGATCCGTGACAAAGTAAGAAAACTTTCAAGAAACAAGCCTACTCCTTTCTTAAGGGCCGGCAACGCATCTGTGTTTCCTCTCGTGTCGCAAGTGTCCATGGGCGGCCGTGGTCACTTACCATCAGGTGACCCGTATGTTCGTTTGCCACCAATATTATAAAAAAACTCTTCAATTCTTAGGAGCCTATTGTGCTTATGTTCGTTGCTGTGTTGCAACATGACGCAAGCATTGTAATTACATTACTTAAGGTGTATTATGTGTGAAGCGATGGTAGCCGAGTTGGTGGTAGAAACTATCGCGGATTATTGATAAGGTTGCGTTCGTACCAAACGTTACTTATTGTACAACCAATTGAAACCATATCGCATACCATACCGAAGGATACCATACCGCAAACATGCGCATATTTTAATATACTTAAGGCGGAACGGAGTTCGCGGGCACTGCTAGTAAAATATATTTATGTACACTAAAAATGGAAAAATAAAGTAAATTTTCAAAAAAAGTATTAACCGACTTCAATATCAATCAAAAACCGGAAAATAAATAGTTTATCAAATTAACCAAATTAAATAAAACATATGAATATGTGTGCTACCTAGAGATGTATTGGAAGTCGGTGCGAACCGAAATTTCAAATTTGTTCCAGGTAGAAATGTATTACAGAGATGCGAGAGTGGACTTAAACTTTGTACCTATGTAGATGATATATATATATTTTAATAAATAATAAATATATATAAATATTTATATATATATAAAAGTCAACCGCAGCGCCACCTACCGGGTCCAATTGAATCTAAAGCATTCTCGGATCCACTGGAACAAGCACACAAAATTTAATCAAAATCGGTCCAACCGTTTGGGAGGAGTTCAGCGACGTAAACGTACAGAAGAAATTTATATACAAAGAAGAATCAAATTAATAAACATATCTAAGTAAAATTATAAACATTTCTTGACACATTCCGAAGTGCAAATTACAGGACACTAGACAGCATATAACCACTGGACTAACCATCTGATCATCATAAATTAATTAGGTATTTTATATAATAATATTCAAAGGCTGTTTGCAAAAATATATCGGTTATTGATTAAGCACATGAGCTGTTATAAAAATGTATTATCGTAAATTCAACGTAGAGAACGAGTCCCGACGTGGAAAGTCATACGGGCTTGTGAACACCACTCCGATACATTTATAAGGCTTGATTTACAACCGGCAATAAATAATGGCTCTTTCTTCCACTATATAGAAGCAAATTCATAATAATTCACTCCAACAAAGATATTGAAACGTATAAGTTCCCGTTCTACGTAATATCTTGCTGAACTTTGTCGTTGGGTGATTTAATTATAATTGTTGATTTTACTAAGTTTTTTATGTTGATATATTTCAGATAGAGTATGTAAGGGACATATTCAATGTATAAATGCTTACAGTAAATATGAGTAGGTTTTTTTGTCATAGCAGGCGAATGAACATGTGGGTCACCTGATGTTAAGCGATCACCACCGTCCATAGACTAACAACTCTAGGGGACTCGAAAGTGCGTTGCCAGTCTGTGTTTGGGAGAGGGGAGAGGAGGAGAGGTGGGCCTCCGGCGCTCTCACTGACCAAACGAAACGCAACAATGGAAGCACTGTTACTTCACGTCGGTTTTTTATGAGAAGGTGGTACTACCCCGGGCGAGCCGACCCATTCATGCTGAAATCAGTAATAGCTTCATAAGAATAAATATAAATCACATGGGAATTCAAAAGAACAAAGAAATATCTATATATAAATAGGCTGTGGGGAAACAATCAAAAAGACCTCACTCTTCTGTTTCTCAACCATACATATATATTTTAATAATTCATATAAGTATGAATATGTAGCTTAGCTTAGGTTAGCTCAGATAGGTCGCGAACGCGTCAGCAGCCCGCCTCCGTGCAGCCCTCACGGAGGTTTGCGACGCGTCGATGCCGCGGAGCGTACACCGCCCAGACAAACGGGCGGTGTACTGGTGGTCGCCGGAGATCGCCGCTCTCCGAGCGGCCTGCTCTGCGGCCCGGCGGCTGTTCGGGCGCAGCCGCCGGCGCCGGCATAGGGACCCGGAGGCGGAGGCCCGGCTGTATGGCAGCTATAGGGAGTGCAGGAAGACCCTGCAGGCTGCCATCAGCCGGGCGAAACAAGCAGTATGGGAGGAGGTGCTCCAGACGCTGGAGGGAGATCCTTGGGGGCGCCCGTACAGGATTGTACGAATGAAGTTACAATCTTGGGCGCCCCCGGCGACGGAGACCCTCCGGCCGGAGGTGGTAGCGAGGGTCGTGGGAGAACTGTTCCCCGACCCTCCGATGCTACCGGCTGCTCCCATGCCTCCGCCTCGGGAGGTAGTCGAGGAGGTGCTCGACGGTCCTCCCCCTCCGATAACGGAGAAGGAGATGGGGAGGGCTGTCGAGCGCCTCCTCAACCGGCGAAGAGCGCCCGGCCCTGATGGGGTCCCGGGTCGGGTGCTCGGCCTCGCCTTGGGCCAATTAGGGGGGTGGCTTCGGGAGCTGTTCGACCGGTGTCTTTTGGTCGGGCAGTTCCCGAAGCCCTGGAAGCTTGGGCGGCTCTGCCGAAAAACCGAAAAACCGAAAAAAAAATTTACATGAATATTAACAATATACGATTTACGCCACATGACCTTGTACGAATTCGTAGATTCGTGAGCATTACTTTGTAGCTAAGTCACCACATGATTTAAAATTTGGATAAATATTGTGTTAAGCTTTATGAAGTAAGAGAGGGTTATGCTAATCTGTTAAGCTTCTAATATTGTGTGGAAGTTGCCGAGGTTAGCTCTCAGGTGCACTGATAATATCAACGTCTTACAAACTTGCTCAGGCAAATATCCGGAGTTCTAAAACACTGTTCAGCTATAATATATATATATTACATTTTTTTTTACTTATAGTGCAAAAAACCGATTTCATCCTAATTAGTTTTCCGTAGAATAATTAAATTCGGTATCTTGATTTACATTTTTTCATTTATTTTATTTAATTGATAGTAATTAATTACAGCAAGAACAGGTCTCAGAGGCATTCGTTGCGAAGTTTTTGATGTGTATTATACAGTTGCTAGAGATTCTTAGTATATGATAAGATGAATTTATAATTAAGTGACTAGATAATAAATTTTAGCACTATGTTTACGTTAAATAAAAAGTCGTGGAGGTCAATTTGGTATTCGTCAAGTATCAATTTTTCGGTTTTCATGTTCACTTATTGTTTTAAAATGGCAACACTATCGTCTGAAGAGAATAGAAGTGGTGAAGAAAAATATTGTGAGGATACCTGAACCTGAGAAATGTTCATATAGTACCTTTGAAATCACCAGTACGTCGTGGGTTTGCGCGGTGGTTAAGCGGTTATGTTCTTTCGGAAAGAGGCCATAGTCTTACAATTTAAACGCAATGTAATTTAAACAAAACTCCACAGGGGTCAACATATTCCCGGGAAACGCATTTCTACGCATCGATGAGTCGATGACTTCGTCCACGTGGAATAGTTACTTTGGGCTAAGGCTAACACGCAGCGGAAGCTCTCAAAAGGAAAAAAACACCCCTATTTTGAAACATTCTTCATTGGTGTTCCGCTCCTATTGGATTTAACGTGATGACATATAGCCTATAGCCTTCTTCGATAAATGATTTATCTAACACTGAAAGATTCTTTTATAACGGACCAGTAGTGCCTGAGATTAGTGCGTTGAACCAAACAAATCCTCCAGCTTTATAATATTAGTATAGACTAGCTGTGCCCGCGACTTCGTCCGCGTGGAACCTTACGTAAAAAACAGTGATTAGTAAAGTCATATGAATGTGTTACGCCCATTTATTTATCTACTTTTCTCTCGTACTTACACCGCGTCGTCATTCAAATTACAATAACTTTTGATAGATTGGACGGATTTTAATGAAACAAATTCAAGAAACACCCGAGGTTACCTGTCTTTATGATTTTCTTAGTGTGGTTTTATTGTGAACCCAGTACTTTAGTAGTGATGCGTGTTCATACAAACAGACAGACAGATAGACATTTCTAAAAATGATTGAAATGTATTCTATATGATATTTTACGAATATCGTAAAAGTACTGTCTCGTTAGATTTACATTCTTATTATATGTATAGAAGATATAGATAATTATGAATTGTTCCAAATATTTCTTCGGTTTTCGGAAATGATGATATTTTTACGGGACGTAACAATATATTATGTACGGTGTTATTTTATTAGCAGTTTATTCAACTATTTTGACTGAGACAAAAATAATATATTTCTGAATAGAATTTATCGATATTCTGCCTACAGGAACAGGGTAAATTTGTACGTAATGTTTTATAACAAAAAATAAGGTAGTGATATAGTTAATGTCGCTTACCGTAATGTATAGGTAACTTTGAGTGATGATTCCCACATTTCACTGTTACTGATCTTTTATAGATTACTTCGAGATAAAGCATCCAATGTTTCTTACAAACGACCCTTAGTTCGAATTTATAACAGAGAGCTCCATTTGTACCAACTATTGACGATTGAGTATAGTGAAGAACAATTATTTCAATCCTACACTTGCTCCCTCATGTGACAATAACAAGTTATTTATAACTTATGCTACTGTTAATGAAAGGAACAGTATAACATGAATGTAAGTCTAAAGGGAACAGCCATTGTCAGTGAAATCATGCACGATTATTAATAGAATGAACCAGCGCTTAGCGAGCTCATTATACACTGCTGTAAGACTTATAATGCACAAGTAACCGGGTTCTTTGTTTGGTTAATTTAATGAACAAAAGGGTTGCGTTGCGGCTTATTGTTGCAGTAACGTTTTCTTTTGGGATTAATTGATATCTTATAACTATATTACATAATACAGTAGTACAAAATAATACAGTATAATCTTTTTCCAACGTCATTTTTCTTTTCTCTCTTTTCTGTTACATTTATTTAAAGTTGTTTTACGACTGAACAAATAGGTGCCTTTGCGTTATGGATTTCTAGATCTATTTAATATATAAATTAAAAAGCTTGATTTTATAAAATAGAAAAACATACAGAAAGTTAGTATGAAGTAAAATTACACGCATAAGTTGTTACTATATTTTGTAAACAATTTTACTAGAGGAATTTAAACACGAAGGAAATCACAAGGCGCTTCGTTAGATCGTATTTCCGATAATGAGGTTAGAGGGTGCGCTCCGGCCTTAGACACGGGAGACGATGACTATAACATTGTTAGAAGGTGATAAATACGGTTATTGATAATTACTTTGAAATATATAACCGCAATCTCTTCCCTATTTTACTTGTATGCTTGAAATGTTTGATGTGTTATGTCCTTATAATATTTGCCCGCCTGGCTTCGCACGGATGTATTGACAATGTAGACTTCAAATAGCAATTGAACAACTGAACTTAATTAGTTAATGTTTTTGATGATCTTCCTATTACCTTCTTTCTCATTCATTCGTGGTTATAGTTATGTGATAAACTTATGATTTTGCAAATTCAACCTTACCTGAATGATTTAAAGTTGCTCTTACAGGGACGCAAGCGACACGAGACTATTTGAAATGAGTGCATAATTTTCAATTGTGTGCATATTTTATGCGAAAGGTTTTGAGACGTTGAGTGTGCATTTTGAGTTTTTATATACATCAATGTATAAGACACAATGAAAACAATTAGTTAAATAGCTATTCAGAAATGATACACTTAAAGAGAATGTAAATGTTATATTTTTAGGTTCATCAGAGATTTTCTATTTTTTTTTTTATTGTAGCTCGGCAAAATGACTGTACTGTGCTTGATGGTAAGCACAGTACAATCCAATAAAGTAAATTTTCAAAAAAAGTATTAACCGACTTCAATATCAATCAAAAACCCATAAGGCACTAAAAAGCGGAAAATAAATAGTTTATCAAATTAACCAAATTAAATAAAACATATGAATATGTGTGCTACCTAGAGATGTATTGGAAGTCGGCGCCAACCGAAATTTCAAATTTGTTCCAGGTAGAAATGTATTACAGAGACGCGAGAGTGGACTTAAACTTTGTACCTATGTAGATGATATCATTTTCGATTCGCACCGACTTCCAATACATCTCTAGGTAGCACACATATTCATATGTTTTATTTAATTTGGTTAATTTGATAAACTATTTATTTTCCGCTTTTTAGTGCCTTATGGGTTTTTGATTGATATTGAAGTCGGTTAATACTTTTTTTTGAAAATTTACTTTATTTTTCCATTTTTAGTGTACATAAATATATTTTACTAGCAGTGCCCGCGAACTCCGTTCCGCCTTAAGTATATTAAAATATGCGCATTTTTGCGGTATGGTATCTATCGGTATGGTATGCGATATGGTTTCAATTGGTTGTACAATAAGTAACGTTTGGTACGAACGCAACCTTATCAATAATTCGCGATAGTTTCTACCACCAACTCGGCTACCATCGCTTCACACATAATACACCTTAAGTATACACCTTAAGTAATGTAATTACAATGCTTGCGTCATGTTGCAACACAGCAACGAACATAAGCACAATAGGCTCCTAAGAATTTAAGAGTTTTTTTAATAATATTGGTGGCAAACGAACATACGGGTCACCTGATGGTAAGTGATCACGGCCGCCCATGGACACTTGCGACGCGAGAGGAAACACAGATGCGTTGCCGGCCCTTAAGAAAGGAGTAGGCTCGTTTCATGAAAGTTTTCTTACTTTGTCACGGATCCCATGATCAGAACCTAACCAAACTCTCATCAAACTACCCTTGAAGTACGTCCTTTCCAATAAAAAATGAATCATCGAAATCGGTTAGCGTGATATTGAGTTATTCGTCTATTTGTCGTGTACATACTTAATGCAAATTTAAAACTTATACGATTTTGCACTGGATGCCGTTGTCGGAACTGGACCAAATTAAAATGGGACCACACGGGAAGTACCAGCTTTCAAATAAAAAAAGAATAATCAAAATCGGTTCACCCAGTCCAAAGTTATGAGGTAACAAACATAAAAAAAAAAATCCAGACGAATTGATAACCTCCTCCTTTTTTTGAAGTCGGTTAAAAACAATGGCGACCACCGAGAGACATAATATCCATCGCCGGTCGCCGCTGTCATGCCGGCCTGCGTAAGTATCTCTTCACGTTGCGATTGAAGGACTCCATGTCATATTCAATGATAATGGATTCAATATTTT
This sequence comes from Antheraea yamamai, assembly GCA_036509395.1. Lineage (NCBI taxonomy): Eukaryota > Metazoa > Arthropoda > Insecta > Lepidoptera > Saturniidae > Antheraea > Antheraea yamamai. Next base: position 10,301,378 of record AP028430.1, read on the forward strand.
AAGTACATCCTTTAGATTTTGTGATGGCTCCGTTTACTTCTGTTATTATTTCATGGAATTACAATTTATATTAATAGTTTAGTTATAGTATAATAAAATGGGTATCGTGTAAATATTTTTTTGTGTTTGCTTATCTTTACATCTGGTAGGTGGTAGAGCTACGCTGAATCTATTACTGGTTTCAGCATGAATTGGTCGCCTCGCCCGGGGTACCACCAACCGACGCACACAAATACCAACGTGAACTAATAATGCTTGCATTGTTGCATTTCGTTCGGTCAGTGAGAGCGCCGGAGGATCACTTCCCCTCCCCTCTACCTCCCATCTCCCTCTCAATCCCCACCTTCTCCCAAACACTGGCTGGCAACGCACTTGCGACTCCCTTGGTGTTGCAAGTGTCTATGGACGATGGTGATCATTTAACATCAGGTGACCCACCTGTTCATTTGCCTCCTATGAAAAAAACATACCAGTTTTAATGTGTGTTTATAGCGAATTATAATAAACTCCTTGGTCGACTGAGCTTCACTCTGTTGGTTAACGCAATAACTGCATTGTTGAATGTCATATAGCGCCACCACATGAAGTTTGGTATGAACGAACGAAATCTTGTACTAGCAGGTTGTTATCCAATGGCAATAAGACATAGCGCTTGTATTTACTACTTACCGGTAAATCGGTAGTGTGTTTTGAGAATCTTGGGACTATGTCCCAAAGCACATTACCGATTTACCGGATAGTAAGTTCAAGCACTATGTCAAGCGGGTTTTAATGCTTAGAAACATCATACAGATATAAGGCATAGGACGGATTAATATTAGAATGATGGTGATATCATCTCTTTGTATGCATCCGCTAAAAAGGAATGTAGTGTGAATCTACCGTTTTAGAGCGTTTGTAGGTAGTTTCCGTACTGTCTCTTATATTAATACTGTGCCTAGGACCACTTCCTAATTTTTGCAAAATGTCACGATGATCGGTTGAATAGTTATGGGGTGAAAGCGTAACAAACAAACAAACTTACTTCCGCGTTTATAATATTAATATCGATAGATAACTAAAATTAGAAATATGTTGATTTTAGTTTTTTGACGTGAAACGAGTTTAATAATTATAAGTATAATGAATACATTTGCATATTTTAGGATCGATAAGCATAATTAGCGACTATACCTAGTCTTGCCATAAATACTGAAACAAAGAAAAAAAATATTTTCTATTGCAAATAACATTTATTACTTTTACAGTGTGTGTTAGTTTAATACATAAATATAAAACAATTTAAAATATAAAAAGCTTATTGGAAGTGGTCTCCATTGGCTGCAATACAGTCCTTTAAACGTTGAGGTCAGTTATCAATAGAAGCACGCACTCTTTCCATGAGAAAATTCTTCACAGCTAATCGTACGGATTGTTATAGGGACTCCAAATTATCATGGCGTTTAGAGCAAACCGTACTCTCTAAAACTGACCATAAATCATAATTCAGTGGATTAAGATCGGGACTAGACGATGGCCAGTCTTCAGCTCTGATGAATTCCGACACGTTCGTTTCCAACCAAGACTGCGTAGACCGAGCTTTATGAACCGGCGCCGAGTCTTGCTGGTAGGACCATTCTTGGTTATTGAACATGGTGTTGTTAAGGGGCTTCACTACCTTCTCAAGAATGGTATCTTGATACACTTGTGCCGATATTTTGATACCTTTCTCACAAAAGTATGGCTCAGTCACTCCTTCATAGCTAATACCCTACCAAACCATCACTGAAGTCGGATAGTGCCCACGTTGCACTCTGTCGACTAATTGGGAAGCTTCTTTAGAGCTTTTGAACATAAATACGGTCATTTTGTTTGTTAAAATGTTGCTCAATTGTAAAAAATTTCTCATCCGTAGACAAATTTTTTCTGTGACCTCCCTTTGCGTACCGCTTCAGTAGTTGTTTCGATTTTACCACCCTATTCTTTTTTAAATTAACCGTTAAGAAACGACCAGTACGTCTTTTATAGGCTACAAGCCCTAAGACATCTTTAAAATACGCGACATGGTTCTAGGTGCTATCTTCATCTCCGGAGATAAAATCTTTTGCTTTCGAACAGGATTTCTTCGAATTCTTTCCCTTACTGCTTTGACCACCTTTTTCGTACGAACACTACATGGACGGTCAGATCTTTTTCTATCACAAACAGAGTAGGTCTCCTTGTACCTATCAATGACCCGGTACACAAACATTTTACTAGCGTATGGAGAGTTTTAAGTATTGCATTTGGCTCCATACCTACTTTGTGTAATGTAATCACAGCGATTCAGTTCTCTTTATCACCCTCCATTTTAATATCGCAAAATATTGTAGAATGTATTGGCGCCAAAATGAGAAAACTCAATGAATAATCATATAAAAATGACAGATTCCAAATTCAAATGTAATATTTTGTTTATTTTTAATTGTAACAGTATTTATGGCCAGACTAAGTATATATATACACAAAAAGCGTGGTTTTTACCTATATTAGAGTTAAAACCTCTTTGAATTATATTATTTATTTTATATGTTTTATTTTGTAGGTAGAGCCACTTGGAAGCTATTACTGGTTTCAGCATGAATGGGTCGGCTCGCCCGGAGTGCTACCACCCGACCCACATCGACGTGAAGTAACAGTGCTTGCATTGTTGCGTTTCGTTCGGTCAGTGAGAGCGCCGAATAACCCACCTCCCCCTTCCCCACTCCCCCTCCCTCAAATACAGGTTGGCAACGCGCAACTCTCCTGGTGTTGCAAGTGTCTATGGACGGTGGTGATCACTTAACATCAAGTGACCCACCTGTTCGTTTGCCTCCTATGATATATAAAAAAATATATATATTTAAAACAAAGAATGCTATATTCTCTGTCAGTTTTGTAAAAAATTGCAAAAAGTAAACGTCTTTAATACTGCAAATCCTATTATTTTATTGTAAATCTATATCTACTATCTATATGTAACATCGTTTCATACATTGGCATTGAAAATATTATTAATATTAGTAGTTTTATTCGAGAAAATAAAATGTTTTTTCTAGAAGCAAAAATTAACAATAAACTGGGAGAGTATATGTTACATTAGTTCCATATTATACTCGACGTATGTAAATTTGAAAGCAACGAAATAATGCAAGGAAAATAATATTACATATACTTATAAGGCTTAATTAAAAAAAATATGAGTTAGTTTTGAGTGACCTTGAATTTTTTCTACGTTTATTAAAACGTTACATGTATTAAGAAATAGAGTTGTAGTGATTCGAGAGATAATAAATACGAAACCGGTATTAATCGTTAATGATTACGGTTATCGTTTCTTTACGATTCTGATCTCATCTCGTACATTCCTTGAAATAGTTGAGTAATGTTTTGTCTGCTGAATATTTTGGTTCATTGTATAGCATAGTCTTGGACATTGTTTATAAAAATTTTGTGGATTTAATACATAAAGTACCTGTGGATATATAAATCCACTTATCATATTTTCTAACCTTTTTACGTGGGTTTTGCCCACGGTAACTTTATCACAAGGCTGACTGAAAAACAAGTGTTGCGTCTGTTCTATTTTCAACTTTTAATACAAATATAATCCTTTATTTATCTTCCAACTATCTATATATAAATAGGTAGATACAAAACAGTTAAGTGTATATTCCATCTCTGGTTCTCAACCGATTTTCGTTTTTTTGACGTGATAACGTTTTATAAATCGATGAATGCACGCACGCAAAAAAAAGCATAACTCATTGTCACGTTCCGCCTGAGCCGAGCGTGCAAGCGTGAGCGCGGAACAAGCGATAGAGAGGTGCAATCGGCCTAATCGTTCGGCTTCTGGCGCATCTATCTACCAGGTGAATGTTTAGACGCAGTATTCTAGGCTATGAGACTTCACGGTTACGTTTAACATATAAAATAATAATATTAAAACAAATACTAATAAACAACCAAGAAAACCTAAGTGAAAGTTTGTTATAAGACTTTCAAAAGTATAGTTTCAAATGTGTAAATAAAATAATAAACTTAAGTGCAATGACCGGTGCCAAAAGCTGCTATGGGCAACCCGGATAGTAAAACAAATAAAAGATTTTCGATAGTAAAACGGGCAATAAACGATTTTGTTTTGTTCCTGCCGTTCCCACGTTCCCTTTCAAATGAAAGTGAAGGCAAACTATACGAGTGGCTCCTTCTGAACCGTCTCCAGATCTCCATATCAGAGTTAGATCTGTTGCCACCTGAGCAGTTCGGATTTCGCGCCGAACACTCTTGTACGAATAAAGTGCACCGTCTCACGGAGTACATTTTCTCTAAATTGAATGCGGATTCCGATCCTAATTCGTATTCGATCAATCCTAACCCGAAACGCTCAATAGCAGTCTTTTTCGGTGTCGCGAAGGCCTTCGATTAGGTCTGGCATTCAGGGCTCATCCATAAATTAATTCATTTTCGTTTTGTTGGTTAGTTCATATAAAACGCGACTACCTCACCGATAGGTCCTTCCGCGCTACAGTGGAAGGTGAACTATCCTCATCCCACCCGATACGCTCATTCTGGCCCCACACTCTTCAATCTGTTCGTCAGTGATCTACCACGGCTTCCGAAAGTAGCCGGTTGGCATCCGAAAGTTCTTAAGATACTCATCGAAAAAGCTGTTAGCACACTCGGTGATTGGTTTGTTCGATGGCGTATAGAAGTAAATCCCGATAAAAGCATCGTGATATTTTTCGACCCTATATCAAATAGACACGAACGTAAACCCACGCCTATTAAATTATACGGAATAAAGAATCGTTGGGCCGATCAGGTCAAATACCTACGAGTCATGTTGAATAAATGCCTCACGTTTAAACAACATACAGAAAGAGTTAGAAACAGGGCCGCTATGGTTATGGGTCGGTTACACTCGATAGTTTGTCACAAGAGTAAGATGTCCCTCAGACATAAGCTCATGTTATATAAGACTTATATTCGTCCTTTTGTAACATATAGTTCACCCGGTTTTGCACACATGTCGGAATATAATTTTGAAAAATTACAAGCTATTCAAAACCGATTTTTACGTAAAGTCTCCGGTGCCTCACCGAACTTTGGAATAAGGATCTCCACAGGGTCCTGGAGATGTCTTCTATCTGGACATACGTAAAATCACTCACCACTAGATACTTTAAAAAAGCCGCGAGTCATTCCAGTCCGTTAGTGGTACTCAGTGCTCATTTAGACTATATAAGAAAGTAATTAAAATTTTAAGCTATACATTATAGATAAATATGTGTTAAATATTTTATTATATAGATATAATATGACTTCAAATTATATATATTTATTCTTGAAGTTCAGTAAAACACACATCTCACGGAGTTTTTTACAATAAACAACATATTTTTGATAAATTTCACACGGACGAATGCACGGGTAACAGTTTAACAAATAAAATAGAATATGTCAACCGCTATAATTTCGGATATCTGCCAGTAAAATTCCCGTTAACATAGCTATTTCGTACATAACCCGGAACAAAAAAACAGACAGACAAAATATAATAATATAAAAAACCGACAAGATTTTTAAAAATATTTTTTTTCTTATTTGTAGTCATCCACCAAATATCCATTCACCAAAATGTTGTTATTTTAATTTCACATACACACACATTTTATTTTTATAATACGTAATAGATTGCAAATAAAAAATTGGAAACGAAACAGACGTAGAATAAAAATGTTGAATAAACACAGAAGTAACTTTTGAAATGTTTGCGATAGGAAGTTACCACGTTACCATGGCAACGTAATAATACTAACATTAACACGCAGCTAAAAGAAAAAAACAGCCCGATTTAGAAACATTCTTCATTGGTGCTTCGCTCTTATTAGTCTTAGCGTGCTGATATATAGCTTATAACCTTCCTTGATAAATGAGCTATCTAACACCGAAAGATTTTTTCAAATTGGACCTGTAGTTCCTAAGATTAGCGTGTTCAACCATACAAACAGCAAACTTTATATATTAGTATAGATAGTATAGATGAAGGTGACGTGATAATGATAATCCTTTTCTTTTCTATTGAGTAGTTTTTGAGTGATACAATTAACACTATTGGATTGACGCTTGATAATATTTATTTCTTAAATTTTAGTGCAACTGTTGTTCCTTTGCCGAAACTGACAAAAGATAATCATAGATTATTTTTAATAAGTATTGAACCTAATGAAATGTTTTATATGACACCATTCACTGATTACTACAAGATGTACCTCATTGTAAGTACATATACTTTTTTTTATATCAAAGGAGGCAAACGAACAGGCGGATCACCTGATGGTAAGTTATCACCGCCGTCCAAAGACACCAGTAACACCAGGGGAGTCGCAAGTGCATTGCCAGCCTGTGTTTGGGGGAAAGAAAAAGTGGGAGGGGGAGGGAGGTGGGCCTCCGGCGCTCTTAATGATTGAACGAAACGCAACAATGCAAGCACTGTTACTTCACGTCGGTGTTCTGTGTGAGGGTGGTACTACCCCGGGCGAGCCGACCCATTCACGCTGAAACCAGTAATAGCTTCAGCATGACTCTACCACCTGCACCTCTTAATATACAATTGCACGAACATTTTTTTCCTTGAACTGACTAGACGTTTTTAGACTGATGTGTCTCTACAGCTTCATTAGACTAATGGGACGAGAGCTTAGTCATCCGCTTGGCAACAAGTTGAAGGATGCCAAAGAGGCCGAAGCTCAGCTTGGGCTATTGTCTTGAATGCACCAACACGAATGTTGCTAAGCTAATCAATCATACATATGTTATTGAAGTTATTGAAGCACATATGACACTGTCATTGAAACCAATGTAATATTGAAAGAATGATCAATGGAATTTATTTTCAGTATAGCGAGTACTTGAAAATTCATGATTACTCGAATGGACATATTTACGTATTTGACTACAGGAAGGTTGATATATTGGACATAATATCGAAAGTCAATCTGCTGGAAATAAAACAACTTGCAACATTAACTATGGTTAGTACTAATGTTTTCCAGTAGACGAGTATATCAAATTAAACTAATTGCAGATCTTTGAAATGAAATCTTCTTTAGCCGTATCGAACGATTTTTGGTAGGAGAAAACCTTATCGGTTCTCGTCACTGATTACTCCGACATGCTAGAGAAGCGTCACCGATATGCTCGTGTTGACTGCCAAAAATATGATCGAAGAAGAACCGACTTAGAAATAGGTTATAAATTAACCAGTGACGTGATAAAGGACATAGTACGTGAAAACAAAACCTTTACAAAATTTTCCAAATTCTGTGAATATGTGGTTCGCTATTGTAAAAATATGAATAAATAAATGATAACGCTCTTAACGTTTATAAAAATAGATTTATAATTAAAAGTGATGTCGATATTATATGCTAATGCCGTACAATCACTATTATAAGATAATTTATTAAGTTAAAATAGGTATGTAATAAACTATCAAGAATATTCGGTAACAAAAAAATAATAGTACTTATAGTAAATAAAAATATAATAAGGATAGAAACATATATATATATATATATATATATATATATATATATATATATATATATAAATATATGTATATACTTAGTAATGTCATGATCGTTAACACTAACTTTAACACTACGATTTTTGTTACGTCATATAGTATGTACACCCTTTATAGGCTGCAACTTCAATAGGTACAGCCCAACCAAATAAGAGCAAAGAAACCCACGCCGTCACTCTTCCCCGCGCTACAAAATGTCTCTGACTTGTGTCAGAGGAAAGAAAGCAGGGAAAACAAAAAAAAAATATGCTCGTGACGTATTGTGCTTATGTTAGACTAACGATGTACAGTATATCGGCCTGTGGACATGTAATATTGATATTTTGCATTGAGCTTGCGCAGCCTGTCATGTGGTTGATTAATCATTAACCTGTATAAAAATGTATATAATTATTACTCGAGGTGGCAATAGACGTGAAAAGCAAACTGGAGTTAATAAATTCAATTAACATATTTTGAAATTTAAATGACTTACACCATATAATTGATTTAAAAATTCAAAAGAGAATTGTTTTTTTTTTCGAACTGATACGCTATTATCCTAGCAAGGTCTTAACAGCTTCACCGGACTACGATAGAACAGAGATTTTCAATTGTTTTTAGTTTTGAAGTCTGTTGGTAGTCCTTATGACTATATTAACTTTTTTTTAAAATAACAATAGATGTTATACTAGCCGTCCCGGTAGGGAGAACTTATTGTAATATTAAAGCAATTATTGAATTGAAAAAAAAAAACATTAGGCATCGAGTAATACAACGCGGAGGATTTAATAAAAATAGATTTATAGTCAGAGACACTAATCATCGTTCACGCAAATTAGTGCAAGAGTGGCACAGGGCAGGCGGACATCGGCTGAATGCCTTAAGTTAGTAGTCCGGTGTAGCTGTTAAGACCTTGCTAGGTCAATAGCGTAGTTAATTCGGGAAAAAAAACAGGAGGACATTGCACTTTCTGTGCCGAAAATATAATATGATATATCTGAAGTTCGTCGTATTGTATCAAAGAAGGCAAACTTCTTTTCTAGGGCAAAAACTTATCGATGCTAAAGTATTGACATTTTTCATACATATATCTATAGTAATCATTTGAATTATTAAGACAAAGAACTGTAAAAGTGAATTCAGCGCAATACTTCATTTACCTAAGTAACATTTAAAACACGTTTTTTTCATTATTTTTAATATAAATAAAGTGGGGAATATTAGATAAATTATTCTTTTTTACAGGATGGCTATGGCATTAGGATAAAAGGCATACATTTTTTGACTCCATCAAAAACTATAGAAAATTTGTTGAGGATTGTCAAACCGTTATTGCCAACGAAAATCAAGCAGAGATTTCAAGTTCATGCAACAATGGAGTCATTCTACAAAGTTGTACCAAAGGACATACTGACAATAGAACACGGAGGTCCAGAGAGGTCTTTAAAAGATTTACAAAGTGAGTATATTTTTAGTACATAAGAGTTCTGTTATCGAAACAGACTACTGATGGTACATCAAGTTTACATAGAGCGTTCAGTTTCACATCCTTTTTTTATATATATCATAGCAGGCAAACGAACATGTGGTTCACCTGATGTTAAGTGATCACGATAGACACTAGAAACACCAGGGGAGTCGTAAGTGCGTTACCAGCCTTTGTTTGGGGAAGGGGGGAGGTGTTCCGCTAGCGCTGTCACTGAGCGAACGGAACACAATGCAAGCACTGTTACTTCACGTTGGTGTTCTGTGAGAGGGTGGTACTACCCTGGGCGAGCCGACCCATTCATGCCGAAACCACTAATATAGCTTTGGCGTGGCTCTACCACTTCAATTATAACCATTGATAATAAGATATTCTTTTTTATTTAGGAATAGGCTTATAGTGACATTCTCAATAAAACAAATTTCATAATAAAAATACTATATGTAATTATAGATGACGCCCTCATTGTTGTAAAGTCGCTCAAAAAACCAATCAAGCGGCAGTAATAAAAGCGTTTATCTTAAAATGCAGATACAGCAATATACTACTAAATATAGTTGCGTATTATCTTTAGAGACGTGAACGGTACGATGCTCCGTGCGTGAATGATCACGGCTCTTTTTTTTCTCGAACTGACTACGCTATTGCCTAGCAAGGCCTTAACAGCTTCACTGGCCTACTAAGGTGAGCGCTTAAGGTACCCAGGCGATTTTATTTTGACAATTAGCTCAAGGGTGCTCGGCACACCTCGGCTTGGGCTATTTGTTGCTTTCCTCCCATGCCTCCGCCACCTCAGGTGGAAGTTGCGGAGGACCGCGAATTGAGGGGGCGGCGGCGGTACTCGGCCGGCTGCTCCCCAACACAGGGGAGCCGAGTGCTGGGTACCGCCGACTATATATACGTGCGGACGATGGCTGTCTACAGAGCCCCAGAGTGGGCCGATGCCCTCGGTGTCACTAGTGTGCGGGCGTCACGGGCTGCGCAGCGGAGGACGCCGCGCAGCACACTCTGTCTGAGTGTGCTGCGTGGGAGGAAAAGCACTGCGTTCTGGTTGCGGCGGTCGGTACAGATTTGTCGCTGCCGAGTGTGGTATCGGCCATGTTCACGGCAACACACGGTGTCCTCGGCGGCGGCCTTCACGATCACCGGCTCCCTGGCCTAGGAGCTGGAGGCAAGAGTACTCGCCGCCGTGTACGAAATCAGTCTTAGAGAAGAAGCCGTCGAGAGATGGGCAAGACCTGGCGGACGCGCGTTACTGGCGTTATACAATTGACGCCGTTCGCCCGGTCCTTCCGGAATGGTGTAACAGAGAGTGGGGCTCCCTGTTGTTTCGATTGATGTGGGTACTCACCGGACATGGTTGTTTCGGGTGGTAGCTGCAGCGGATTGCTCGCAGAGAGCCGATCGCCGTATCCCATAAGTGCGGCACTGCGAAGGATACCGCGCAGACCACTCTATTCGAATGTGCTGCGTGAGAGGGACAACGCCGCATTCTGGCTGCGGCGGTAGAGGCTGATCTATCGCTATCGAGTGTGGTAGAGGTGGATCAATCGCCACCGAGTGTGGTTTCGGCCACGCTAGGCAGCGAGCAAGCATGGAAAGCGATGGCCTCCTTCTTCGAAGAGGTTATCTCGCAGAAGACGGCGGTGAAGATGACCCGCAAAGACGATGGAGGACTGGTAGGAGGAGGCGGCAATTTTCCCGCCCCAATAAAAATGGTTTGTCGATACACCGTGGGGGTTTAGTCCGTACGAGTAGGACATAACCCACCCTTTCCTCCATTTTCCCACGTTAATAATAAAAAAAAGGGCTGTTTGTTGCCTACGCCCTCGGTGCCGCCAACGTGCGTGCGTCTCGTAATGCACAGCGCACAGTGTCCTCGGCGGCGGATACCCATCCATAAGGCAGTTCCCAACGATAATAAAAAAAAGGCTTAAAATGAACGGTCTTGGAACGAGTGTGGGGGCAAAACGGTCCGCTCAGGCAGTGCCCCATGTACCTTTTTTTTTAATAACATGGGGAAATCCCTTATGCATACGCCACCCCCTCCGGGGAGAGAGTGGGTTATGTCCCACTCGCACGGACTAAAATCCCCACGGTGCACCCACAACCACCGTAATGGGACGACACGGGTTCGAACTAGCTAGCACCATGTCGCCCCGGTGGCAGGCCCAGTGGGTCTCCTGCGCTAAAGAGAGACAGCCAGGTACACGTTGACTATATCCCAGACGGCCGAACTAGTGCAATGAGGAGAAGGGTCCCCCGGCCCCTCACCCCTTGGTCCCGCTTAAGGACGAACGTAGGAGGTGAAGGAATTGCCTCTCCACGTCCACCCATCGTCTACGTACCTCCTTACCGAGGTCTTTGCTTCAGCAGTGTTCTCCCATTTGCAGTAGGAGGTCTGCAACGTACGCTACACATGTATTGGTCTGCCGGCTTTCCTGTGTCTGCACAGACGGAACAGTGCAACTTGGCCACCGTACACTCTAGTGTTTTGTGACCAGATTGTCCGCAACGGAAGCAGAGCTTTCCTCGGTCGACTGGCGACGGGCAGAGCGGACGAGCGTGTCCCACGCGCAAGTATTTGAATCAATGCATGGGGCCACGTTCTAGAACGAGCATCCGCGCCGCACTCCAACCAAACAAAAATCGTCCCGCAACCTTCAATGCTTTGGCAGCAGTCACAGGGAGTGAAAGATGGATAGCTCCACTGCTCCTCCCATTAAAGTGCAGAACTCCCGCCTTAATAAGAACTGGTGAACAGCCACTCTTTTCAGCTGCAGCTGCCACTTCTTCGTCCGCCGTTACCGTGTCATCAAGGCCTACAATGCAGACACCCACTCACTTGATTCTCACTCACTCACGCCTTGATACAGTGGCTACGTCAGCTAGCATCGTCCTCAGCTATTCGGTTAGCCAATCCGCATGTTCTGTGCCACGTTCTTCAGGGATCTCAAGTACCTTGACTCCCGCGGCAGTGGTGCAGACTGAAAGTTTACACCCCTCAGGCAATGCAATCCTCTCTCAAGCCCTGAGAAGTACCTGCTTATAACTCTCACACCCTCCGTCTCCGCTCCAGACTGTAGCGTGATGAGCACGGCAGCTGAACGCGGTGACGAGGGGAGCTTCAGCTTGGGTTTTGGCCCTTGCCGGGCATTCTGAGAGACAGATGTTATTGTCCCACCAGTCTTTGGAGCCGTAGCTTTCGCCCCCTTCTTTTTACCCGTCTTCTTTTTCTTCCTGGACACGGTGGTCCATGCCGCACCGGGAGAAGGCCCTTGAGAGGGCGCATCGTTTACCCTCTCCGCACGAGAAGCCGGCACGCTACTCGGTGCTTGATACCTATTTAAATCTCACTTTTGTCGTTAAGTCAACAACCAAGGCATATATCGTATTATTCAACTTGGCTCTCATTTCACTTTTATGTTTTTGGTGGTTTTGGACTATATAGGTTTGACGATAATCTCTTCTAATGTTAAATGACGATGTACTCCAAGATGATAAACAAATTAAATCTAGAGGGGCACTGGTTCTAAGTTGTAGCTTGCCGGAATATACTCATAGTTGCTTGGCGACAGGTTTATAAGTCGAGGATGGTAGCTAGCCAGAAAAAGAAAACATAATCAATTAGTTATCTGTAACAAAATTTGAGTTAAGGCTACACTATAGTCGAAGAATTTCTGTCAGTATTAGTAGAGACCCACGCTTCTTGTCATTTTGTTAGCGTGCGAATAGTACAGGTTAATGAAGACACTTTTACTAGATCCCGAAAGGTACCCCAAGCTGATCATTGGCGCGAGTTTGCTACAAACCTGCGAAAAAAATCTCGACTTCGATATATGTCAACTAGCACCCAAATTTATAAGTGATTTTCGACTGCTCAACTAGATAATCAGATGTTCAAGTTCAGTATCTTATCACCTGGATTTCACGTCGTTATTTAATATCAATTGAGATTGTAGTGAAATATCCAATTTTTTTAACTATAAAAAATTTACATTACATTGTTTATTTCATACCTTTTACCGTGCCATTTACAGATGACTGGATCGAATTGTTAAGTTCCGAAGAGAGCATGAATTTCTTAAACTGGATAAAGCAAGTGGGCGTTATTGAATCATACCGCCTCGATGAGAAAAACGACGAGTACGCTGGATTATCTGGAAGTTTTAGATCTTTGAATGTTGATTAAATCTTTGTATCTAAGTATCTATTTGCTTAAGTTAAAATTGCGTAAGCGATCGGACAGATTGTAATAAAACTTGGTGTTAAAGTTGATTGTATTGTAGTAAAGACTATATTCTATTGTAGAAAGATTGTATTGTCAAAAACTATAATAAAAAAATGAGATGTCGCTTTTGTGTTTTTTTTTATCATAGAAGGCAAACGAACAGGTGGGTCACCTGATGTTAAGTGATCACTACCGTCCATAGACACTTGCAACACCAATGAAGTCGCAAGTGCGTTGCCAGCCTGTTTGGGGGAGGGGGAGTGCGGTAGGGGGTGGTGATGGAGAGAGGAAAGGAGAGGAGGGGGAGGGTAGGTTGGTAACCGGCGCTCTCACTGACCAAACGAAACGCAACAATACAAACACTGTTACTTCACGTCGGTTTTCTGTGGGTCGGGTGGTAGTACCCCACCTGCACCGGATCGCACGCAGGGAGCCGACCGCCGCCTGTCACGAGTGCAGCGCTGACGAAGATACCGCGCAGCACACTCTGTCTGAGTGTGCTGCGTGGGGGGAGCAGCGCCGCACTCTGGCGGCGGCGGTAGGACCTGACTTGTCGCTGCCGAGCGTGGTCTCGGCCATGCTCGGCAGCGAACCGGCGTGGCGAGCGATGTCCTCCTTCTGCGAGGACGTCATCTCGCAAAAGGAGGAGGCGGAGAGGGCCCGCGAGGCAGATCCTCAAAGTGGCCCTCTCCGCCAAAGGAGGACAGGCGGGAGGAGGCGGCGATTCGCCCAACTCCTCCCGCCACCGTAGCCGGACCTGAGGGGGTGGGCCGGGGGGCCCATCTCCTCATTGCACAGGTCCGGCGGACGAGGGGGGACAGCCGGTGTGTACCCGGTCTGTCCCTCTATAGGTAGGAGCCCGGCGGTCACCTTCCGCCGGGCGGACCGTGGGGGCGGCTCTACAAGGTTGATTAGCTTGAACGATCCCTTGCCGCCCCCACACAACGGTCTGACGGTACACCGTGGGGTTTTAGTCCGTGCGAGTCGGACATAACCCACTCTCTCCCCCGGGAGGGTGGGTATCCATAAGGGATTTCCCCACGTCAAAAAAAAAAAAAAAAGGGTGGTAGTACCCCGGGCGAGCCGACCCATTCATGCTGAAACCAATAATAGCTTCTGCATGGCTCTACCACCTACAAAGATACTATAGGTTTATACGACCTATATAGTTTAACGGTTATAGTAGTATAATAAAAAATCAGTTGAAAAAATTTCTTGAATACCTAATTTTTTTTTAATGGGCTTTGGACCGTATTTCAGAGTACCTTGTTCTCACGTGTATGTAATATTTTTTATTTTAATAATATTAAGTAACATCTTGCATATCATATGTGTATGTGATTTAGTATAATATACCGCTCTTTGTACTAATCACATAACTTCAAATATTTTATAGTGTATGTGTATAATGAAGTTACAATAAAGATATAAAAAAAAATCAATCTAGTATTATCATGTTATGTTTTAAGAATAATAGAATTACACAATATATTTTATTGACATAGACATCCCTAAAACACATAACATAAAAAAAACAAAAGTAAATACTAAGATCTAGCAATAGAACTTAAAGCCCGATGGAAAGCCCAAACAATTTACATAGTAACCATAGTGTTATCATTTACACGTATCATAATAAAATTCTCCCTGCAAATACAGTCTATAAAGGAGAAGTAATTCCTTTACCTTTACCCATTTATATCTCTGAAGGACTAACAAATAAAGAACATAGGTTATTCTAAGTAGCTAGAGATTTGGCTAAGACAAATAATTATAAATTTTGCTGGACAAGAAACGGAAAAATATATCTCCGGAAAACGAATGATCGTTCACATAATGAGATAAAAAATGAGACTCAACTAATGTCTCTAGTCTAAATAGTGTTCGACTAAGATTGAGTTTATGTCATTTATACTTCTTCAAAGTTTGTAATTATACTTTTATACACTCATTATAATAAGTTTTTTATATTTCACTTCAAAATTATAGAAGTGATATGTTATATATTCCTATGACCAATAAATTAAGGCCACTTCTGTATATAAATATGTAAATATTTACTTCCTATTATAATATAAAAGCTATCACAACCATTGAGTTATATTTTAAAATAGAATTCGATTCCAAAAATAATATCAAAATAGTAAATAGCGTAGATTTTATAAGGGCTGAGCTATCTTTTATTTTAACCCCAAAGCCATGCTACAACTTTCTAACAACTAAACATACAGCAAAAAATAACATGCAAGTCCTTACTTTAAACGTTCGTATTATAAATACAGTAGAACCTCGATAAGACAAACCTCGGTAACGTATGACCTCTCTAACTTCAAAAAATTATCTGTTCCCTTTCACTCAGAGCCCATATAACCTCTATTACTTGAAATACGTACCCTCGATAACTTAAACTAATAATTTCATTGTTAGCCCTCGGTTACTTAAAGAAATGTTTTTTATGAACTCTGTAAAATAAATTTAATTATTTTGGTTGCATGTGTTTACAAGTTAAATTGTTAACACAAAAATTAACAATACTAACATACGCTTCGACCAGTATTGTTGATCGAAGAACATACGCTTCTAAATTAAAAGCGTGAAAAGTGTATTCAAAAGGAAAGATGTTGCGACTCAGTTTGAAAGTATCACTTACAATTAAAAAAACAAGCTGAATTCTTGAAAAAACTAGAACCTGAAGAAAGTAACATAAAAGACGAAATCAAATCAAAAATACTTTATTCAATTTAGGCCCTAAGAAGGCACTTATGAACGTCAAAACTACCACCGGTTCGGAAAACAATCCAGTCATCGACAAGAACCGGCAAGAAACTCGATCTGGTTTATCTTTTTAACAAATATGGTGACGCCGTCGCGTTGTCGACGTCACCGGGGGGCAGCGTGCGGGGTTTCTATGCTAATTTTAGTGGGCTGTATATGCGGGGGTGCTATATTTGATATTAAATTATTGCGATCAGCTACGACTAGGGAGACAAGGGTAGGAAGGAAACTTGGCACATACCTCGCGGCGCTGCAGTTTCCATGTGGCTAGCCGGCTAGGTGATTCTCGTTTCTCATCACTGGGTCTTCTCCCACACAACACTTATTGTTTATAATGTACGTCGGCACGTATGTAGCGATGCGTTTATTTCTCACTCGAACAGGCGAAAATTCAAACTATTAGCATGCTGCGCGGTATGACACAACTGTAATGTACTGGCGGAGGTCGCGCGTCCGACCCGCGCGGCGCGGGCAACAACTACGATAGCAATGGCCGCGCGTCCATCACGCGCGGCGCGGGCAACAACACTAGTAGCAGCAATGGCGGCAGCACGGACGCGCTACCTTATATAAGCATGTGCCATAGTAAAGGGGAGCGGGGCTGGTGGGGTGATCTGATCGCAATTAATTGGTCGGGCTTCAAAGTGGCGTGATTTGATCCATAATGCGGGAATTTCAAATATACATAAAGCGGCGCAACCAAAATATATATAATATTTAGAATAATAAGATATTCTATATAATAGTAAATGTCACAAACGTTTTTAATGGATGCACAGAGATGAGTCAATTCCAGACATCACCATCGTTCATAAAAATTACTAAATACCCTGTTTTGGAATAATGTTTATTTACGTGGTTCAAATAGTGTCCAAACTGAAACATAAGTGTTACAGACCCATAGTGAAAGAAATAGTTGAAGAGTTCGCCAATTCGCTGAAAATCTATAATTTTTTAAGCTAGCAATGGCTGGTTAGAAAACTTTAACGGTGTAACGGTATGCCTTCAAGAAATTTTGCGGCCAGTGTAACATAAACCCTTGATAAGTTAAAAACTATAACTTAAAATAATTTGTGTTTCCCTTAACTTATAGAGTTTCTATTGTAATCATTTTTTCAGAATTTGAAGTGCTTTTAAACAGACTAAATATAACATGTGACATATACAACTTAACTAAAAGACTACATTTTCCAAAATTAAACAATTATGAAATATATTTTACTAGATTATTATTCATAGCCTACATCAGCAAGGTGTTGGATGTTCAGTATAAGAACCATCTTTAATTGATGCTACTGGTCTACTTAGAGATGTTATTAAAATCACAGCCCTAATTATAACAGGCGTGTATTGATCACCTTCACATAGAAATCCAGATATATTTTTTTAAATTTCTTAAATAGGTTATTACGCGCATCTAGTAACTAATAATATACCGACATATTACTTATATATAAATATAAACAACGAAGACCATCACTTAGTCAGTTATCTAAATTTATTGCCACCTTATGTTTAGTAACAGACCATTTATATCCAACTAGAGATCAAAATAGTATAGATCACGTCATAATTGTTACATACTCTCTTGTAACAGGTCATAGTTTTGTTCTTACTAAAATAAACCTAAAAAATGAAACTGAACTATTTAGATATTTAACTAAACTTAAGCGAAACAATGAAGCTGTTTTTAATAAACAACACACTACAAATTTCTGTAAATTATTGAATTCTCCAGACGCAGATTGGGCCGCCAGTAACTTAGTTATTATATTAAATAATTTGATTCTAAACAACACACTTAAAATTCTATCGTCTAGAAATATAAGATGTATTAAACCGTACATCTGGTACGATGAACAAAAAATCGGCATTTCAAATATAAAGAAAACCCTAAAAATATTGTCCTAAATAGTATAGTCCGCGTCAAACTTTTTAACCGCTCTGAAGTAGATGCGCAGAACACATATTTAGGTATCAGAGGGACGTAGTGAGGTAATTGATTAAAAACGTACTATACTGTACGTATAATATCGTAACAAAGATGAATAAATATCAATATAAAATTCTTATGGTAATATTTTGAATTTGTTTTGTATTAACTTCTTAACTGTACTATGCGCAAACCCGAATTCAAAGCTACATTCAGAGCGGCCATAACATTTGACGCGGACTATACTTATAACCGATCCAAAAAAAAATGCAATGACTTATTAAAGCGGCCAAAATGAAATTTCGAGAAAAATGTACTAAAATAATATGCTACAAAACTAAAATTAAAATGGAAAATAATAGACAAAATTACTAACGGAAACAATAAAAATAACTCTACTTTTGACCTTAAAATATCAGATACAACGGAGTTATCTATTAAAGAAGTATGTTCATAAGTATTTTGTAAATGTAGCAAAGGAGTTATCATACAAAATACCGAAAACAAACACAGTCAAATATATCTATGAGACCACGTATACACACACACACACTCGATGGTATTACTGCAGACAACTGATCAAGAAGTTCGGTCTATTCTAATGAACCTAAAATCTGATAGCGCCCGTGTAGAACTCAACCTATGATGGGTTAAAATTTCTACACATATTACAAATTTATCTATTAGAACTGGAACTTTTCATCACGTATTTAAGATGTCGATTATTCATCCAATCTACAATGCTGGTGACAGAAATTATGTTGAGAATTACCGTCCTATTTCAATATTACCAGCACTATTTAAAATAATTGAGAAGATTCTGAATAGGACATTAAGTTCCTACAAAAGGAAGCTATTTTGTCAGATAACCAATATGGCTTTCGAGCAGGCAAATGCACTGGCCAGCAATTTCTTCTTTTGAATTGTAACTTATGTTGTATTCATGTAATTAAATTAAAATGTGTGTAAGTCATATCTAGGACAAGCTGTAATATGTCACAGGACGAGACTAGCGTCTGAGATATAGGCTCGGCCTAATTCAGACGCTAGGATATAGAGATGTGTAGCAATACCATATGTCGATAAACTTTTTGTATTATAGTGTGTCTTGTTCAAATAAAGTTATTATTACAAAGACCTGTTTGAGATGTGTATGAAGTTGTCGAGTTGTTTTTCTTGGTGTTTATTTACAATTAGTAGTAATTTTCGATGCTACTTGTTGGTTTTTACACATGAAAATTCGTGTAATGTTTTCTACGTATTGCGAGATTTCATCGTAACGCCTAAAATTAGCAATCGCCTATCACTTATCGATATTCGATGGTATATTTATACTAGCCAATTCAGACCTTGGCTACAATATTATCCCAAGTTATAAGCAGAAATGGTAATATAAGTTGTAAAATATTTTATATTGTTATAAATACATTTCAGGACTGACCAATTGAACTTAACACCCATTTACATGTCACTTCTTTTGTCGTTGAAGTTAACAACCAAGACATATATTACAATATTGAGCTTGGGTCTCATTTCACATTTATGTATTTGATGTGATATCATTACTTTTAATACTGAAATTATTAATAGTTAGTTATTCATAATAAAATTAATACCAAATAGTTTTTGTTAATCTCCAATACTAAATCCCAGTTAATAACGAAATAAATACGAAAGTCGACCTATATAAGCTATATTTATATAAGCTTGAACTATTCTCTTAGTTATAAGTACAACACTCATATGTTTGGATTTAAAAAAATTAAGTGGTATTCCACTCATTATATATTCACGTGAAGACCTTAAAATTCACATAAGGACCGACTGTCATCAATTTTGATTGCTATTCTTACATTACAGGCGCTATAACTAATTATTTTTAATTGATTGAAAAATTATAATAATAAAGTTTAAATAATAAAGTTGATTACACACATACAGTGAAATACAGTTCAGTTAGTTCATATATATGAGAGTTGATTGTTTAAAGCTATACGATAGTAGGATTGAAACATGAAAATGTGACATATATTTTAAAGAATATCTTCTGTCGCGGCTTCGCTCGTTTTAATGTAGATTTAATATACCCTCTAGGAACAGTATTTTTTTTGTGCATGAAAGGGTACCCTATGACACAGTATAAATATAAGAGATAGTATGGAAACTACCTACAAATGCTCGTATCAGTACACTCACACAAACATGCGCATCAACGAAACCCCTAAGCGGCTGTCGCGATGCTGTCCATAGAGTACCTTTTAAAACCTCTCGTCGATGCGCATCGTTGTGTGAGTCTGCCGTTTTCGATCCTTTGTAGGTAGTTTCCGTACTGTCTTTTATATTTTATACTGTACCTATGACCTCTTCTTAATCTTTGCAAAACCTCCTGATGATCGGTTGAATAGTTAAGGGGTGAGAGCGTAACAGAGAAACAAACTTACTTCCACATTTATAATATTAGTATTGATAGAAAACTAAAATTAGAAATATGTAGATTTTAATTTTTTCACGTGAAACGAGTTTGATAATTATAATAGGTATTTACCTATGAAATTTGCCGTTCTGCAGTACTGGCCATTTCAAATCAAAATAATTTTTGTTTGGCTAAGAATTCTAATTTCAAATTAATTTTATTTTAAAAACATGGCATTCTTTTTCCATAGGTAGTCATTTGTTTATTGATTAGTGTTACATTTTCATCGCATTTCAATCTTTTTTGTCATCATGGATACGTTAAAAATTCGAGTAATTATGGAATATGAGTACCGTCGTGGCAGCAACGCGGCACAAGCGGCACGCAACATCAACGACGTTTACGGAGCTAGCACTACAAACCAACGCACCACCTGTTATTGGTTTGCTCGCTTCCGTTCTGGGAATTTCGACCTGAAAAATGAACCTCGCGGTCGTCCGAAGACTTTCGTCGACAATGACGATTTAAAGGCGATTGTGGAAGCTGATGATACACAATCTACAACTGAATTAGCAGCAGCTTTCCACGTTAGCGTCAAAACAATATTGGTCCATTTGCGTCAAATTGGCAAGGTAAAAAGGCTTGACAAATGGGTGCTCCACGAACTCAATGAGGAATTTTGAACCGCATTGTTACCTGCGATGAAAAATGGGTTCTGTTTGATAACCGCAAGCGCTCAGCAAGTTGGTTGGATCCTGGTTCAGCACCTAAACAATGCCCTAAACGAAAACTTACTTCTAGAAAAGTGATGGTCACTGTTTGGTGGTCTAGCGCCGGTGTGATTCATCACAGCTTCTTACCAAACGGGGTGAGTATTACTGCAGATGTGTACTGTGAAGAACTGAGCACAATGATGGAGAAGCTGGCACATCTCCAACCAGCATTGGTCAATCGCTCGTCTCCGCTGCTCCTGCTCATACTGCACAGTAGACGGTCTCTAAGTTGCAAGAACTGGGGTTGGAAGTTCTCCGTCATCCGCTATACTCACCAGACCTTGCGCCTACAGACTACTACTTTTTCCAGAATTTGGATAACTCCTTGGCGGGAAAAAAATTCAATACCCGAGATGCAGTACAAAATGCCTTAGAAGAATTTGTTGCCTCCCGTCGAGCTGATTTCTTTAAGAAGAACATCAATAAACTGCCACTGCGTTGGCAAAGATGCATTGATTGCATGGGTGATTATTTCGATTAATACAAATAAAAAATACATGAAAAAAAATTCCTTTAAAACGGCAATTTCATAGGTAAAGACCTAATATATAATGAATACATTCGCATACTTTAGGATCCACGAGCGTAATTAACTGACTTTAAATATACACAAGAAGCGTGTTGTTTTCCTATATTAGTGTTAAAAACCTCCTTGAGTTATATTATTTAAATTTATATTTAAAACAAAGAATAATATATTCTCTGTCAGTTTAAAAAATATGAGTGCGTGTAACCGTCACACGCAATTGAAGTAAAACTTTTTAAATAATTTTGATTTTGTCAATAAATAGTATATAAAACAATCAATCAAAACTCTTTAAAAAAAAAAAATTTAATAATAATAAAAATCATACAATAGAATTAATTTTGTATATATGGGCGTCCAACCGTGCTGCCATCTGGTTTCATTGAAAGTAAGTAACAAATTAAACCATAGCTTAATTATCTGTAGTGCCATCTATCAACTAATTCGGAACTTAAATAACACAGGAAATATTATTAGTAACTCTTTGTTATAAAGTAAATAAAATATAGAAAAGTACTAATAGATTACTATAATAAGCAACGAATTAAATTAATTATGATTTAATAAAAGTTTTAGTTATGTTTAATTATTATCTAACCGGATGGTACAGAAACGTGACGATATATGGCCGTAACGGACTTCCAGTGCATTGTCGTCCAGTTATCTCCTAGTCGCGCCTAAAGAAGTTTTTTTTTATGTCATAGGAGGCAAACGAACAGGCGGGTCACCTGATGTTAAGTAATCACCGCCGTCCATAGACACTAGCAACACCAGGGGAGTCGCAAGTGCGTTGCCAGCCTGTGTTAGTGTGATGGGAGGAAGGGGGGAGGGGAAAGGGAGAGGAGAGAGGAGATGAGGTGGGCCTCCGCCGCTCTCACTGACCGAACGAAACGTAACAATGCAAGCACTGTTACTTCACGTTGGTTTTCTGTGAGAGAGTGGCACTACCCCGGGCGAGCCGACCCATTCATTCTGAAACCCGTAATAGCCACAGCGTGGCTCTACCACCTATAGTAATACAATAATTCAAAAAACGGCAAAAAGTAAACGTCTTTAATACTAAAAATCCTATTACACACATCAAAAAGTCTAAGCAACATGCGTGATATTACAAATTTTACCATTTATATTAATTAATTTCTAAGTATTTACTCAAACAAAGTGCGTAGGTAAGTAAACTTTTTTGTTATTGATGACATACTGGCTGGTTGTAAAAAAAATTTGATTATGTTTTGTTTTTTCATAAAATTCAAATGACTGCGAATTTGTTTGAATTTAAGTGCGTTTTAATTGCTACGTTTAGTCTTGATTTTATAATTTTACCAAGCATTTAAATAAAGTTAGCGCCAAAATTGAATTGTTAGATATTCTTTACGTCATGAAGCGACGTCATTTGATGGCAGATGAAATGCAAAGAGCTGTAGGGATGTTGCAAGCGGGAAGTAATCAATCTCAGGTATCTCGACATTTTGGCATTCATAGAAGTGTTATTTGTCGTCTTTGGCAGCGCTACAATAATACAGGAGAACCCGCTGAACAGCATCCAGGCCGTAAAAGGAGTACAACCATTCAGCAAGACCGGTACATACAACTGACTGCAAGACGCCAGCCGATCTTAACCGCTCGAGAGATAAGTTTGAGGCTACAAATTTCAAGTGGTGTTGATGTAAGTCCTCAAACTGTGCGAAATCGACTGCATGAGTACGGCCTACGAGCTCGACGCCCAATCAGGTGCCCACCGATACGTCACGGGAATCGCGCTCGTCGATATGAATGGTGTAGAGAACGCATAACATGGACCCAGGAACAATGGGATAAAATTATGTTTTCCGATGAGTCGCGATTCGGGTTTAAGCCTGATACAAGAAGGGTGCGAGTGTATCGTCGGCCCGGAAATACTGAAAGGCTCAGGTGCGTTCAGGAAGTTCATCCATACAGCGGCTCAACAGTTATGTTATGGTCGGGTATTATGAAGAACAGGCGAACTGAGCTCGTTTTTGTAAATGGAAACATGAATGCTGAAAATTACATTGAGGATATTCTCAGACCTTATGTCTACCCATTTGCACAAACCTTTGGCTCCGATTTTAGGTTAATGCATGACAATGCGCTTTCACATACAGCTCGGCGAAGCAGTGAATACTTTGCAACGGAGAACATCCGGGTATTGCCCTGGCCTGCACAATCGCCAGATCTCAACCCCATCGAGCACGCATGGGACATGCTCCAGAGACGTGTTTTGAAGGACTTGGACGGAGCGACAACAACCCAACAGCTGAAGGATTTGCTACAATTCCATTGGGAGCGAATACCGCAAGATGACATAAACAGTCTCATTAATTCAATGAATAATCGTTGCCGACAAGTTCTGAAGAGCAGAGGAGCCCATACTTTGTATTAAATTGTTCTATTCTTTCACAATAAATACATTTTCTTTAGAAATTTCATTTTGTAAGAATAAAGTTTAGTTTCTTATGTATCTTAGTTTCTACAGTATATTCTAATATTGTTCATTTCTGTTATTAAAAGAACTTATAAAGACAACAGCTGTTATTTTTACATCATAGAACCCTAAAGATATTATTTTAAAAATAAAATTCAACGTTATAATGTGAAGAACTATCCTAAAATTTAAATTAGTACATGTTGCTTAGACTTTTTTGATGAGTGTATTTTATTGTAAATTGGCTAGCGACTGAAAATCGAAACTGAAACTCTACAATTAGACTACATGTAACATCGTCTCATACATTGGAATTGAAAACAATAATTAAAAGATATGGATGTATTACAATAATAGTAGCAGTTTTATTCGAGCGAATAAAATAATTTTTCTAGAAGCAAAAATTAACAATAAACTAGTAGAGTATATATTAATTAGTTCTATATTAATATATATAAATTTGAACGCAACGAAACAATGCAAGGAAAATAATATTTCATGTTATATTAGGCTATGAGAACTATTAATAACAAAATTTAAAATATGTTATGAGTTACTTCTAAAAGTCCTTGAATTTTTTTCTGGGTTTATTAAAATGTCATATACATTATGAAATAGAGTTGTAGTGATTGAGAGATAATAAATACGAAACCGGTATTCATCGTTATTTTTTACGGTTCGATGTTTCTTTACGATTTTCATCTCATCTCGTACTTTCCTTTAAATAATTGAGTAGTGTTTTGTTTGCAGAATATTCTGATTCATTGTGAGCATATTGTTGGATCCCTTTTATTAAAATTTCGTGGATTTAATAGAGAAATACCCGTGAATATATAAATCCACTTATAATATTTTCTAAATCTTACACGTGGTTTTTTCCCACGTTAACTTTTTCACGAGGCTTTCTCCTTCCCTTCGCCCTAAGATTTCTTTATAATTTTTAACGTGGTTTTCTCCTACCGTCATTGGCAGCATGGTTTATCCTCTACTAACAGGAGTTAAATAAATATTTCTATAAGTAAGATTAAAATATAATAAGACAATAATCTCTGGGCTTGATGACAAAATGTATAAAAATTATACTCACCTGGAATAAATAGTTAAGATTGTGTGTTCACAAATATACATACTTAAGCAAAAAAGATGCTTCATTCACGGTAGGTAAAATGATAAAAATGTCTTGTGCCCGGTTTTTGAGGTACTTAATTGTAGTTTATCTATTCAACAGCGTTATCGGTTCGATAACTTGTCAAATTGAGTTTCTGAACACACAATCATACGGTAAATGTCAGTAAAACTGAACGGGCCAATTGACAGTTTATGTTATGGATAACTTCGTTGAGTCTGAAGTAAACAGCAAGATGGCGATGTTCAACTAACACTTTATTTACATATACCCACTAACATACAAGTAATATATAATATACATATAACTACCACATCTTCCCCTTTTTATAAACATAAGAAAATAATTATTTACAGTAGACCAAAGGACTTATAATATACATATAACTACCACAGAGTCAATAACTATTGGTAGTTTAACCGAGTATCTCAGAAACCGGGCATAAGTCAATACTTTAGTTAGACATATAAATTTTTTCCATATTGCTACGCCCACGAATAAAACGGTAGACAAGGAGTGTTGACTGGAATTTGTATCTTTTATTTCTAACTTTTAATACAAAAAAGTCCTTCAGTTATCTTTGAACAGTCTATATATAAGCTGTAGGGTGTCCGTTATTTCCCAAGTTGATTTTTTTTTTGCTGCCGCCCCCTGAAGTTTTAGTTTTTACCCTAAAAATAATTATCCAACGTAAACAAGCTCTTAATTTTCAAGTTAAACCGTGCCCGTGTCATGTTACTTTTCCCATTTAAATAACATGGGATTTTTGTACTTTTTGCATTTTATTTTTTATCTCCAAAGCAAATAAACCTACAGCTTTGATAAAGAAATATTCTAATACAAAATTTTGCGCTCTACAAAAAAGGTCTCTATGGTTTTTTCGTTAAAATCATTCCTTTAAAAGTTATACGCAGTTAAAGTCATGTTCATCATTTTAATCATAATTATTTTAGTTTTATCGAAGTTTTCTGTGATATAATTATAAAACTCACTTATAATTGTCATAAAAATTTTATTGAATAATCTTATCAGTTACAATAATGGAAACATTGCATGACAACTAATATTACGATGGATTACTAGTTTTTTTTTTCTTTTTTTAGTCACGTTTCTTTGTTAAGCAGCTTTTTGTAGCGTTAGGGAAAGCATCCTTGTATTCTCGTACAACTTGTATTAAATACTGTTTTTGGTCTTCTTTCGTAGTCAAAATGTTAATGTAATCTTGAGTTAACTGAACTGCTCTTTCAGCTACATCATTAACAACTTGCAGATTATTCACAACATTCAAACCTTCTAAGTAATCATTATTAGTTGACCATGTTTCAACATCAAACTCTAAAAAAATTTTGTTTATGTTGAATCGATCAAAAAACTTTCTCGAATTAGAATTAATAAAAAATCTTTTTTTTGTATGTTGATAATTTCACTGTCTGAGTTTACTACGTAGCGTTTAGGGGAATCAAAATCCATATTTTCATGGCGTTTTAATGCTTCAATCATTTTACGTTTCATGGAAATTGGTATAGTTGGATCAAAAAAAGCTAGAGCAGCAGCTTCAGCATTTAAATACTACAAAGGATTTTTAAATTTGTGCAAGACCGCTTCAGAAAGTTTTTTATCAATCGTCTTATATTGATATACAGTTTTTACAGAATTTAAGTCTTGAGATGGAGCCGATGCTGCAAGAGGTACCGTAAACCAAAATGGTACGTAAACAAATACTATGAATAAACAAATGTCGAAGAGACTTTGTTGTATTTCAGGATCCACCTCAAAAATGTCCCGGAAAATGTATATTTTGAGAGAATAGATCGCTTTTGACATCCAGCGAGCATGGTGAAAGGCTCCTGGCTTATAAAATTTTATTTTATCAGTTTCCATCGTACCGAGAAAAATTTGACACAACTCCAAAAGCTCTTTATAATCATCGCGAGGTAAAATTTCACTTAAAAAATTTTTGATCGTCTCATTTGTTTTTCCAACTTTTGTAAACAATTTCTTAGGAATTTTATTTCCTGTTAGACCATTTTAATATTTAGTTTGATCAACTTGATTCCAATTTTCTTGAAATTTTTTAAATAGAGGGACGTTTGGCCCATCAGTTCCCGGAATTTTCGTCACAAAAACACAATTCAAGACCAATTCGTAGATGTGATGCCTACAAGGTAAATACAAAAGATCTTTTTGTAACAACTGCTCTAAATTGATTGCCGCTCCATTTCGATTACCAAGATTTGAAGCAGTAGTGTCGCAACAAATTGCTTGGACATTTTCAGATAACCCCCATTCTTGTATACTCTTGAAAATTTCCTGAGCCTGAGTAATTCCTCTTCCATCCGGTAATGCTGGTACGTTTAATATTCTTTCAACAGTCGTGCTTCGAATTATTATAGGTACTTGGTCAACCTTTTTACAAGATAGTCCATCAGGTATTAATTTTCCATCCCAATGAACCACTGCAGCTCCAACCTCAGCGTCACCAAATAACTTTTTCATCCGTTCAGCAGCGTCTTTCCGAATTTTCGACCTAAGTTCATTAAACGAAGTCTTGTTTAGAATTAAATTATCAGTATCTACTCCCAGAGCTATCGCGGCAGCTGATATTATTCTCACGGAATTTCTGTAAGAAATCTTACAATTGTCAAGAGTAGTAACAACATGTTCCGTTAGGATATTTATAGTTCCTCTCTCATTTTTCACTTCATAATTTCGTCCCTGTGCTTCAAACATTGAGGATGCGCTTTGCAAAGACACTGATGTTGATGTTTCGCCACTTAATGGTTGCTCCGATGTACTTTTTACGCTCGGTGGTAAAGTTAGGTCTAAAAATTAAGTACAAAATAGTTATATAGTAAATTTTGTTTCATTGAATCAATTACTTATTACATTTTTCATAAAATAAAATTTTCATACATAAAATAATTTAATTTATCGAGAGGTACAATCAAGCACTTGAATTAATTACCTGAATCTGAACGAAGTTTATCCGAGAGTGTTGAGTCGACATTATCAGATATTGATCGAGCTTTATCAATAGATTGAGATGGACTAGAATCAATATCTTCTTCAGAAACAAGTTTTTCTAAAATTAATAATAAAATTAGTAACCTACAAGGAATTCTAACTTTCAATCATTACATTTATTAATCATCAACTTACCAGGTGACTGAAAAGAATTATCACTTTGCTTAAAAACGTGTAAGTGATACTTTCTTTCTGTTCTTTGTTCATGTAAAAAATCTGTCGTGGCACTATCAGCTATATTTTGAGCATCGCCATGAGCTATATCAAATAATTTTTCAAGACATTCGGAAAACTTAAGCTCGCGATCTTGGTTTTTGTATTTTTGTAAATTTCTGTATGTGATATGGAGATTTTCTAATTTTTTTATACATCGATCTTTTTTTTGTTCTGGAATCCCAGCTCTGCTCCAAAATTTGCACACTTCTTCTACAACTACTGAGTAACTGGCTGTAAGTGTTTTACTTTCTTGTCTGGTATGATAATATAATAATTTTAGAACTTGTTTATTGGTTGGTAATTTATGACCGCTAATCGTGTCACTCGTTTCACACAACAGAAACATTTTATCACGTAGAGTCACTGATTGATTCATTTTTATTTAATTAATTGAGTTAATAAATTCATTAAGATAATTAATTTTTAGTTAAATAAGGATTTAATTGTTTAAATTATAAATCTGTATGCTGAGTGTAACTGGTAAAGGTTAGAGTCGTAGAATTTGTTGATTTAATAAATTTTATAACTGAATCTAACACTTTTTACTACGTATAAATGTATTAAAATAAAATCACTAAATGATTTAATTCGAAAATAGTTATAATTAATAGAAAAATTACTCGAAATCTGCTTATTCTTTTTAATTGAAACACATGTTTACAAACACCGAAAGATGATGAAACAATAACCTCGAACTATAATGTTGATCTATCGATAATAGATGGCGCAATATTAGTGTTTCACACTAAAGTTGGTAAAGGAATATCGTTTTATCGAAAAAAATACGGTTCTTGATCCTTTTTTAGTCAAAATTAAAAGGCGCAATTAGAATTTGCCAGAAATGATAGAAAAATTTGATTATAAATTATTCGCATAACTTTAACTGCGTATAACTTTTAAAGGAATGATTTTAGCGAAAAAACCAAAGAGACCTTTTTTGTAGAGCGCAAAATTTTGTATTAGAATATTTCTTTATCAAAGCTGTAGGTTCATTTGCTTCGGAGATAAAAAATAAAATGCAAAAAGTACAAAAATCCCATGTTATTTAAATGGGAAAAGTAACGTGACACGGGCACGGTTTAACTTGAAAATTAGGAGCTTGTTTACGTTAGATAATTTTTTTTAGGGTAAAAACTAAAACTTCAGGGGGCGGCAGCAAAAAAAAAATCAACTTGGGAAATAACGGACACCCTAATAAGCAGGCATATTTTTTATCTTAACATTGAAACTTGGTCGAATTTCGACCACTAGACGAATATTAGCACCCATAAACCGTAGATCGCTG
This sequence comes from Antheraea yamamai, assembly GCA_036509395.1. Lineage (NCBI taxonomy): Eukaryota > Metazoa > Arthropoda > Insecta > Lepidoptera > Saturniidae > Antheraea > Antheraea yamamai. The sequence continues at coordinate 10,331,176 of AP028430.1, forward strand.
TGCTTGTACATTGGAGGTATTTGCAAAAGTAGATTGCAAAATAATACAAAGTGAATATTTTTTATGTCTGTTTGAAAACGCCAGTCTCGAAAACTATTAATCGAATTTCACAAGTTAATTGAACGTAGGTTTAGAGAAAGACAACATTTATTTCGTCGAAATTGGTACAAGTAAAAGAGAAATATCTTAATTTAAAATCTTCGAAGTCTTTTCAAATTGGTATAATTCGGGTAGAAAATAAGAAACGGTACTTGTTTATTTCATTTACAAAGGATGCGTGTTGTGAGCGCGGAACTTGATGTCAATTGTGCATAAACAAGATCTACGTGGCTCTTGTAAACGTTTTACACAAGTACATGGTGAGCATAGTTATCTTTTACAATTTAAACTGTAGTATTGTTATTAAAATAATATAAATAATTACAATTACCGTAAGTTACCGGTTCACCGCATGACTTTGTGATCGTGTTATCTCTAACAAATGAAATCGCAAAACAAGTTATATACTTAAACAATCTCATCGTAGAAACACTTGTAAGTCTATACAATAAAATAAATAATACTTCTATATAATCATATTTGTAATTAAGAAGTGTGAATATTGTGAAAATGTCTGTGACAATAAATAAATTACTTGAAGTTAATCCAGATTCTATACAGTGTGTTAAAAAGGAATATAATTTAGAAGACCCCAAGAGAATGGATGAAGCTATTGACATCTTAGAGGACTGGATAAAAAAGCAAAGTCATTTCACAAAGAAAGATTTCCGTAAGCTTTTAACATATGTGTTTTTGTTCATTATAAAGTTTTTTTGGTTATATTCTCCATTTCTCCATAATCCCAGCTTATGTTGTGCAGAAGTGACAATGTAAGGCAAGATGGTGACATGTTAAGCATAAAGAGAATAGAAAGAGACATAGTCTAGATAAATTAGTAAATAAAAATCTGCACAACATAATAATTTTATCAAGAAATAACAAAAGGTTATCTAGCGAACGTTCGAGATCTTGACAGTTTCTATTGAAATTTAAATCGAGGTCGTTGAATACGCGCGATTTTTTCTTATTATGACTACAACCTCTAAATGAAGTTTCAAAATTTGCGGCTGGCTGTTAATACAAAATGGTTTCAAATTATTTGTAGGAAAATCATATTTTCTCCTTTATACTCGTCACAGTGCCTGTGTTTTCTTGTTAGATTATTGAGGGCAACGCACCATAACCGTAGCCTTATGACCTTGACCCGTAATTTCATTTGCATAATAAGATATTAAACTTATTATCTTAAAAATATATTTTATGTAAGTACAGAGGAAAAGACGTAAGTAATTGATAGCAAGTACAAAATTTCTTACAACATTCCTTTGTATACAAGGTTATGTGGTTAGTTTCCACAACACCGCTTGCCCAACTTCTCTACGTCAAGAAAACACAGATCGTTGTATACCTTGGTACTTATAAGAGTCATAGCATCTTAATACTTTAGGAACTCTATATTAGACGTAGATATTGTAAAATGTTTTTTAGATAAGGGTCAAATGTCTAAGAAGCAATATTGAGGAATTATTATATTGATAACAGAACAAATACTAATGAAATTCCTTTGGTATCCTATAGAAAAATAAAACTATCTTCCTTAGAATACGATACTCAATACTTCATGATACACGCAAAATAATATTGATATATTAGAACTATGTTTAACTATAAAATTTTTATGATACACACCTGATGAAGTTTACGTATGGGCTACTTATCTATACTTCTACACTAATATTATAAAACGGTAAAGTTTGTGAGGTTGTAGGCGGTAATCTCAGGAACTATTAAACCGATTTTGAAAATTCTTTTACCAATAGAAAGCCACGTTATTTGTGAGTATCATAGGTTATATATGTATTAACCAAAAAAATGAAAAGACTTATTTGTGGTAGTCGGATTTGCAAAGTAAGTCGGAGAAAAAACGGTCGAACGAAAATGTTTCTTACGAACGCTGCCTTAACGATGAGAGATATATGACTGAGTTCTAGCGAAAAGTTATAGAGCTTGATAATGCCTGCGATAAAGTCAGCGACGATATATGTCTAACTTTTATATTTAAGTAAAAAAAACGTAGTTTTTTATAAATGTTTACCGCCCCACGAAGTGGGCACGGGTCAGCTAGTGCTAAATATTTATTGGTTCACGCTGGAAACTTCGTTAAGCATTAGTCAATTAGATGTGCATATTCCTGTAGATACTTTCAATTTATGTATTCGTTACAGCAAGAAAATATCTGGAGACTAATATTATCAGCAACAAAGGTTCAATTGAACGGACCAAGTCAAAATTGGAAAAATTGTGTACTTTAAAAACAATATTTCCACACTTCTACAACTTTAATGATATAAAAAAGGATTTTAAAAATGTATTGTCTTGGTAAGTAAGATTGTTTTTTACCTTTACCTTTTAGTGTTCTTTCCGTAGTCGCGTTACAGCTTTTAATTTTTTATTTTGATAACGCACGCACGACTACGACAATTGAATTGAATTATAATGTTATTAATGTGGAAGTGACAGAGGATTTCAATAGAACTAAATAAATATGAATATCTAACATTTAAAATGAATTATTTTACGCATTAAGACGATGTTTGTATTTTGTAGGTGGTAGAGCCTCGCTGAAGCTATTACTGGTTTCGAACATAAATGGGTCGACTAGTCCGGGGTAGTAGCACTCTCTCACAGGAAATACCACGTGAAGTAACAGTGCTTACATTGTTGCGTTTCGTTCGGTCAATGAGAGCGCCGGAGGCCGACCTCCCCTCACCCTCGTTCTCTCCACCTCGCCCCAAACACAGACTGGCAACGCACATGCGACTCCCCTGGTGTTGCTAGTGTCTATGGACGGCGGTGATCATTTAACATCAGGTGTCCCACCTGTTCGTTTGCCTTCTATGGCATACAAAAGATATCAAACAGCAGCTACCTTGCTTCTTACCTTTTAGTGTTTTTTTCCGTGGTCGGGTTACAGTTTTTAAACTTTGTTTTATGAAAACAAATCGTTATAGGATATATACTTAAATCACTAACTCAGTTTATTTTAAATGTAGATGCAGTCTAAAATTACCTGCCATACCTAGACGGAGCAACTCTCATTACATTTGCCTGAACACTCAAAGGTGCTTGGCAGGAATTAGGGGGCAATGGAATAAATTAAAATTCTCTCTCCACTCCCTCTTGCCCGACTTCTCTAAGGAAAGAAAATACACATTATTGAACGTTTAGTGCTTATAAAAATCGTAGTTTCTTAAAAGTTTAATAACTTTATATTAAACTAGCTGTTCGTGCGACTTCGTCTGCATGAAATAGTTACCTACTTTGGGCAAACGCTAGCATGATACGTGGTTGCGCCGCTTTATGTATATTTGAAAATTCCCGTATTATGGATTAAATCACGCCACTTTGAAGCCCAACCAATTAATTGCGATCAGATTACGCCACCCGCCCGCTTCCCCTTACTATGGCACATGCTTATATAAGGTAGCGCGACGCCCGCGCCGCCAGTTGTTCGATTGCAGCAGTCAGTGTTGTGGCCCGCGCCGCTCGCGTCGGGCGCGTGGCCACTGCTGCCAGTTGTTCGTTTGCTATCGTCAGTGTTGTTTGCGCAACGCATCGAGATTGTTGTGACCGCGCCGCATGCTAATAGTTTGAATTTTCGCCTGGTCGAGTGAGAAATAAACGCATCGCTACATACGTGCCGACAGACATTATAAACAATAAGTGTTGTGTGGGAGGAAACTCGGTGGAGAGAAACGAGAATCACCTAGCCGGCTAGCCACGTGGAGACTGCAGCGCCGCGAGGTATGTGCCAAGTTTCCTTCCTACCCTTGTCTCCCTCTTCGTAGCTGATCGCAATAGTTGAATATCAAAAATAGCAATCCCGCATATACAGTCCACTTAAATTTAGCATAGATACCCCCGCACTCGCACCCTCCGGTGACGTCGACATCGCTACGGCGTCACCACTACGAAAGCTCGCAAAACGAAAAAAAGAAGATTTTAAATCATTCTTAATTGGTGCTCCGCTGCTATTGGTATTGGCATTATGATTTTTTTTTATCATAGGAGGCAAACGGACATGTCGGTCACCTGATGTTAAGTGATCGCCACCGTCCATAGACACTTGCAACAGCAGGGGAATCGCAAGTGCGTTGCCAACCTATCTTGGGGGAGAGGGGTGTAAGGGAAGGGGGAAGGGGAGGGGAGGTGGGAGCTCCGGCGCTCTCACTGACCGAACGAAATGCAACAATGCAAGCACTGTTACTTCACGTCGGTTTCCTGTGAGAGGGTGGTACTACACCGGTCGAGCCGACCCATTCATGCTGAAACCATTAATAGCTTCAGCGTAGCTCTACCACCTAATAATGTATACACTATACCTATGTACACCTAATAATAATGATGCCTATAGCCTTCCTTAATAAATGAGCTATCTAACACTGAAAGAATTTTTCCAAATGGACCAGTACTCGAGTCGTTTTTGAGTGATACGCACAAAACGGCAGAACCATTTATTTTTATATACGTTTACTGTGTTTCTGTTAAAGTTTATTACAAACGTAAAATAAATATCTTTGCTCACTCACTCTCATTATTTCTATAGACAATAGAATTTGTGGATGGGGAAATTGTCGCTATTGGACTGAAGCTTGATAATATTTTTGAAGTAAAACTTCTTTAGGCACGACTAGGAGGTAACTGGGCGACAATGCAACGGAAATTCATTACGGCAATATGACGTCACGTTTCTGTACCATCCGATTTTTAAATATTTTTGATTTTGTCAATAAATAGTTTATAAACAAATCAATCAAAAATATTAAAAAAATATATAAAAAGTATTAAATTGAATAATAATAAAAATCATACAATAGAATTAATTATGTATATAGGGGCGCGTGACCGTACTGCCATCTGGTTTCAATGTAAGTCACAAATTAAATCAAAGCTTCATTATCTGTAGTGCCTTACAGGTATTAAAACAAATAAATCAATAAATACCTTTTTAAATTCTGATGTATTTATTTTTAAGTTAATCGCCATCTCTTATAACGCTAAAGAAGTTTTACTTCAATCGCGTGTGACGGTTACATGCACTCATTTTTTTTAATATTAATTTTCAGTGCAACTATCGTTCCATTGCCGAAACTGACAAAAGATAATTATAGATTATTTTCAGTAACTCTTGAACCTAATGAAACATTTTATATAACACCATACACTGATTACTACAAGATGTACCTCATTGTAAGTACATATTATTAACATACATTTTTTTTTCTCGAATCGACTAGACCCTTATGGAATGATGGGTCTTCACAGTTTCACCAATGTAATGGGGCGAGCGCTGATAGCGTTCAGCCGTTTAACAAGAAGCTCAAGGATGCTAAAGTAACCGAAACTCTTGCTTGGGCTGTCGCCTTAGATGCAGCAACGCGAAAGCTCACTAAGCTAAACGAATAACATCTACGAATTACTGAAGCATACATGTATACCGATAAGTGTGCCCCACGAACTCAAACATGTACTTTATATCTGTCAACGTAGTTAAGCTAAACTAACCAAGTTCGAGGAACAAGGGAAAAAATAAAACCCCTCTACCATATGTATACCATCATGTATGTATGTCAGCCTACGACGTATTGGCGATTTTACACTCCCGAAACATTCGTAGTTGAATAGCATCCTACATACGGTGGTAGTACAAGAACATCTCTGAATTTCAGGTTTTCTCTCTATGTTTTCCATCACCCTCTACCGATAGTATCACAAAATTTCAATTAATAAATATATGCGAATTCTGAAAAATTCGTTCGTACATGCCTGGGTTCGAACATGTGGACATCGAATTGACATTTCACCGGTCGAGTCGCTCGAGCATCACGATTTTACCTGTATGATTTTGTGTAATCATAAAATGTTTTGTTTTACACTAACTACAATCGATTTCTTACACTGTCCTTATAATATTAAGAAAATTACAATGATATTATGACTAAAGTGCCATAGATACGACATAAGCGCTTCGACAGCGTCTTGTTAAAACTTGGCTAGATAGCTTATTATTGACGGCTGCCTAGTCAATCCACTCGTATCTAAGCAACTATTTAATTTTCAGCATCGATATTGAGAATACGCCATCTTACTTCCATATTTTATCCAAGACAGAGTGGCGTTACAATATTAATTTATGTATGTGTGTTTTCGTGCCTTAGTTTTGTCAAAATATCATGTAGGTAACGTGTCTACGGCTTTTTAGCTATAGTATCATTGGAGAATGATCAATGAAATTTATTTTCAGTATAACGACTACTTAAAGATTCATGATTACTCAAGCGGACATCATTATGTATTGGACTACAGGAATATCAATATATTGGACATAGTATCCAAAGTCAATTTGATGGAAATAAAACAACTTGCCACACTAATTTTGGTTAGTACTATTAGACAAATATATCAAATGAAACCAATTGCAGACATTTGAATTGAACACATTTTAAGCGTGTTGAGCGATTCCTGGTACGAGAAAAACTTATCGGTTCGCGTCACCGATGACTTCGACATGATAGTGAAGCGTCACCGACAAATTCGTAACGTATTGCGCTTGCGTCAGACTAGCGACGCGTAGTATAACGCCCTATTGATATTTTGTACTGAGCTTATGCAGACCACGTATGGTTGAGTCATTAATAAACTTCACAAAAATGTGCAGTTATAATAATTGCTCGGAATGCCAATAGACGTGAAAATCCGATTAATTTTTCAATTTACACATTGTCAATTTTAATTAGTTTAGATTATAGTTGATTTTAAAATTTGCGGGGTGGTAGGGTGTCTGTACCCGACTGGATCGCGACCACCGTACACCAGGTGGAACACCCGCCATAGTGACTCGTTTGGGCGTGTCGCGTTCCGGGATCAGCCGGTGTATATCCAGCAACCGGGGGGGGCTGTCCCTGACTGGGTCGCTTTCAGGCCGGCATGACAGCGACGACCGGCGATAGATAGTATGTCTTTCGGTGGTCGCCATTGTTTTTGGATTGTACTGTGCTTACCATCAGGCACAGTACAGTCACTTTGCCGAGCCACAATAAAAAAAAAATAAAATAAAAAAAAAATTAAAAAAATGCTTTTTCCATTGTTTCGAATTCTCAATTCTATCGGCAGTCGTCAAGACTACTACTATTTAAAAAAAAATCATAATACGTATTACACTAGAGGACTAGTAGGAAGACCTTGCTTTAATATCGACGTAATGATTGAATTAAAAAAGAGAGAGGACCGCTAATTAAGTATTATATTTGTTTACTTCTATAAAATTCAAAAAAGTGGTCAGAGTATATCTATATCTCAAAAATAGCGCTACCTACCATGTGTAACTATTGCTATGGGGTTTTTTTTATATCATAGGAGGCAAACGGACAGGTGGGTCACCTGATATTAAGTGATCACCACCGTCCATAGACACTTGCAACACCGGGGGAGTCGCAAGTGCGTTGCCAACCTGTCCTGGGGGAGAGGGGGAGTAAGGGAAGGGGGAAGGGGAGGGGAGGTGGGCCTCCGGCGCTCTCACTGACCGAACGAAACGCAACAATGCAAGCACTGTTACTTCACGTCGGTTTTCTGTGAGAGGGTGGTACTAACCCGGACGAGCTGGCCCATTCATGCTGAAACCGTTAATGGCTTCATCGTAGCTCTACCACCTACAGCTAGACCGAGTATTCAGCCGACTCCATAAGTACAAAATAATCTCATCAAAATCGGTGACACCGTCTAAGAGGAGAATAATCACGAACACACACACCGGGATGTTATCTTTCTTATATATAAATAAAATGATCTACCGTTATGCGCGCATTACCCAAAAACTATTAGATAGATTTCGATCACTTTAGTTTTACTTCTTAGATACTTTGACTCAGACACTGAAGAGAATTATCACAATGTACAGTTGATTCTATCAGTACGATAGAATAGATCCGATCTAGGATTGAATCTTTGGGAAATACTTTAAAATAAATATCGGATTTCTGTGAGAGGGTGGTACTACCCGGAGTAAGCCGACCCATTCATGCTGAAACCAGTAATAGCTTCAGCGTGGCTCTACCACCTACACAATGCTATTTATGAATTATCTTTTTTACAGGATGGCTATGGTATTAGAATTAAAGGCATACATTTTTTGACTCCATCAAAAACTATTGAAAATTTGTTGAAGATTGTCAAACCACTCTTCCCAGCGAAAATTGCTGAGAGGTTTCAAGTTCATTCAACACTAGAGTCACTTTACAAATTAGTACCAAAAGATACACTGGCCTTAGAATTTGGAGGTCCAGAGAGATCTGTAAAAGATTTACAAAGTAAGTTTTTTTCATAATGATATAGGAACATATTAGATTACAACACCTAGTTCACATACAGAGTTCGATTTCAGATCCTTGAGATTAGTGAGTTTTTTTCAGTGACATTTTCAATAAGACAAATTTCGTAATCAAAACATATGTGTCAATTGACATATGTCAATTAAATCATTATAAAAGTATGACGCCAAACATAGATGCCGTTTAGTGAATCAGTGACTTAATAATAAAAGGGTTTACCTTAGACCGCAGATACAGTAATACACTAATGAATAAGTTACGTATTATCTTTAGAGACGTGAACGGTGCGACGCTCCGCGCGAATGTAATCCCCGCTCCTTTTTTTTTAACTGTTGACTGACTACGCTATTGGTCGACGAGACGGGCCTTCACAGTTTCACTGGACTACGATCCTCACTCCTTTTTCACTACGCCCTCTATACGCTTCGTATGAGAGAGTAGAGCTTGTTACTTCTATCGGTACAAACACTTTTGACGATAGAGCGGACTATTTCCCGACATATACAATAAATTTTAGGTCAACAAAGAATTATAAATAAATTAAATTATCTCCTACTATTTTACAAGTGTACTTAGTGGCTTTCATTTACTATATAATCTTCTACCAGAAGCTGAGAAGTGTATTGCCCTTTCTGTTTATCTGGCAATGTACAATACACGGTTCTTCAGAAGAAGTATTAATTCATATTTATTGAGAAAAATGCACTACTATTTGACTATATTTTGAATACACAACTTGTTTCTAATAAGTTTTATCAAGGTGATTATTGCCATTTACCAAAATTTCAAATACATATAAAACTCAAAGTTAAGTTGTATATATATTGGTATTCAGCTGATTTAAAAAAATCCACGAATCTCTAGTAAGTGGAATAGATCGTATAACGTAATAATTTTAGTTAGAGAAGAATGCCAAAAATGGCGTACTGAACAAAACGATAACTTACTAATCTAGCCCTTATTCTATCGTTTATATTTTACTCTGTTATTCATCAACGTGTAATATTTTATTTCAAGAATTATTACTTGTATGGTTTATAATATTCATATACTTTTATACACTTGCGATTTGGAATGAAATCTTAAAGTACTTATCTCTAACGAACGCTGTATGATAGAGTTTGTGGCCATAATTAGCTGTATTCTACATTACTTTATTAACAGAGAAGAGTGAGCTAAATAAATATATTAAGATGTTTATGTTTAAAAGTGGTAGAGCCACGCTGAATCTACTACTGATTTCAGCACGAATGGGTCGGTTCGCTCGGAGTAGTACCACCCGACCCACAGAAAACCAACGTGAAGTAACAGTACTTGTATTGTTGTGTTTCGTTCGGTCAGTGAGAGCGCCGGAGGCCCACCACCCCTCTAGCCCCACCCCTCTAGCCCCACCCCCTCCTTCTCCCTCCCCCCAAACACAGGTTGGCAACGCAGTTGCGACTTCCCCTGGTGTTGCTAGTGTCTATGGACGACGGTGATCCACCTGTTCGTTTGCCTCCTATGATAAAAAAAAATGTATCCATAGTAACTCCAAATTTTTTATACACATTGGTTTTATCGTTTGATCACAATATATTCTAATGTTAAATGACGATGTGCTCCAAGGTGGTGCACATAGTAAGCCTAAAGGGGCGCTGGCTCTCAGTTGCAGCTGCCGGAATACACTTATAGTTGCTTGGCGACAAACTTTCAACTTGATGATGGTAGCTAGTCAGGAAAAAGAAAACGCAGAATCAATTAGTTACTTACATATTATAAAATTTGATTCATGGCTACATTATAATAGGGAAATTTCGGTCAGTATTAGTAGAGTCCAGTGGCTTCTGTCGCAGCGTGCGAATAGTACAACTTTATCTGTTTATTTCTGTTAGTGCCGTCAAAATGACAATACACTAGTAAATATATAAAAAGTAGGACTTTTGTGATTAATTATAAATGTAGTCATATTTAGAGACAACCACGGCATGCTCCAACAATAAATTAAATTTTAATAAAACTAAATATTAAACTATTTTACATACTTAAACATTTAACACAATAATACGGAAACTAGGAAATTGAAACTGAAAGAGAAATAACATTCTAAAACTAATTGTTATTCTAAAGCTGTTTTTTAAAATATTATAAAAACTAACAGAAAGATAAAAAAAGAAATGCTAAACCTATGAATAGTGCTAAGCTAAGTTACTAAAGAAACTTTTACTTGATCCTGAAAGATACACCGAAGCTGGCCAGTGACGCAAGTTCGCTGCAAACCTGCGAAAAAAATCTCGAATATCGCGAAAAAATGAAAAAATCTTCAACTTGAAAATATGTCACCAAGCACCTAAATTTATAAGTTCTTTCCGACAGCTCAACTAGATAATCATATATCTAAGTTCAATAATTTATCACCTGACCTATTGCTGTTATTTAATATCAAACAAGATTGTAGTGAAATATTGTTTTTTTTAACTATAAAAAATATTATTATTATTTATATCATACCTTCTACCATACGATTTACAGATGACTGGATCGAATTGTTAAGTTCCGAAGAGAGCATGAATTTCTTAAACTGGATAAAGCAAGTGGGCGTTATTGACTCATACCGCCTCGATGAGAAAAACAACGAGTACGCTGGATTATCTGGAACTTTTAGATCTTTGAATGTTGATTAAATCTTTGTACCTAAGTATCTATATACTGATCTTAGTTGGACGAATCATACAATTGCTTAAACGGTAGGTCAGATTATAATAAAACATGACATTATGTCAAATCTATCGTAGAATGGGAGATGGAATAATTATTTATTAACTCTAAAAGCTTAATATATGACCCACAAAATGTTCAGGTAACAGCTGGCTATAAATATCTTTATATCCTTCAATATATAACTATTATTAGGTAAAAAATAATCTATATAAGGGTTAATCTGCATAGTCAAAAATTATAATAAAAACTGAGATGTAGCTTTTGCGTTTATATGAACTATATAGTCTAAGAATTATCGTAATATAATTAAATGTCTGTTGAAAAAAGTATTGGATAAGTTAAAATTTGTTTTTGATGAGGTTTCGACCATATCGGATTTCTGAGTATCTTGGTCAGACATGTATGTAATAGTTTTTATTGTACTTACTTTATGTGATCATATATTATTATGTAATATCTGTGACATCTTGCATAAAATAAGATAAGTGTAGCGTATTTAATATAATAGTAGTACTAGCTGATCCGCGCAATGTCATCTGCGTGAAATTGGTTACTATCGGTTGCAACAGCGTTTCCAAACTCGAAAAATCTTTAAAAAAAACCTAGAACCCGATTACAGCGACACCCACCGTTTCCAGACGTGAAACCAAACAATTCAGGGACCCACTCAAACACACACCTAGTTCGTTTGCGAAAAATGTTCATGCATCAACATAAACAATTTTGTTTTGTTTAAAATACGAACGACCGTTAAATTGTTTGGATATAGTGTTTTTGCAAAAATACTAAAATCGCTATTAAAAAATGGGAAGGTGGGGTAGGAGGGTCAAAATTTGGTGTTACAGGTATTTTTAGATGACGATTTAAAAAAAATACAATAAAAAAAAAATTGGTCAAAAAAATAGAAAAAAAATCTGGACACACACTCTAATCACCTAGTGGTATGAAATATACTTTTTTTGTTTATATATATAATAGGATGCAAACGAACTGGTGGGTCACCTGATATTAAGTGATCACCACCGTCCATAGCCATTTGCAACATCAGAAGAGTCGCAAGTGCGTTGTCATACTATGTTTGGGGGAGGGGGAGTGAGGTAGGGGGAGGGGGAAGGGAGGTGGGTTATCCGGCGCACTCACTGACCGAACGAAACACTGCAAGCACTGTTACTTCACGTCGGTTTTCTGCGAGAGGGTGGTACTAACCCGGGCGAGCCGACCCATTAATAAGTAGTTCAATAGATGTTGTATTGGTGCTGAAACTAGTTATAGCTTCTTTCGTATATAATTTATAGAACTTTACGATCTATTCTCATACCTACCAAATATACGTTAGGAATTTCATAAAAATCGATTTAGCTCTTTCGGAGAAGTTTGAACAATAACACTGTGACACGAGATTTTTATATATCAGATTATATACTGTATAATAAAAATAAAACATTACAATATATTTGAACGACATAAGCATCCCTAAAACACAAATAATCCAAACCACAATATCCGAAAAATTAAGTAAATATAAGATTTACCAATAGAACTTATAATCTAATGGAAAGCCCAAATAGTTCACATAGTGCCCATAGTATTATCATCTATATGTCTTGTATTTAAATTACTTGCACAGAGCCTCAGTATTTTGCAGAGCCTGCGTATATACTTCACACTTTATAAATATACTAGCTGTCCCCCGCGGCTCCGCACGCGTTTTTTTTAAATGTATTAAATAACTATGGTGTCATTGTTACAAATGTTTTTGAAAAAGCATTTCGGTAATGTACACACCTACTTACAATCTTACATTACGCCGTCTACTGTAACATGTAACGTGTACATTAGATATGTGAATACGAATAGTATATCGAATGGGATGTAATTTATCATCAGCAACATACCTGGAACTTTCACCTACTATGTACCACCCTCAGTGCTCATTAACACTATAAAAGAAAGTAATGAAAATTTTAAACTATACATTATCGAACAATATGTGTTAAATTGTTTGTTATATAGACAAAGTATGCCCATATTGTCGATATAATTGTATTATTCTTATACGTTGCTATAATCACTGAGTTATGTAGATGCAAACGCGGTAAATAAAACAAAATGGCCGCCAAATTGACCAAAATGATAATATAATTCAAATTACATACATTTATTCTTGGAGTCCAGTACAGCGCACATCTCACGCACTTGTTTACAGTAAACAAACTATTTTTATTAAATTCACACGAACGAATGCACAGGTAACAGTTCATCACTTCATAGTGTAAAACAAAGTCCTCTGGTCTGTCTGTTTGTCTGTTCGCGATAAAGTCAAAAACTACAGATCGGATTTTCATGCCGTTTTCACCAGTAGGTAGAATGATTCATGGGGAAGGTTTAAGTATAATTTTCCAAGGTTTTCTTTTTATTATCGGGGCGGGACAACGTCTTCCGAGCTCGCTAGTTATCTGCCCGTAAAAGTCCCATGAAAGTCGGTCCAACCGATAAGGAGATAGTAGAATATTGCAGACGAAGTCTTGAGTAACAAAATAAAATAGTCTAAGTTACTTCTTATAAGGTGAGTTATCTGTCAGTGAAAGCCCCGTGAAAATCAGTTCAAGCATTACGGATATTGCACTGCGGCCGAAAGCGAATAAAAAATACCTAAATTACTTTTTACGAGGTCTGCTATCTACCAGTGAACACCCCGTGAAAATCGGTCCAACCATTTTGGAAATAGCAATGCGGACGAAGCCACGGACAAATAAAGTACAATATGTCAACCGCTATAATTTCGGCTATCTGCCAGTAAAATTCCCGTTAAAATAAGTCCAGCCGTTTTGGAGATTACCCGGAACAAACAAACAAACAGACAAAATATAATAATATGAAAATATAGACAAAATATAAAAAAAATCTTTTGGTCATTTGTAGCCATCAAAAAGTTGTTATTTTAATTGTATATACACAAACTTTATTTTTATAATACGTAATAGATAACAAATTTTGAATAGGAAAACAAAATAAACTTTGAAAATGTTTGCGATAGAAACTTACCACGTTACCATGGCAACGTATATAATATTAACGCTAACGATATCTCTCAAAAGGAAAAAAGTGCCCGATTTTGAAACATTCTTCATTGGTGCTCCGCTCCTATTGATCTTTTAGTGATGATATATAGCCTAAAGCCTTCCTCGATAAATGAGCTATCTAAAACCGAAGGGTTTTCTCAAATCGGACTGGTAGTTCCTGAGATCCTAGCGTTCAACCAAACAAACAAACAAACAAACTCTTCAGCTTTATATATTAGTATAGATTTTATGGATCGATATGCTATAGTCTTGCATTTAGTAGTGCCGTACTTGGGCAAATTATTTTTAAAACACCCATTCATTCAGTGCGAGTCTATAACAACTTTTCCAGAAACGATGGTTTAAGTAATTTTACGAAATTTCTAGCTGAAATATAGACTTTAATTTATATATATACATATTTACGTATGTTTATTTGTATGAATATTATATAATAATATCATTTTCTATGATATTCTTCATTGATAAATTCATACTAGGCTAACTGTGAGTGTAGTTTAAAATTTAAAATGTTGTGTATAATTAATAATAAGACTTTGAATTTGTTGTTTTGCTATATTTTTGTTAGCCTGTGTAACTGTTAATCTGTTATCTGTAATCGTACATTGTAATCTTAACCATCTTCTATATATATATAATAAGAATGTGAATGAAAACTTGTCCGTACTATTCAGATTTATGTGAAAAAAATATTGCAAGTGATTATTGTGAAAATTACAAAGCGTATCCTTAAGTAACGCGTAGTGTTTTTATTAAGATCGGTTCACTTTATCAAAAGTTATTATAATTACAATAACGACGCGAGTTAAGTACGAGAGAAGAATAAGTAAATAAATGCATCCTCATCCAAAAACCAGGGTATTTTATGGTATATAAATAATATCTGAGACAGTCAAATAAAGAAAAATGTTTAATATTTTATTTTTACACAAAGACCAATAATATGAATGAAGTTTAGTAGTTAATTAATATATATTAATGTCACCAGATGGCGCTCAACACATAAGGTTATTTTCTGAATTGTAGTATTAAGTAGATACGCCGGTAAATCAGGATGCACCTGGTGTCGCATAATAATGTTCAAAGACCAGTGCAGCTGTGGAGGCCTCTCAGTCTTATCGTGTATTCTCAATTAGACACAAACTGTGTTTGTACTTTTTAATTACATTTGTGTTCAAAATTACAACTTATTGAATCTATCCCTTTGTAATACCTTTATATCTATAATAGCTGTGGCCGCGGCTACGTCCCCATAACATATCAATTATTAAAACAGTGATTAATAAAATCATAGGATTGTGTTGCGTATTAAAATCAGATTTGAGATCAGTATCAAATTTCTTCAAAATGCGCCCAGTAGTTCGTACGTAACTGTTTTTTCTTTTGTGTTTTCTTATATGTAAGAAGATATACATATACACGAATGTGTTACGTTAGGGTTAGGGGTAGGTATTTCAAATATAATTACGATACACGGTGCAAATAAAAAAAATAACAAAGATAAGAATGAGCTTAGCACTTAAGTATAGTTGGAAAACATATAACACACATAACATTCATTATTTTAGTTTTGATATTGTATCTACAGTTCTGAAATTAGAGTATTAGTGTGTTCTTAAATGGAAGTGTTATTAAAACAAAAACAAATACTTTTATAATTCATAGATGTTGCTAAACCTATAGTTTTAATAATTTTAAAAACTCTGAAGCATTAAGAGACGAACATAGATAAATTTAACACTATATATGTGAAGTTATTTTTATATTTGTCTTATTTTATTTTGATTTACAACTTTCATGAATTTGGCCACTGTTCGTTTTTTGTTAGCGTTATAAAAACAAATTAAGGTAAAAGGTTTTATTTTATGGTTTCTAAATTATAAACAATGTTTTCAGTACCATGCCGTATCCCGAGAAACTGATATTTAGTAGTAGTACATTTAGAGTGTGAGCAAGAACTGCATGCTGTAGTAATTAATACACTGCGTCTTAGAAAACAGTATTGTTCGCAAAGAGTGATGCCATTATTGGCTATTCAGTGTCAATATTAATTTTTCCCTATTGTGTAGTTATATTTTTTACTTTCATTCCTTAATTTAATATTAATACAATTTTTATCATACTAAGCAAAATGTCATTTGATGGAGCTGATGGGATTGTGTAAATAGGCCTCACCAGGAATGTGCGGTGTAAATAATAGAGAACGTAAGAGCGGTTGGTGGCCTTGTCTATAAATAAATAAAAGAACAAAAACGCCAGATAAAAGCGTGGACTGACCTGCAACTCAGCACCTCGTACGAAGCAGCGGCGTCTCGGGCGAGGTATGCGGTGTTGTTCTCTAGTTATGAGCGGATGAAGCGGTGCCGATGATATTATATGATTTTGAAGATAGTCACAGAAAACTTAAAGAACGAGAAAGCGCAATGCTTTCGTCGACGGCGGTATGAAGGAACTAAACTGAAGAAAAGCGTATAACGTGGTAGCGCTGCCTTAATGGCTTGCGTACACGGCGGTTTGAAGCGTACTAAACAAAAAAACAATGCGGTGCGGAGCGTCAAATATTTCAAATTGTTCCTTTTTCATCGCATTCCAATTCTTCTTCTTTTTCAGGAAGGTCCTTTATAGCGTCTGCATGCTCCGTACACAATACTACTTATTTTGTGTTTTACACATGAAAACTCGTGTAATGTTTTCTACATGTTTGCATTGTTGCGTTTCGTTCGGTCAGTGAGAGCGCCGGATACTCATCTCCCTTCTTTCTCTCCCCCCCCTCCCCCTTCCACCAAACACAGGCTGGCAACGCACTTGCGACTCCTCTGATGTTGCAAATGTCTATGGATGATGGTGATTACTTAACATCAGGTGACGCACTTGTTCGTTTGCCTCTTATGATTAAAAAAAGTGTGTGTGTACACGCGTTAGAAGTTATACTTTTTTGGCGTAACAAGATAAAAATCTTTTCAAAAATTTTATCTTTTGCCTTATTCTACGTTTGTAGAAAAAACGATACTAACAATAGAAAAAAGGTATTTAATACATTGAAAGTTTTAATACAAAGAAATACAAACAACAAATACAAAGAAACAAAATTTTGTTGATTATAGCTACCTTCAGGGTGTTGGTTTTTCGTAACGGTGTGCGCGCGCATCGTAAAAATTTACTCTTATCATTTTTCCCTAACGCGCCAAAAGAAGTATAACTTCAAAAAATATAAAAATTGTAACAGTTACTGTTGATAGTCCTTCGTCATTGTTTTTAGACCGTACTCATTGTTAATTATGGGTTAGACGTATTGGTTGGATGATATTCGATATTCTTAAAAGAAATATCTTTATATCAAATTAATAACATAAACATGAAACATAATATTTACGTAGGATTTCACAATTTATATTCATAACATGAAATCATATTTCGGCGGTAGGTTTTATTCAATTGTCCATTGTTCTTAAAATATTATTTAAAAAAGTTGAATCATCATTTCATTACATAGTATAAAACAAAGTCATCTACCGCGTCTGTCTGTCTGTCTGTTCGCGATAAACTCAAAAACTACTGAACGGATTTTCAAGCGGTTTTCACCATTGGATAAAGTGATTCATGAGGAACGTTTTAGTATATAATTTGTCAAGGATTTTGTTATAATCAGGGCGGGACAACGTCTGCCGGGCCCGCTAGTTAATATTATAAACGATAACAATAAACCCGCCTACAAACCCTGTCTTTTTTACAGAATTTACTGTCACTCATACAATTAAAACGAATTTAATAACACTGTCATATGCCAAATGAATAGACATTACTTGCTTCATTAGAGCATTATCTCTCTCTTTCTGGACAGGCAAGAATAAAGATGTATATTTATTAAGGAGTTTTATTACTGAAACGTGAAATTTGGGTAATTATGGTTGGGGTTTATTCAGAGGAATCCTGGGACTGTCGTTTCGCAACTGTGTGCAGTTCATTTTGTTTCGGCGAATGTCGCTAACCATCGCTTATGTTTGCTTTGTTATGTCCGTGACAGGAACGCGAATAAGTTTACGGTATACATTAGTAAGTGTAACTACCGAGTGTGTCATCCTGTTTGGCAGACTGGCTGAAACGTTTGAATATAATAATAATAATAAAATATCTTTATTGCACACAAGTTGAAGATATATAAAGTTGGACAGTTTACAATATGTGTACAGTTAGGCGGCCTTATCGCTTAGAGCGATGTCTTCAAGGGAAACTTAAGGAGACATTTAATTTTCAAAAATACCGTATATTAATTTTACCGTATAATTTATTGTAAATAGAATGTGTAATTCGAACAATTGAATGATCGCTTGTGTATATAAATATATGGAGTTAGAAATAAACAGTCTATTTTACGCACTCCGAGTCTTATTGTTACGTTGTCCAAATCAGTCTAGACTCCTACAGTAGGTTCCTACATAAGCATTCGCTTTAGCTTACTCTTGTCCACTTAATCAGTACTTATTATTATTTGAATGTAGAGAGTTCGAGCGAGATAGACGTAGTCAATACGATATAATAGGTCTTTACCTATGAAATTGCCGTTCTGCAGTACTGGCCATTTCAAATCAAAATAATTTTTGTTTGGCTAAGAATTCTAATTTCAAATTAATTTTATTTTAAAAACATGGAATTTTTTTTCCAAAAGTAGTCATTTGTTTATTGATTAGTGTTACATTTTCATCGCATTTCAATCTTTTTTGTCATCATGGATAGGTCAAAAATTCGAGTAATTATGGAATATGAGTACCGTCGTGGTAGCAACGCGGCACAAGCAGCACGCAACATCAACGACGTTTACGGAGCTAACACTACAAACCAACGCACCACCTGTTATTGGTTTGCTCGCTTCCGGTCTGGGAATTTCGACCTGAAAAATGAACCTCGCGGTCGTCCGAAGACTTTGGTCGACAATGACGAATTAAAGGCGATTGTGGAAGCTGATGATATACAATATACAGCTGATTTAGCAGCAGCTTTCGACGTTAGCGTTAAAACAATATTGGTCCATTTACTCCAACTACAGTTTGATGAATTTTAACAAGTTCTTGACACAACTAATATAATCTCTCAAAACTAGTTTCTATACGAATACATAAGTAGAATAACTAACATTACCAATTTTTATACATCTTTGAACAGAATAATCTTGTTTTATAAAGTATCTATCAACCTAGTTACGGTCACAAATGACCAAAGTTTAGGCTATGGCCAGTATCTGTCAAAAATCTTAATTGCGGCTTCATTTTCTTTGTCAGTATTAATTTTGTTCAAATTATTAATAGAAGTAAATGTGAAAACAAGAAACGATTATGCCAATGCTTCAAAAACTGCCCAAACACTGGATGTGGTGTGAGTCGAATTTACTTAATTCAAAGAAATGGTTCGAGTATTTAAACTGGACGAAGATACCGTGTATAATGAATCTTACCGTCTTCCTGACATATTATACTGAATTGGTGGAAACAGTATAGATCTATTAGTATTGAATACGTAATTAAAATCTCATTAAATGTTACTAAAGAAAACGGTTGTTTATCGGGTATACGGGTAATCTCCGAAACGGCTGAATCGATTTTTACAAAACTTTCACGGCCAAATAGCAGATCTCAAAAGAAATCATTTGAAAAACTCGCGGATAACAGATATTCTGAAATAATATAGCCTTCTTATAAGGTCAGCTATCTGCCAATGAAAATCCCGTGAAGATCCATTCAAATGTTTTGGAGATTCCATTGCCAACTAAGCCGTAGGTAGCAGCAAATCTATGCATATAATAAGAATGTAAATTAGACGAGTCTGCACTTTCAGATTTTGTATAAAACATTTTGCACGTGACTAAGAATAAGTAACCAACCACTTTCACCATTTTTAGAAATGTTTGTCTAATTTTTTGTTTACGCATCATTGCTAAAGTACTAAATTTACTATAAAACCTCACCGAGAAAATCATAAAACCTATCTTTGAGTAACATTTGATTTTTGTTTGATTAAAAGCGGTTTTCTCTATCAAAAATGTTCTAATTCGAGGGACGACGTGAGTTAAGTACTAGAGAAAAGTAGGTAAGCATATGTATTTCTATTTCAATCAAAAACAAGGTATTTTGTAGTATATCTCATGGGTTTTATTTACTTTTATATATAAATAAAGTAATAGATGACTGCTGTCGTGCGTGCACCACACAAAAACAACAGGGTAGAAGATTGATCAATTTTTTTTTGGGTAATTCTTTAGACGCTTGGTACTTATCCAAAAAAATTATGATATTTTAATTTAATACATGTTTATTTAGGTTTTAGGAAACTACAACTTTCACATTAAGTTACAAAACTCAAAAAAACTTCTTTTATCTATCTATCTATACTATAATAAAACTGTTACAAGGTCAAATCTGTACATTAAATATTTTTTAAAATTATAATCGGGGTAGACTTTGTTATCGCATCACACTGAAAGTACTGAACCGATTTTGACGAAACTTGGCACAGTGATCACTAATATTACAAGTTTACATCTAGGATACACTTTGTTTCATAAAACGCAAGGGATTCTCCAGGATAATGGACGAAAGTCAAGAATGTGTGATGAATAAAATTCTTGACGGATTTTTGTAAATTTTCTTTGTGCTATATAGAGCAGACAGTGTGGCTAAAAATTGAAGCTATATTTCCCTAAGCTACTTTAAAAAAAAATACCAAAAAAATGAGCGCTGGCTTCCAAACCGTCGACTCCGTCGGACCATATAATGTTCAGTACGTTATAACTGAGCTACGGTTACATGACGTTTCCATGCGTAATTATCAACCACATATGAAAAATATATGTAAACGAAACTGTCACTTATATGTTGTTACATTTATTTTATTGTAAAAAAATGTTTGCTAAACATAAGTGACAAGATTTTTTCGTAAAACATAAACCTAGATAATAGTTACATTGCATTGTAGAAGATGAATCTCAATTACAGTTCTATCAGTACGTGTGTTGTAGTTGGGTTCAGATTTGTGAATCTACGATTAAAATAATCAGTTAAGGTGTTTGCAGTTGCCATACTATGTTGTATTTATACTAATACATATTATAAAGAGAGGTAAAGTTTTGTTTTCGAGGAATCCTTGGTACTACTGATCCGATTTCAAGAATACTTTCACTGTTAGAAAGGCATATATTATCCCAACTTCAGTATCTTAGTGAAAAAGATGGTTTATATGTCAAAAGTAAAATAAATTTGACAAAATTAACATTGAATGCAGATTTCACGTATAGTTTACAAATTCTTATAAAACAAACAACTAAAACAGAATGGAAATTTAATGTAGAAAAAGTTTAATTTTTACAGTATGTTAAGTGATGAAGTTACAAGGCGTATTGAGAATACATTTATCGGCAATATATGTAAGTTAGTTTTGATCTTCATAGAACACTTTAAGCAATGCTGCGAAAAGGTTCTAGGCTTATTTTAAAAGATTTCTCACATACCAACTGGGTATATGTTTGAGTGAGTCCCTGCATAGTTTGAATTCACAATTGGATGTGCTAGAAGTCGCTGCAATCGGCTTTTAGGTTTTTTAAGATTATTTGCGTTTAAAAATACAATTGAAACCTATAATAACCGATTTGGTACAGACGAAGTTGCACGGGTCAGCTAGTACTATAATAAAACTATAATACTTATAATGCGTGCGTGTGCGTCTACTTATAATGCATTTTATATAAAATAAATAGCTTTGTTCACTTCTCCTCCATATAAACTTTAACTATGCCAAATTTCACATTCATCCGTTCACGCAATTTTCTTAAAAAGGGATACAAAGTTTTGGCTTCACGTATTAATATATATGATGATGACATATCTATCTATACTATAATAAAACTGTAACAAAGCCAAATCTGTGCATTAAATATTTTTTGAACATTTTGATCGAGGTAGACTATGTTATCGATATAGAAGCCAAAAATAAACCTTTTACAATTTTTGTCTGTCTGTCTGTCTGTCTGTCTGTCACTGTGAACACGTATCACTCTGAAAGTACTGAACCAATTTTGACGAAACTTGACACAGTGATAACTAATAATACAAGGTTACACTAGGATACTTTTTGTCCCATAAAACGCAAAGGGTTCTCCAGAATAACGAAAGACAAAAACATGTAGTTAATGTAACTAGACTTTTTTGCGACACCTTAGTACAAGAGCCAGCAACGTTGAAAGAACGAGAATTTAGAAAAGCTGGTTCTTTAATATGAAGATATATTATGCCTTTCCAAATAAGATTCAGGGTATCTGGTAGCCGGTCAACTTTGTGTTTTTTAATGCGCATCACACCTTTACAGGTCAAAATTTTGTTTTATAAATAATTTTAAGAACATTTTTTTCTCAGTAACTTTTAATAACATGAATTTATCACTGCCAGACAATTTTGTTATTGACAATAATGTGCCCGATGATATTCTTTATAAATAAAATAATTCATTTCAAACCATTTTATTTTTTCAATTGCAAAAAACATATTTCAATTTATTAGCAACTATGATATTGAGATTTCACCGTAAACAATGAAAAACACTACCCACATTTACGAAAAACGTAATTATTTTTTTCTAAATTAAAACAATGACATTACCTATAAACGTGTGTTATCTGCTTGTGAAAGTCCCGTCAAAAACGGTCCCATCGTGTATACTGGGCAGATTTTAACGAAATTTTGTAAGAGGGGTTTAATGCCACATGGTCGTCCAGCTTACCAGTGGTATTGTGAAAAAAATAGTGTAGATACTTCAAATAATTAAGTTACGTGGCGCGAATAAAAGAATAATAACATGAATATAAGAATGAGCTTAGCACTTAAGTATGGTTGGAAAACAGATTATTTGATATTTGAGTTCTGATACCGTCTCTACAGTTCTTAAATTAGAGTATTAGTGTAGGTGGTAGAGTCACGCCGAAGCTATTACTGGTTTCAGCATGAATGGGTCGGTAAGCCCGGGGTAGTACCACCCGCTCACAGAAAACCGACGTGAAGTAACAGTGTTCGGTCAGTGAGAGCACCGGAAGCCCACATTCCCTCCCCTGAACCCTCCCTCTTCCACACCCCCTTCCCCCCAAACACAGGCTGGCAACGCACTTGCGACTCCCCTGGTGTTGCTAGTGTTTATGGACGGCAGTGATCACTTAAAATCAGGTGACCCGTTCGCTTGCCTCCTGTTATATAAAAATAATAATAATAATAAAATAGCGTGTTTTTAAATGGAAGTGTTCAGAATATTTAAAATTATAGGTTTAGCATCATCTATGAATTATAAGAGTATATGTTTTTACTTTTAAATAATTCATAGATGATGCTAATACCTGTAATTGGAATAGTTTTAAATATTTGGAAGCATTAAAAGACGAATCTATCTTCTATATTTTTTTCTATTCATATAATAGGAATGTCAATCTACGTATATGTATTTTTTAGATTTTAGTGAAAAAAATTGTTGCAAGCGACTAAAATACATTTCAATCATTTTTATTAATATCTGTCTGTCTGTTTGTATGAACAGGCATCGCTGTTAAAGTATTGCGTTCACGATAAAACCTCACTAAGGAAACCATAAAGCATATTAGTCTTGGTTTCATTAAAATCGGTTCACTCTATCAAAATTTATTGTAATTTTAATGACGACGCGACTTAAGTACGAGAGGAAAGTAGACAAGCCAATGAACTTTAAATATTCAGATGATTTTATTAGTCACGTCTTTTTACATTAGGTTCCATGCGGACAGAGTCGCGGGCACAGCTAGGTGCTAATACTAGCATGCTATATGTGAAGTTATTTTTATAATTTTGATTTTAAACTTTCATGAATTTGCCCACTGTTCGCTAATTTATTTCATGATTTCTACTATTGTTTTGTAATTGTTAAATTATAAACAGTGTTTTCAGTATCATGTCGTATACACATTCAGAGTATAAGAAACAACTGAATGCTGTAGTGATACACTGCGTCTCGGAAAACAGAATGAATTCTTCGCAAACTGTGACGCCATTTTTGGCTCTTCAGTATCAATAATTATGTTTTCCATATTTTGTAATTATATTTTTTACTTTCTTTCTTTCCTTAGTTTAATTTTTAATACTGTGTCTTTATCATATTAAAGAAAATATAATTCTTACTTGTATCTGTTAAAAAAAACATTTAACCTCTCTTGATTCGTAGCGGATAGATTTCATCATTATACCGGGAACACGGAAACCGGACTACGGTGTGGTATTTGGTATGGATGTTAGAAAATAAGCAAAAGTATATGTAAATTAATTTATGTTGAAAAACACTATTTTTATTTAGATTATTACGTAAATATTTTAATATTTTTTACTGTTTTGCAGCTTCTGATAGGTAATTTAATTTCGAATACATAGCTTCAAGCTCAGAAGAGCGAGAGCATTGTCTAAAACTAGATCAGTTTAGTCTAATTCACTTTTCTTCAAGCAAGCTTAAATTTCTAAAACGAAACAACTTCGAACCCAGTCTATTAAATTTACATATGACAGAGTCATACAGTATGCCCTCGGTGCCGCTAGTGTGCAGGCGTTACGCACTGCGCAGCGCATGGTGGCATTGAGGGCAATAAGGGGGTACCGCACCGTGGCCTCCGCGGCGGCCTTTGCGCTCGCCGGCTCCCTACCCTGGGAGCTGCGAATGGAAGTTCTTCCCGCCGTGTACGAGTTCACGGCGGCAAAGAAGAGAATTGGGGAGCCTCCAGCCCCCAGGGAGATTGAGGCCAAGAGGAGGGAAGGCCGAGAGGAGGCGCTAAGGCGATGGAGGCAGGACCTGGCGGACGAGCGTTTCGGGCGTTATACTATTGACGCTGTCCGCCCGGTCCTGCCGGAGTGGATAGAGAGAAGTTGGGGCTCCCTGTCGTTCTGACTGGTGCAGGTGCTCACTGGACACGGCTGTTTCAGGTGGTACCTGCACCAGATCGCTCGCAGGGAGGCAACTGCCGCATGCCATGAGTGCGGCGCTGCGGAGGACACCGCGCAACACACTCTGTCCGAGTGTGTTGCGTGGGAGGGACAGCGCCGCGTTCTGGCTGCGGCGGTGGGTACAGATTTGTTGCTGCCGAGTGTGGTTTCAGCCATGCTCGGCAGCGAGGAGGCGTGGAGAGCGATGGCCTCTTTCTGCGAGGACGTTATCTCGCAGAAAGAGGCGGCGGAGAGGGTTCGCGAGGATGACCCTCTGAGCGGCCCTCTCCGTCAACGGAGGACCGGAGGGAGGAGGCGGCGTTTTGCCCGCCTCCTCTCGCCACCGTAGCCGGACCTGAGGGGATGGGCCGGGGGACCCATCTCCTCATTGCACGGGTCCGGTGGACGAGGGGAGGCAGCTGGTGTGTACCCAGCCTGTCTCCCTATTAGGAAGGAGCTCGGCGGATACCTTCCGCCGAGCGGACCGTTGGGGCGGCTATCCAAGGGGACTAGCATAGTTCGATCCCTTGCCGCCCCAACAATACGGTCGGACGGTACACCTTGGGGTTTTAGTCCGTGCGAGTCGGACATAACCCACTCTCTCGCCCGAGAGGATGGTGTATCCATAAGGGATTTCCCCACGTTAATAAAAAAAAAAAAGAGTCATACAGTAACAAACCAGCGATTGTAAGTGTACGCTGTTTCATAATTTTATGGATAGAGTTGATTATAAAGGCCGACGCACGTACCATTGCGGCACAAGCGACGCGCGGTATTTTTGTGAGTCGAAATTTGTGTGGCGGCTGCTTTTGTCAAGAAACAGTAATGCTTAGATACAATAAACTTAATTTCTTTATTAATATTTTACCGCTCACTTCATTGTTACCTATTATAACACTTCTAACTTTGGATCCGTTAATACAAAACATGTCTTCAGCCGAGAATACAAAACATGGGGTGCGACTGTGTCATGGACACGGCCGTTTGTTGTACGTGAAGACGTCTTTAAACGGGCTATATTTTCTATATAAATTATTATTATTTTTGTATGTCATAATCATAAGAACTTCTCCGGGTTTCCATGTTTTGTTTATAATGGCAACTGTTCCATTTAACGAGTTCAGGAAATAAATCAACTAAACAAATAACTGCTGTGTTATAACTTTATGTTTTACTTTATGTTATAACATTATCTGTGTGATCCGCTCGGCCGCATTCACTTTTTTACGTTGCCGACACTGCTTGACTCGGTCATATAGTGTTTTATTGGTACCATTCGATTGGTTTTGAAATGCTCTTTCCAACTCTATACGATTTCTGTATTTCGATTTGGCATTTCGACGCGTATAGGCCGACATTATACATATTTTCGGTTTATTTGTTTTATTTTAACACCTTATTATATACACAGTAACGATTTTAAACTAATGTTTTATATGTAATCAATAGATTTTGACAGGAGTTGTCGATTGAAACTTAAACAAATGTCGTAGCTTCACCGAGTCGAAAGTTATACTAAATGGAAATCTCAAAAACCAGCAAAATGACCTCGAAATGGTGGCACTTACCCCCCTGCCGCGTGCAATGTGTTACAGTCCTGACTTAGGGTAATAGATTCTTTGATCCGTTACCTATACAGTGGTATGATTTAATTTTGGATGTAGAGAATAGATTCGAAACTACATTGCCAAACTGTATACCCCGATTTTGTTATCATTAGGTTATTTGAATTACCCCGTGTGTGGTAGCAAATTTAAAGACGTATTCACGTCAAAAAGTGAGCACATTTTTTTAATATGCGACAACGCAAATTATTGACGCGAATAAGAAGAGTTTACTGTAATTTATTAAAATGTTTTTTTTAATATTTCGTAATATTGGTTATAATATTCTATAAAGACTTGTTTGAGTTGATGTGTATGAAGATGTAGAGTTGCTTGTCTTGGTTATATCTTTTACAATTGGTGGTTTTACTGATTTTCGAATGCTACTTGTTGGGTTTTACACATGAATATCCGTGTAATGTTTTCTACGTGTTGCGAAATTTCATCCTAACGCCTAAAATTAGCAACCGTTTATTACTTATCGAAGCGGATGGTCTTTCTTCTTTTTTGCGTTCCCTATACTTTTGGCAACAACAGAAAGAAAGAATAGAAAAGAATATTAGATGACTGTTAGACGGCGACCGACATTTTTGCAATTTTTTTAAAAATTTAGTTGAATTTGGTGACTGCGTTATGATTAATTTTTAGTCATAATATCTTCTGATTTCCAATCACCAAACTAAGTGTTCGTACCGTTTGCGTCGCCCTTCATTTGCACGTGGTTTTTGTGTAATAAACAAATAAACACTATCATTTAAACATGCATGTCGATTCTCAGGATTAATTCCAACGAAAACTTAGCATAGCAGTGATTTATTTTATACGATAGTAGATATCAATTTGATATTTAAAAAATTAAATCCAGGCATTCGTTTCATTACCATAGTATTTAATTTTCCCTAAATGCTGTTTTAACGGCTATTTTAAATAGGCCTTCGCCACTTGGTGGACGCCACTATTCTTAGGTCGCGTATACTAATTGCTGATTTGGTTGGTTAGATGATAATTGATATTCCTAAAATTGCTAAAATGAAAATATTTACGTTGAGTTTCGCCATTTATTCCCATATCACGAGATCATATTTCGGCAAAAGGTTACATTTAATTGTCCATTGTGCTTAAAATAACGTATATATTTTAAAGTATTAATGAGAAAAGTTAAATTAATAATATAAATTATAATAATAAACCCACCTAAAAACCTGTCTTTATTCACACAATTTCCTGCCACTCGCACAATTAAAACGAATTTAAAAACACTATCAAATGCCAAATTAATAAACATGACCTCCTTCGTTAGAGCATTATCCCTCTTTCCGGATAGTGAAGAATAAAGAGATAAACTATTATAGAGTTTTATTACTAAAACATGAAATGTGGATAGGTCGCAAGTGCGTTGCCAGCCTGTATTTGGGGGAGGGGGAAGCGGGGGAGTGGGGACCGGAGGAGTGGGGACCGGGGGAGTGGGGAGAGGAAGGGGAGGTGGACTTCCGGTGCTCTAACTCTCTAACTGACATGCAGCGGAAGCTCTCAAAAGGAAAAAAAAAACGATTTTGAAACATTTTTCATTGGTGCTCCGCTCCTATTGGTCTTAGCGTAATGATATATCCTATAGTCTTCCTCGATAAATGAGCACATATCTAACTGAAAGATTTTTTTCAAATCGGAACGGAACCTTACATATTTCCATACAAACTTTCATCCCCTATTTGCTATTTTACACCCTTGAGGGTAAAACTTTTACAAACTTTGAATGTCATATTTATTTATATCGAATCAATAGCCTAAAAAATAAGTTCCAAGCTTTTAGATCTAAAATGACGATACTTCCATACGACTTTTCATCCCACCTTTCAACCACTTACAACCCTTTTATCGCGTTAAAAAGTATTCTATGTCCTTTCTCAGGCTATAGACTATCTGTGTAACACATTTCATTTAAATCGGTTCAGTAGTTTTGGCGTCAAAGCGCGACAAACAGACAGAGTTACTTTCGTATTTATAATATTAATAAGGATTAGGAGTGTAGAGAGTTAGAGCGAGATAGACGTAGCCAACATAATATTAATTACATTAAAGAATTTGTCTTTGTAGAGGTCATGCTCACCTTTAGATAGGTCTTTACCAAAACAAATACGAATGTAATACATTCTACATTACTTATGTATTAATACAGTTTGTAAATTAAAGTAACTAAGTTAAAGGTCACTTTTTCAAAGCGAACAATATCTGTAGTGGTAATAAAATAGCGAACCAAGTTTAGTTTGATAACAAATAAGATTTTTTTGATTTCTGATACTGTAATGTTAATTATCACTGGTCTACTATGGTTTCATTAATGGTAAGATTGGTTTCGAATACTACTATGCCGGATAATACACGAAACTACACATTCTTTTGGATGTTTGACTCTAGTTTTTTTTTCAAACCTTTATTTTCATATTCAACTATAAAAACAGTAGAACTACCTATACTCTTAAATATCTAAATTTTTATCAAAGATAATTAGTAATCGTTTTATTTTAGTGTTTTGTTGTAAACAAGGTTAAAGAGAAAAAAATGATAAAACCTACGATAAGCTTCAGAAATACGCCTTTTACAAACTCTTTTGTTATTTTTTTGGGAAAACTGTCTTTATAAAAACCAGCAATATTCTGCCATCATGTTACGGTTCCATCTATCCGGGTATGTATCCTTTTTATAATATCACTGATTCTCGAGAATTCTATTTAAATGCTCTTGGAGAAAGTGAAATTTTATGCTTCATATTTGCTTTTAAAGTCTTGAAGGTTTCAAAAATCATTAGTAAAATTTAATTATAATTTACATATCAATCTACATCTAAATTTACTTGTCAATGTGTCAGCTACGGATAGAATAGTAAATGGAAAAGTTTCTGACAAAATCCCCAATCAAGTTGAGATTTTTTACATTTAGGAGAATTCTCGATAAATTGGCAACGCTGAACCTAATTAGGTAAGACGTATAGGCGAATTTCAAATGCACACGTAACATTAATATGTGTAGTATTTGTAGCGTTTTACGTAATATGGTTCGGTTATTGTGCATAAGTGAAGTGAACGGAAAATAATACTACGGAGCATGAATACTGAGATGCCACAAAAACTCCCTGGAAAGTTCTAACAAGTTCACAATCTTCTAAGGTCATTGAAATTATTGCGAGACATTTGTAATATATTACCTACTCGGCAATGACAGTCATAATCTAGTAGATTGATTACCATTTTTGTGGGTGGTAGAGCCACGCCGAAGCTATTACTGGTATCAGCATGAATGGGTCGGCTCACACGGGGTAGTACCACCCTCTCATAGAAAACCGACGTAAAGTAACAGTGCTTGCATTGTTGCGTTTCGTTCGGTCAATGAGAGCGCCGGACGCCCACTTCCTTTTCCCCCTCCCCGCCTCCTCTCCCCACTCCCCCCCTCAAACACAGGCTGGCAATGCGCTTGCGACTCTCCTGGTGTTGCAAGTGTCTATGGACGGTGGTGATCACTTAACATCAGGTGAGCCACCTGTTCGTTTGCCTCCTATGATATAAAAATCAGAAATAAAAACAAAAAATTGGGATTCGATCGTACAAATTGTTTGAATTGATAAAGTAGATAAATATTAATAATTTTCGTTTAATTCCACTGATATATAATTTATTCGTCGTTTTTGTTTGAGGACCTTGAGACCCATACTCACAGATATAAAACATACACAGTACGGATACGTCACAACCTAGTCTGTGTGAATAATTAACACGGATTGTTATTTTTACAGATTAATTGGTAGTGGTTGCACGGTCTCTTGAACTAAAACATCGTGCTATTAATTCTATACGAAGCCAATAAATTATTAAATTACAGTTTTGTTAAGACCAATAATACAAATATGTCTCTAACTACTAATCAAAAACTGCTAGAATTACATCCGAATACCGTACAAGACATTAGGAATATGTACGGTTTTGAGGATCCGAAGAAAATAGAGGAAGCCATCGACATATTAAATGATTGGATCCAGAAGCAGAATCACTTCACGGAGAAAGTGTTCCGTAAGTTACATAACTTATTATATCACGTTTTATAGTTTTTAAAATGATTTAAGTAGATAAACTGGATAAGACTTCTGCGATTCCTTCATGATTCCATCACATAATTTAGCATTACCCTAAATTTAACCTAGTATTGCGGGGTGGTAGGGTGTCTGTACCCGACTGGATCGCGACCACCGTACACCAGGTGGAACACCGGCTATAGTGGCACGTTTGGGCGTGTCGCGTTCCGGGATCAGCCGGTGTATATCCAGCAACGGGGGGGGGGGGGGGGGGCAGTTTCAGGCCGGCATGACAGCGGCGACCAGTGATGGATAGTATGTCTTTCGGTGGTCGCCATTGTTTTTGGATTGTACTGTGCTTACCATCAGGCACAGTACAGTCACTTTGCCGAGCTTCAATAAAAAAAAAAAAAAAGTATTTATTTGTCACATGGTATTATGCTGTTTCGAAGGATATAGTAGGTACCAGACTTATATAATACTGGTGGGCCCGGCGGACGTTGTCGTGCCTTGGTAATAAAAAAAGTCCTAAAATTCAACCGCAGCGCCACCTACCAGGTCCAATTGGATCTAAACCATTCTCGAATCCACTGGAACACGCACACAAAATTTCATCAAAATCGGTCCCGCTGTTTAGGAGGAGTTCAGTGACATACACACTTACATAAGAATTTTATATATAAATATAATACAATCACATAGTATAAAAATATAACTTGTAGTGTAAAAGAACAGGATGCGTCGTAAAGATATACGATAGAAGTTAAACTTTTACATGGAATATTAAGGCTTAATTTATACCGTGTTCGGATACCTCGTTGATCATAAGTTCGAATCCAAGAGAGTCGGAGCTATCGGTTAAAGAAATCATTGTGATGTAAAGGTAGCGTGGTAGAAGGGCTTTTTCTAAGTCTTTTTTTTATATCATAGGAGGCAAACGAACACATGGGTTACCTGATGTTAAGTGATCACCACCGTCCATAGACACTTGCAACACCAGAGGAGTCGCAAGTGCGTTGCCAGCCTCTTTTGGGGGGGGGGGGGGGGAGAGGAAGGGGAAGGGGAGGGTAGGTGGGTCTTCGGCTCTCTAACTGACCGAACGAAACGCAACAATGCAAGCACTGTTACTTCACGTCGGTTTTCTGTGAAAGAGTGGTAGTACCCCGGGCGAGTCGACCCATTCATGCTGAAACCAGTAATAGCTTCAGCTTGGCTCTACCACCTCCTGACCTACCTGCCTGCCTGGCTAACTACAACCCTCAAGTTGGATATCTATTACCAAGTACTTTCTGGTGTGTTCTGGCCGCCGCTTTTGCGAGCCAGTCCTCTCTAGGTGTAGCGTTTTTACCTTCTTAGATAACATTGTCACCTAACATCAGATGAGATTGTAGTCAAGCCCTTTTTTTATTTCTCACGTGACAAACATACAAACCAAAATTCTCAACTTCTTAGAAACTCTCAATATGATTTTTTCATGTCTACGGAAATTATTTCTGAATACTTTATTTATCACGTTATGTAAAAAAACTATTGCAAATATGATGATGATGGTCCGACAGGTTTCAGCCATGGCGACCACTTTGACCCCTAAACTTAGAAAGCTTGCATCAGGCTAGACTTCTCTCTTTTTTTTTTAATGTGGGGAAATCTCTCATGGATACGCCACCCTCCCGGGGGTGGGTTATGTCCGGCTCGCACGGACTAAAACCCCACGGTGTACCGATAGACCGTAATTGTTGGGGCGGCAAGGGATCGTACAATGCTACTCAACCTTGTAGAGCCGCCTTTACCCATCGCCACAGGATTTTTGCGTACTCGGAGTCCAGTAGTAGAAGCAGTCATATGCGCAGAATATATTAAGGTGCACAAGTGTACGCGTAAGACACAGGTGCACATACTCGTCCTTGTTCTTCTGGACCCAGTGGAACGGGAACCCTTACGACCCGAGAAAGACTCAGACGGACGGTACAGTATCACAGTGAGAAATTACACGGGGTCAGTACTATTTCACACTCCCTTAATCGCCTTTTACGATACCCACGGGAAGATATGGGGTGGTGCTGTTCTACTCTGCCGGCACCACACGGCTAAATAGCAAATATAGTATTTGTGTGTGTATGCGTTTTTTTTTAATAACGAGTTTACTTATTATATTATATTACTAGCTTCTGCCCGCGACTCCGTCCGCGTGGAATAATCACTTGGGCTAACGCTAACACGCAGCGAAAGCTCTTAAAAGGAAAAACATCCCTGATTTTAAACATTCTTCACTGGTTCTCCGCTCCTACTGGTCTTAGTGTGTTGATATAGCCTATAGCCTTCCTCGATAGCTATATACCACTGAAATATTTTTTTAAATCGGACCAGTAGTACCTGAGATTAGTGTGTTCAACTAAATTAGTTAATAAAGATTTTCTTCTCTCGTACTCAACTCGAGCCGTCCTTAAAATTACAATAACTTATGGTAGAGTGGACCGATTTTAATGAAACGAAGACATAGTTACTCCCGACTGAGGCTTTGTTGTGAACTCAGTGATGCGTGTTCATACAAAGAGACAGACAGACGGACATTTCTGAAAATGTCTAAAATGTATTTTATTATTTATTCTTAGACAGCTGCAACAATTTTTTTCAGGAAAATCGAAAAATTACAGACACTTTAGATTTACATTCTTATTATATGTATAGATACACTATAATATACGTAATGTTTATAGCGAGAAGATATTTAGAAGTGAGCATTATGAACAGTAAGGGATCGATTGAGCGCACTAAACAGAAAATAGAAAATTTGTGTACGCTGAGGACAGTTTTACCGAAATTTTACAATTATCCCGATGTGAAGAATCGCTTTAAAGATTTATTCTCTTAGTAAGTATACCATTTTGCAATAAATTCATGAACCAAAGTTACTAAAAATGAAATGAAGGCAAAAATATATGCATAACTAAAAAAACGTTATTGAAAATTGATTATTATCAAATTTTTGTTAAATATTAATAAATAATTGATGTTGGTTTGTTTAGTATTGATAATTTATTTTGATTATTATTTCTTCTTGAAACTGCGTCATCTTTGAAATCGTTGAAATAACTGTCATCTTAGGTTTAGGACATTGATTATACTTAGACTTGCCGTAAATACTGAAACAAAGAAAAAAAAATTCTATTGCAAATAACATGTATTATTTTTACAGTGTGTTATTTTAATACATAACTATAAAACAACTTAAAATATAAAAAAGCTTATTCAAAGTGATCTCCATTGGCTCCAATATAAACGTTAAACGTAAAACTTTAAACGTTGAAGCCAGTTATCAAAAGAAGCACGCACTCTTTCCATGGGAAAATTCTTCACTACCAATCGTACGGATTGTTTTAGGAGCTCCAAATTATCATGACGTTTAGAGCAAGCCGTATTTTCTAAAACTGACCATAAATCATAATCCAGCGGATTAAGATCGAGACTAGACGACGGCCAGTCTTCAGCTTTAAGTAAGTCCGAAACGTGTTCGTTTCCAACCAAGACTGCGTAGACCGAGCTTTATGACCCGGCGCCGAGTATTGCTGGAAAAACAATTCTTGGTTATTGAACATGGTGTTGTTAAGAGGCCTCACTATCTTCTCAAGAATGGTATCTTGATAGACTTGAGCCGATGTTTTGATACCTTTCTCACAAAAGTATGGCTCCGTCACTCCTTCATAGCTAATACCCTAACAAACCATCATTGAAGTGGGATAGTGCACATGTTGCACTCTGTCGACTAATTGGGAAGCTTCCTTAGAGCTTTGAGCATAAATACGGTCATTTTGTTTATTAAAATATTGCTCAATTTTAAAATGTTTTCATTTGTAAACAAATTTTTTCTGTGACCTCCTTTTGCGTACCGCTTCAGTAGTTGTTTTGATTTTACCACCCTATTCTCTTTTTTAATTATCAGTTAAGAAATGACCAATACGCATGTCCTAAGCTATCTTCTAAAATACGCGACAAATTCAAATTCTATCCAAATTCAAATGTTTTATTTTTAATTGTAACAGTATTCATGGCCAGACTAAGTATGTCGATACATTTATTGTCTCTCGACAAACATTTACTATTCAGATAAATTCAGTTATTTTACTAAGTTTTCATGTTTTAGCACTTTTGCGGGCCCGCTACCCAAGTTAACCGAGGACCATTGCAGAATATTCATAGTTAATCTAAGATCATCTGAGCTCTTTTTCAAAACGCCTTTTACTGATTACTGTATTCTATTTTTAATTGTGAGTATGACCAATTTAACTAACTATATAACTATGTCACTATATAATAATTATCATAAATACAGTGGTACAACAAAATAATCCCAAGGAGGGTTGACGTCAGGCAGGCGGCCGATCGTAAAAATTAAGCCAAATCATACAGCACAACATGACAAACATGTTGTACCGACCCTAGTTATGTGGGATAAGGGTAAGAAGAAGAAGTATGACCAATTTATTCTTAAGTTTTTATAAAGTTTTATTAGTATACTAGCTTGTGCTCGCGACTTCGTCTTTGTAGTTTGGGCTAACGCTAACACGCAGCGGAAGCTCTCGAAAGGAAAAAACACCCCGATTTTGAAACATTCTTCATTGGTGTTCCGCTCCTATTAGTCTTAACGTGGTGATATATAATCTATAGCTTTCTTCGATAAATGACTTATCTAACACTGAAAGAATTTTTAAAATCGGACCAGTAGTTCCTGTGCTCAGCGCGCTCAATCAAACAAACCGTCGAGTTTTATAATATTAGTACAGATTACTACTTTTCTCTCGTACTTAACTCGGGCCGTCATTCAAATTACAATAACTTTTGATAGAGTGGACCGATTTTAATAAAACAAAGACTAAGTTACACCCGAGGATATTTTTTATAATTTTTTTAATGAGGTTTTATTATGAACTCAGTACTTTAGCCGTGATGCGTGTTCATACAAACAGACAGACAGACAGACATTTCTAAAAAATATTGGAATGCATTCTATCACTTATTCCAAGACACCTGCAACAATTTTTTTCACGAAAATCGAAAAAGTACAGACAGTTTAGATTTACATTCTTAATATATGTATAGAAGATATAGATAGCGGGCCCGGCGAACGATATCCCGCCCTTATAAAAAAAACCTTGACAGATTATATACACAAACCTACCTCATGAATCGTTTTATCTACTGTCGAAAACCGCATTAATATCCGTAGTTTTTGAATTTATCGCGAAAAGACAGACAGACAGACAGACGTCGCAGAGGAGTTTGTTTTATTATATGTAGTGAATTGTAAACATTAACGTAACATAAGATACTTAAAATTATTTAATAGGTATTGTATTGTTAAACTCTATCAGATAAGTGGTTTATAAGTGTTAGCGTACAAACAGACAGAAAAATGTTGCACTTTGTGCTATTAGGATATAATCAGATGTTTTTTTTTATATTATAGGGGGCCAACGAACAGGCGGGTCACCTGATGGTAAGTGATCACCGCCGTCCATAGACACCAGCACCACCGGGGGAGTCGCCAGTGCGTTGCTAGCCTGTGTTTGGGGGGAGAGGGGATTGGAAAGTGGGGAGAAGGGGAAGTGGGTGGGGGAAGTGGTCCTACGGCGCTCTCACTAACCGAACGAAACGAATCATAATGAAAACATATAATGATTATATATAATACAAATATATATATCGTATATAAATAAATAAATAAAATATATAAAACAAATATAATAATATAAGAAATTCAAATCAAAGAAACGTTAAAACAAATAGGTATAAATATAGAAGACAAGGAAAAAATGTCTAGCAATTACTTAAAAGTAATTGGCATATACATTGACACTTCGTAAAAATCAAATTGGTACAAACGAAATATTAATATAAATAACTTAAAATTTAATAATAAAATAATAAAATATAGAAATCAACAAAATTAATCAAAAATAACAAATAAATCAAAAAATTACACAATACAAATAGAATCTAATTAAATCAATAAAACAATAAATAAAGGAATTATAGAAACACTATAAACGTTTTAAAAATATTCTACAGTTATAAAATAGCAATTTATAAATACCAATACAATACAATAAATTCATAAACTAAAAATAACAAAAAGTAATAAAAAGAAGTATAAATAAGGGGGCGTCCATAAATTACGTGAGGTGTTTTTTTAAATTTTCTGTCCCTCCCTCCCCCCCTGGTGAGATGTCGTGAGATTTTATTCAACCCCTCCCCCATCCCCCAATCTCACGTGAGATTTTTCAAAATGTGGATTTCTTACGTAAACGCGTTGGATTGTTATTGTAAAAAGAAAATGAAATTATTTTCTTTCGAACGAATTAGTGAATGATCTTAATCGTATTACGATTACGCTTAATATTAAATCTTAAACATGTACAATCTGGATTAAATGAATCAAAAAGATTTTTTTTTGTTTCAATCAGAAAAAAAATTGCGTGATATTTGCCGAGACCCCCCTCTCCAACTTAAGATTAGATGAGATTTGACTCGACCCCCTCCCCCCTTAAACATCTCACGTAATTTATGAACGCCCCCTAAATAAATAAAATATAAGTATAGGTACTAAGAAAATTAGAATTAAGAATAAATGTTGTACAATTACATAAAAGTAATTGATACTTACATTAAATAGATAGATAAATAATGAAATAGGTAAATATAAATAAAAACACTGTCAATTAAAAATAAAAAAATAGATATAAAAGTAAAATAAAAACAAAATATTAGATAAGGTAATTATAGAAATTAAGATAACAATAGAAAAATAAATAAATAATAAAAGTAGGCATAAGATAAAAAACGCAAAAGTTTCGAGATTACCTAGCGGTAATTGAGAAACACAAAAAAGAATAGATAAAGAAATTAGTTAATAAATCAAATATAAAAACAGATAGCCGTAAAAATAAAAAATTAAGGAAGAAAGAAATTATTTAAAATCATAACAATTAAAAGTAGAAAAATTATAACATAAAACAGATACAGCAAAACAGAAATTCATAACAAATGAAGAGAAATTACTAAAAATAATAAGAATAATATGAAGAACAAAAAGTAGAATGAAGACTATATTAATAAACGATGTTAAAATAGATAAAATGACACAAAAAAAAGTGACCCCAAAAGAAATTACTAATTTAAACAATATCTAAAAATGAAATACATTTTAAAATACACAAATAAAACTGATTAATTACCCCCTAAACAAAGTCTTGGACTATCATATCCGAGGGCAACGCGTAGTAGCTTCCACAATGGAAGTTACCAAAAAAAAAAAACCGAACGAAACGCAACAATGCAAGCAACGTTATCTCACGTCGGTGTTCTGTGGGTCGGTTGGTACTATCCCGGGCGAGCCGACCCATTCATGCTGAAACCAGTGCTTCAGCGTGGCTCTACCACCTATTAATGTGTTCGTATGGAATCTTATGTATAGAACAGGTATAATAAACAGATAACAGATATAAAAATATTACGTAAATTCTTGTACAAGAATTCGACATTTTTTTTACCGAGGCCCCAGTACTTAGATATCAGAGACAATTTTTTGGTGGGGACTTAGTCATTAATCTCAATTGTTCAGTTCCGTCATTGGGACTTCATTCAGGAGATCGTTTTCCGTTTCTCATAATTTACTCTAAATGTGTTTACATTTTATGTGATTGTTTACTTTAATGCAATCCTTATTTACGTTATTGCACTTTATTATTCTTTCAATATTTCAATATAATAGGTCTTTACCTATGAAATTGCCGTTCTGCAGTACTGGCCATTTCAAATCAAAATAATTTTTGTTTGGCTAAGAATTCTAATTTCAAATTAATTTTATTTTAAAAACATGGAATTCTTTTTCCAAAAGTAGTCATTTGTTTATTGATTAGTGTTACATTTTCATCGCATTTCAATTTTTTTGCCATCATGGATACGTTAAAAATTCGAGTAATTATAGAATATGAGTACCATCGTGGCAGCAACGCGGCACAAGCGGCACGCAACATCAACAACGTTTACGGAGCTAACACTACAAACCAACGCACCAGCTGTTATTGGTTTGCTCGCTTCCGTTTTGGGAATTTCGACCTGAAAAATGAACCTCGCGGTCGTCCGAAGACTTTGGTCGACAATGACGAATTAAAGGCGATTGTGGAAGCTGATGATACACAATCTACGGCTGAATTAGCAGCAGCTTTCGACGGTAGCGTCAAAACAATATTGGGCCATTTGCGTCAAATTGGCAAGGTAAAAAAGCTTGACAAATGGGTGCCCCAAGAACTCAATGATCGCCAGCGCGAAGTACGCGTCGAGACGTGTCTTGCACTGCTCAACAGACACACAAATGAAAGAATTTTGAACCGCATTGTTACCTGCGATGAAAAATGAATTCTGTTTGATAACCGCAAGCGCTCAGCAAGTTGGTTGGATCCTGGTTCAGCACCTAAACAATGCCCTAAACGAAAACTTACCCCTAGAAAAGTGATGGTCACTGTTTGGTAGTCTAGCGCCGGTGTGATTCATCACAGCTTCTTACCTAACGGGGTGAGCATTACTGCAGATGTGTACTGTGAAGAACTAAACACAATGATGGAGAAGCTGGCACATCTCCAACCAGCATTGGTCTATCGCTCGTCTCCGCTGCTCCTGCACGACAACGCGCGACCTCATACTGCACAGCAGACGGTCTCCAAGTTGCAAGAACTGGGGTTGGAAGTTCTCCGCCATCCGCCCTACTCACCAGACCTTGCGCCTACAGACTACTACTTTTTCCAGAATTTGGATAACTCCTTGGCGGGTAAATAATTCAATACCCGAGAGGCAGTACAAAATGCCTTTGAAGAATTTGTTGTTTCCCGTCCAGCTGAATTCTTTAAGAAGGGTATCAATAAACTGCCACTGCGTTGGCAAAGATGCATTGATTGCATGGGTGATTACTTCGATTAATACAAATAAAAAATACATTAAAAAAATTCGTTTAAATTTTTTCATACAAAACGGCAATTTCATAGGTAAAGACCTAATATTTGTATAGTGTTTTGTTTTCTTATGTGTTCATTGTAAATCTTATATTATAACATTTTATTTCTTTTCCTTGGGCAGCTATTTTTATTACTTAAATTTTATTTAATCTCTGTTCCGTACCACCCTTTAAATTTTGTTTCCTTCTTTCTTAATATGAGATGATTAAAATTTTTGTAATCTCACAACATTTTTTATACTACCTCCTTCTTTATTTTTATTACCTCCTAGCTGTGCCCGCAACTTCGTCTGCGTGGAACATTGTGTAAAAAACAGTGATTAATAAAGTCATCTGAAAGTCCATTTACTTATCTACTTTTCTCTTATACTTACGCCGCGTCGTCATTAAATTACAATAACTTTTGATAGAGTGGACCGATTTTAATGAAACTAAGACTAAGTTATTCTCGAAGATATTCTTTATGATTTTCTTGCTACGGTTTTACTGTGAACCTAGTTATTTAGCAGTGATGCGTGTTCATACAAACAGACAGACAGATAGACATTTCTAAAAATGTATTTTATTACTTATGCCTAGACACCTGCAACAATTTTATTCACGAAATTCGAAAAAGTACAGACACCTTCGATTTACGTTCTTATTATATGTATGTACCTGTATTATACCTACTTTATAATTTGTATTTTCCTAATTATATATTTTGTTCTGGTAATTTATATTTGTAGTCCATACCAACTTTAACTTATGTTGTATCTCTAGGGTATACTTAGATTCCCCTCCCGCGGCCGACGAACCACGCGGCAGGGACGGGTAGGCGATGACCTTCGGCCGCCGTAGTTGTGGCCTGGGGGCGATGGACACGGGCATGTCCGTCGCCCCGGGCAGTTAAACTGCACAGGCCAGTGTGGTGGAGGAGCATTATGCCGATGCCACTCCCACAGTTCATCATGGGGATAACACCCATTCCACCTTGAGGGGTCCACCATCTTGATCCCTCAGGCCGCAGTTGGGGCCCCTTAGGAGTGGACAACGCTTGTCGGAGGAGTAAACGTAGTGTCAATTAGACAGTCTCTGCTCCCCGGCCAAAAGGTGTAAGAAGGTACCATGGGGTTTTAGTCAGTGCGACTTGCGCATACTGATCCTCTGCTGCCCGGCGAGATGGATATCCGTTAGTGATTTCCCTATGGAGAGAAAAAAAAGGGTATACTTCTTTCTATATAGTTACTCTGTATATATGTGTTTTATTTTGTGTTTGTTTGTTTTACTCTATTTATAGATATATTTTACTATGTATTGATATTTTAATATTTTTGTATATGCATATCTTATGTCACCTTGTTATTGTTGTATTCTTGAGTTGTTTTTTCTAAATTTATGAGCCTATTCTTTATTACAATGTAATTATGAAGATTACATCTATGTAGTCTCATTACATTTTGGGTTGTCTTTCCCTTTGCATTGAATATCGTATATTATATTATATAATATATTAAATCTTAAGGGGGAACTCTTTACTGTAGTGCCAAACAAAACAATTAATCAAACTTTTAATTGTAAGGTCATCTGTTTACTTTAGGATATATTTGAATTTCAAGTTTTTATTTATTAGAACTACAGGTTTTTGTTTGTGTTTTTTCAATGTGTGTTACGTCAGAGATTCGTCATTTATAAACCGATGTCAAAAATTCATTTTTTATTGGAAAGGAAGTATTTTCAACAGGTACACATTTAAATTTTATTAGTATTGAACGTAGGATTTTGATAATGCACCAGGGAACTTCTCAAAATCGTATAGGAAATATATCATTATTGCAATATTGGTATGTATAGATGTAGTGGTAGATCGTTTCTTTACAATATTTTTTTAAGTCGGCTTTTTCTGTTATAAAATAAAATATTTATATAATACTAGCACCTGTGCCGCCCTGATAATAAAAAAACGTAGACAAATTGTATACCTTCCTCATGAACCACTCTATCTACTAGTGAAAACCGCATGAAAATCCATTGAGAAGTTTTTGAGTTTATCGCGAACAGACAGACAGATTCATTTATTTATTTCTTCTTATTATGGATGCATTAACATCAGACATACAGGAGGATACACCTTGGTGTATGCTGTTTGCTGATGATATCGTTTTTGTCAGAGAAGATGCTGCCGAGATCCAGAGAAGGCTGGAAAAATGGCGAGAAAAACTAGAGAATGTTGGTTTGAAA
This sequence comes from Antheraea yamamai, assembly GCA_036509395.1. Classification (NCBI taxonomy): domain Eukaryota; kingdom Metazoa; phylum Arthropoda; class Insecta; order Lepidoptera; family Saturniidae; genus Antheraea; species Antheraea yamamai. The sequence goes on from AP028430.1 coordinate 10,373,243, forward strand.
ATTAGTAGAACAAAACTGAACATTTGTTTTGCGACTTCGGTGGTACATCTAGTTTTTCTCCTATAGCCTTAAGTGGTGTATCCTTACCAGCCTGCTCCAATTTTCAGTGTCTCGCTTCATTGATACAAAACAACGGTGGTACTGATAAGGACGTGAGGAATAGGATAAATGCAGGATGGATGAAATGGCTAAATGTGTCTGGGGTAGCTAGTGACCCACGAATGCCTTTGAAACTCAAGGGGAAGGTTTATAAAACTATGATAAGACCAGTCATGCTGTATGCATCTGAGTGCTGGGCTACGAAAGAGACGGATGAGAGAAAATTACACGTGGCAGAGATGCGAATGTTAAGGTGGATGTGAGGTGTGACTAGAATGGATAAGATTAACAATGAGTATATTACAGGAAGTTTGAAAATAGCACCAGTGACAGAGAACTTGAGGAGTAATAGGTTAGCATGATATGGGCATGTCATGGGGAGAGTTGAAAACCGTTAAAAAAGTGTTAAATAGGATTGTGGATAATAATGCATAGTGGATAAGGGTAATGTTGATGATGATGCGAACAAACAGACAGATAGATGTGGCAGAGGACTTTGTTTTATAATATGTAATGACTAGTTATCCAGACGTTAACATTATTCTACCTCTATTTGGTAGGTGGTAGAGCCACGTTGAAGCTATTACTGGTTTCAGCATGAATGGGTAGGCTCGTCCGGGGTAGTACCACCCGACTCTAAGACACACTCACGTGAAGTAATAGTGCTTGCATTGTTGCGTTTCGTTCGGTCAGTGGGAACGCCAGACTCCCCCTCCCCCAATAACAGGTTGGCAATGCACTTGCGACTCCCCTGGTGTTGTAAGTGGCTATGGACGGTGGTGCTCACTCAGCATCAGGTGACCCACCTATTCGTTTGCCTCCTATGATATAAAAAAGACCCTACTTAAATCAAAGTAATATACTATTATACTGTTCCTACAAATATTTTATATTTAAAGCATTTTCAGTTCAGTGAATATGCAAGTATGTACGACTATTGTAATGGATATACAATCGTATGCGATTATAGAGAGATGAAGGTGACAGATTTAATTTCAAATTTTAATCCAATTGAATTCAAACAGCTAATGACATTAGTTTTGGTGAGTGTGTATTGTTATTTATTTTTCCACTGATTTGCTTAGGCTTGAGTAACTATTTCATTAGCGTATTAGCCTTTTTAAATCTAAAATGTAAGTTCAAAACGTGACCATAAAACTCCTGGATATATAAGTACAGAACTAGCTGTTTGATGCTGTTATAAATGTAATTATACTTTATAATTCTCTGTTCAACTTTCCTGTTTTACTTTACGGTATTCTAAGGGCAATCGATACAATATTCTACCAGGTGAATGTTTAGATACTCGCAGTATTTTACTTGTCACATTCAACACAATTCAACATAGTCACATTTAACATATAAAATAAAAATTTCAAAACAAACATTAAAAAATAACCAAGAAAACCTAAGTTAAAGTTTGTTCTATGGCTTTCAAAATATAGCTACAAACGTGTAAATAAAATAATAAACCTAAGTGCAATGACCGGTGCCGAAAGCTACAATGGGCGAGCCGGAGTTAATAACTTTCTATAGTAAAACGGACAATAAATCCTTTGTTTTTATTCCTGAGGTTCCCACGTTCCCTTTCAAATGAAAATGAAATCACCCGACGGTCATTGACACTGTGTTTTAACATACGCGCGTCGAGGATTGTGTATAATTTTTGTATTTTTCTACATAATTAGGTCAAATATTAAGCACCTATTTTTTTAATTGATTTAGAACGAGAATTGAGTGCAAAGTGTCCTTCAGAAATATTGCTACTGTCTAAACAGTCACCTGGTATAAAGTAATTTACATAATTGTTTAGTTTAAACATTTATTAATGAGTTAAAACTTTAACAACGTCTAACAGATATTGTTTAACTGATTTTTATATTATTTATTTCAGGACGGCTACGGTATGAGGCTGAAGGGCTTACAAATTTTAACCAATTCCAAAACAATGGAAACTCTACTGAATATGATGAAAGCTATTGTGCCCGCGAAAATAGCTAGTAGATATCTTTTGCATACTACTATGGAGTCCCTATATGAGCATGTTCCAAAAGATATTTTACCTACAGAATATGGGGGTACATCACTTTCTCTCAGAGAATTGCAAGGTGTATATTATGTTTATGCTCTATGAAATAGTTGTTCAAATGAATATAACTGTTAGAAATATCATTCGAAGTTACCTTGTTATTGGTTGGTTGATGTAGTAGCTTATTCGATTTTCGGATATTAGTCACCACAATCAATTCTCGACTGGAGTTAATATTATTGGTCAAAGTTGCGGCTACCAGGGTCTCTGTGTCTGTATTTGTTTCTCTTCTATACTTTTATTCTGTTAATCGTTACCTAAAAGGAGTAAATAAGATCACTTGTAGTTATTATGACTTTGTCACATCTCTTATTTGAATTTAATTGATAGATTTTAACGTCTATCGCATGCGTTTGTCTTTGTCGTTCTTAATTTCTAAATCATCTAAGAGTATAATTTTATATAATTGTTCACAGAATAGGTCGGTTTTGTAAGTTTTCATATACATGATATTATGGGGGTCGCAAATGATGCCACACACATATTTATACAAATAGTTTATTGCACACACAATTAAAATACATGTATAATATTACAATGGAACTATGATGACTACAATAATTTCGCGAACCCGTGGGAGTGCGTGCGCGCGGCCTCCCGGTGTTAGTATTGCGGATCGACTCAGGCTCCGGGTAAAACCGAACTCGCACGAAGCGCGACGCGGTTCCCAGCCGACCAGTTCCGAGCGGTCGCTAGTTCCGCTACAATATTATCACCTAGAGGAAGCGAACATTTTTTTGTCTTCACGTGTATTTTCTGTAAAATACGAATCTAATTCTTTTCAGCTGACTGGGTTGAATTGCTCAATTCAAAGGAAAGTATGGAGTATTTAAACTGGACGAAGAAAGCGCGTGTTAACGAGGCTCATCGTCTGCCTGAAAAATATATTGAGTTGACGGGAACATTCAGATCTATCAGCATTGACTAATACTAAAAATGGCTTTTTGCGCAATACAGTACCTAATGCATAATTAAAAAAAAATTTAATAAGGGTTTGTTCGAATGGTGCCTTAATACAAATACATAATTTATATTTTTGGTACATTTAAAACGGTTAGATCACTGGTTCAAGCAGATGACTCATAAAAAGATTTTGTCTATAGTACCACCTAGATATGCATATCGAGGAATATTTCGTGTCAGTGAAATTTTCTACATTAATATTCTCACTAACCACGCCCGTAATTCTATAACATTAGGTCTTTACCTATGAAATTGCCGTTTTGTATGAAAAAATTTAAACTCATTTTTTTCATGTATTTTTTATTTGTATTAATCGAAGTAATCATCCATGCAATCAATGCATCTTTGCCAACGCAGTGGCAGTTTATTGATGCCCTTCTTAAAGAAATCAGCTGGATGGGAGGCAACAAATTCTTGAGACGGAGAACTTCCAACCCCAGTTCTTGCAACTTGGAGACCGTCTGCTGTGCAGTATGAGGTCGCGCGTTGTCGCGCAGGAGCAGCGGAGACGAGCGATTGACCAATGCTGATTGGAGATGTGCCAGCTTCTCCATCATTGTGTTCAGTTCTTCACAGTACACATCTGCAGTAATGCTCACCCCGTTTGGTAAGAAGCTGTGATGAATCACACCGGCGCTAGACCACCAAACAGTGACCATCACTTTTCTAGGGGTAATTTTTCCTTTAGGGCATTGTTTAGGTGTTGAACCAGGATCCAACCAACTTGCTGAGCGCTTGCGGTTATCAAACAGAATCCATTTTTCATCGCAGGTAATAATGCGGTTCAAAATTCCTTCATTTGTGTGTCTGTTGAGCAGTGCAAGGCACGTCTCGACGCATACTTCGCGCTGGCGATCATTGAGTTCGTGGGGCACCCATTTGTCAAGCTTTTTTACCTTGCCAATTTGACGCAAATGGACCAATATTGTTTTGACGCTAACGTCGAAAGCTGCTGCTAATTCAGTCGTAGATTGTGTATCATTAGCTTCCACAATCGCCTTTTATTCGTCATTGTCGACCAAAGTCTTCGGACGACCGCGAAGGTTCATTTTTCAGGTCGAAATTCCCAGAACGGAAGCGAGCAAACCAATAACAGGTGGTGCGTTGGTTTGTAGTGTTAGCTACGTAAACGTCGTTGATGTTGCGTGCCGCTTGTGCAGCGTTGCTGCCACGACGGTACTCATATTCCATAATTACTCGAATTTTTAACTTATCCATGATGAGAAAAAAGATTGAAATGCGATGAAAATGTAACACTAATCAATAAACAAATGACTACTTTTGGAAAAATAATTCCATGTTTTTAAAATAAAATTAATTTGAAATTAGAATTCTTAGCCAAACAAAAATTATTTTGATTTGAAATGGCCAGTACTGCAGAACGGCAATTTCATAGGTAAAGACCTATTATATAATTGTATATGTAAGCTGCAAGAACAACGTATATGTAAGTCAGCACAAAGGTCTAGAATACGGTCAAAAGTATTTGTGTACCGACAAAGATATTGAGAAAAATATCCGCTTGGAATTGATTGACCGCTACTACGTCTTACTGCAACAAAAATTGCAATAGTGATCAATTAATTCCATGCAGAAGTACAAATTAATGTCAACTATAATATTTAATGATGGATTTCCGCAAAGCAACGCTTTCTTGAATCAAAAATATTAAGCGCTACCCTTTTTGTATAAAGGAAAGTTATAAAAGGCGTAATATAAAAGGAGTGGGGATTATTCTCACGCGGAACGTCGGACTGTTCACATTTACATTTTGTCGTAACTATATTCACTAGTGGATTACTTTATCGGCTATGTTGAAGTATAGCTAGGTCAGGGAAAATCAACATTTCGTAGGTACTTGTCACTATTTAATCGGGCAAAGCTTCGCCTTACAATACTTTGTATATAAGAAATATGTAGATAGCACCGACATCTTGCCTTTTATAGGCCGAACTTATGTAAGTCAAAGCAATGATTATTTACATATAGTTCCACATAATAATCAAAGTAACCCAAAAATAATAAAACGAACAAATTAATGTTGTTTAAGCAATGCAGTCATTTTATACACTTATTCGTATTTATGTATCTCTAATATGTTTCGAAATGTAGATCAGCGACATCTTTCCTTTTATAGGCCGAACTAGAAAAATCAAAGCAATTACTATTTACTCGTAATTCCGCAAAATAATTTATGTAACACAAAAATAATCAAATTAGTGTTATTACAGTAATATATGAAGTCTATATAATTAATGTTATTTATGTATGTTTAATTAACATGGCGGCGCTAGCGTCAGCGGTTCGGTCGCGTTGTTGTCTCGATTTCCGAACGCCATGCAATGACACCGGAGGTGGATGATAACAGCTACTAAAGATGACATCTATATAGATGACGCAATACTTTTATAACTGTCACCTCAACGTCGCGTCGCCCCTACTTGTACATAGAATTTACAACTAATACATCCGTAACAAGTTTGAAATTTTAAGTAATATAATCATTGACATATAGAACCCCAAGATACACAGTCTCGAATAAAAGTAGCGCTCAAAATCGGCCGTAAAAACTCCCCAATATACATGCGTGGTTATAGTTATACGATAAACTTATGATTTTACAAATTCAACTTTACCTGAAATTATTTAAAGTTGTTTTTACAAGGACACAAGCGACGGGAGCCTATTTGAAACGACTGCATTATTCAAAATTACGCTCTCATTTTTGTGTGCCGGCTGTGAGAACTAAAGTGTGCTTCTTGGGTTTTTGTACATCAATGAATAAAATGAATGAATGAATGAAAATTTTACGAAATTCCACCCACAAGGGGGGTGCGGGGGGGTAATCAGGGCGGGACAACGTCAGCCGGGCCCGCTAGTCTAATATATATCTAATCCCACGTCGCGGGTCGTAATAAAATGCTTTATCTCGTGACCACATGTAAATTAGCATCCGACGAAGTATGATTTTCAGCTGAAACCTAGTACCTAGGTAGCTAGGATATGATATAGCTAGGTAACATATGCACTGATATGAAATTATTTTTTTATTTAAATTATCACCTACAAATCCCTAATTGCAGTCAAATCTCCTTATAAGTTCCTTAAATCTTGACCTAATATAAATATAAATAATAATAATTGTGGTTTTATCAATAAATTGACTTTACGTTTATATATTTCCATTTTATTTTCTAAATTTGGAAAGCATCCCCATACTTTATCATAATTTCAATTGACCATGTAATAGCCGAGCTGCAGCAACGCGTGGCCGAGTCAACTAATATACAAATAAAATATATAAATGAATGAGTGACATAAATCTAGCTCATGGCTCAATCTAGACTGAAGTCAGTTTTTTTGACGCTGTTTCATATTTTTAGTAACATGTCTGTTCTGCAGTAAAAAGGTTAATAATAGTGTGTATACAAAGAGGATAGACTTTCTACACACATATAATAGATACATCTCAGATCTTTGCTTTTTTTTTTCACATATGTACAATAACATAGGTTTTAATAATTCGCGAGGCTCCATATTGTAAATTACCTGAACTGCCCGTTTTGGTAATACAAATACGGTATCTGCCTCAGCTGCTGTCTACCACAGAAAATACCATAAGACATTGATCGACGGAAGTCAACGCAGTAGACCATTTTATCTGTAGGAAAATCTCTTAACAGACGAATTTTGAGAACTGCTAATGCCGCAAAACTTGATCTTCCCAAGATCATTTAACGTGAAGACTCTTATAATTTAGTATCAGGTGACATACTCAAAAATATAATATGACAGTATTATATTATATATATATGATATATTCTTGACTAAGCAAGCCTGCATAGTTTACCTCGATCTTGCTTCTACTATCAACATATGGAACGGTAGGCTACGCAAATCTCATAAATTTAGTTTGATTTGCAATTAGCAATACATTATTTAATGAACTCCACTTAGTAATTCTAGTTTAAGAATTATTTACATGTCTAATCTCTGAATCTATTTGTACTTTGAATATAAGTAAAGTGTCATTTGCTATAGGAACAAAAACGGCATTAAAATAAGGCCCTCTGAATGCCAATTTGAACCAAAGATTCAACAGAAGTTTCCGCATTTATACTAACTTTCTGATAGTGAGCTTTTGAATAGGACGTTGGGAGGTCAAGGGAAGTTCTACAAACACCCTAGTATTTTATTTAAGAACGAGTGTATTGTAGTCACCTTAGTTAGACAGATTATAAATAAAATGAAACTTAAGGGGGAAGCTTAAAAAACTATTATACGACAAGTCATGCTGTAGTGATCTGAGTACTGGGTTACGATAGAGACATATGAGACCAGATTACATATAGCAGAGACGCTAATGTTAAGATGGATGTGTGTGTAAATGAATAGATCAGAGGAACTTGAAAATAGCACCATGAGAAGAAAGGCTAGGGAGTAATAAATTAGCATAGTAGGGCCATGTCATGAGGAGAGATGAAAGTTATGTAACTAGAACGTTTTTGAGTATGAAGGTACACGGAAATAAGAGTAGAAGACCGAAAAAGGTTTGGATGGATTGTATAAAAGGCGTAAATATTGAAATAAAATCTGATAGGGGAGAGTGGAAGAGGAAAATATGTTATGCCAACTCTACTTAGGTTTTTTATATATCATAGGCGGCAAACGAATAGGTGGGCCACCTGATGTTAAGTGATCACCACCGTCCATAGACACTTGCAACACCAGGGGAGTCGCAAGTGCGTTGCCAGCCTGTGTTTCAGGGAGGGGGAGCGAGAGAGGGGGGAGGGGGAGGGTAGGTGGCCTTCCGGTGCTCTCACTGTCCGAATGAAACGCAACAATGCAAGCACTGTTACCTCACGTCGGTTTACTGTGAGAAGGTAGTACTACTTCGAGCGAGCCGAGCCATTCATGCTTAAACCAGTAATAGCTTCAACGTGGCTTTATCACTTAAAAAAAGGTGGGATAAGGGTAAGGAGATCATGATGATGATGAATTTAGACAGATTACACAACACACTAAGGAATCGCTGTACTTTTTTATTAAATTCGGATACGTTTCTTTTGGTATACATTGATTAGATATATTGGTCAAATAGGGTGAAACATAAAAGAATTAAGGACTACCATAAAAGACATTCACCATATACGTACAGTGTGTTTTAAGTGTAATTGTATAAAAAAAAAAAAACAATAATTTACAAGTCTACCACTACAACCTAGAGCCTGATTTGAACAAAGTACTCACTGAACATAAGTATTAAGTTAGGCCAAGTTCCTATTGGTATACGTTGATTATATTTAAGTATATTGGTAAAATACAGTGACAATTAAGGACTCTATTAACATAGATGACATTCGCCATGTACCTTCAGTGTCTTTTAAATTCAATTGTTTAAAAACCTTTATTATTTCATTTGCTCTAATAGACGTAAAATTAGATTTTAAATTTTTGGGTGAACTCAGATTTTTCAAAACCTGATACGACTTCAACAGTTGAGGAAGTTTTTTTTCGTTCTGACCATCACGTGTAATTTATTCGTATTTTTTATGTCTTGGAAACCTTGAAATCTGCCTACCCAACCATAACATATTTATATACCGTACGCATTAACGATTTATGTATATTGTTATTATATAATATACATTGAAGGCAATATTTAGTACATTAATGAGTAGAGTAGTAGAATCCCTTAAAATAAAATATTATGATTTTATTTTTTGTAAGAAGCCACATCATTTTTCTCCTCGTGGTTGTTATAAATTAAACTAATTATAATAAATTAATACAGTTTTATTTTATATCAAAAAGAATAATTAAATATGTCTCCATGTATTAACAAAAAACTGCTAGAATCACATTCTAATACGGTTCAGGAAGTTAGGATATAAGGATTGGAGAATCCGAAGAAAATGGAGGAATCCATCGACATATTAAGCGATTGGAAAATCAAAATCAGAAGCAAAATCATTTTATGGAGAAAGTATTTCGTAAGTTACAAAATTTATTAAATTGCACTGTATAGTTGTTGTAACATGATAAATGTGGAAAAATAGGAGCAGACATCTAAGATTTTATCTCAACTGAATTCCGAAAAATAATTTAGCGTTAAACATTGACATTTGACATGTCATTTTATTTGCATTTATTTTTCTATTATAGTTTACATATTTTATATAAAATTTTTGAAAAATTGTTTTCTCTCGAGTTCTTGACTCGGTTTAGTTCCTAACTCCCGCCCTGAATCTTTCAGGGAAGAGGAGGTTCGGATTCCCTTGTATTTATGAACACGGTGTCTCCTAAAACTTTACTTATTATTGTGCATGTGTGTATGCCTGCTTGTTTTTGTAGTATGTGTATGTATATTTGCTTCTAATTTATCTGTGTATGCTTTTTGCTACTACGCCTGTTGTACCTATTACTATGGGAATGGTTTCTGTGTGTGTATTCCAGAGTCGGGTTAATTCTACTTTTAAGAGGTATTATTTACTAAGCTTTTCTATTTCTTTTGGTCCTATATTGTAGTCAGATAGTACGGTTATGTCTATTAGGTAGGTTTTATTTTCTGTCTTAGTTATGTATACTATGTCTGGTCTATTGTGTGTTATTGTAACGTCCGTCTGTACTGGTATCTCCCACATTAGATTCGCGGAGTTGTTTTCCTTTATCTGAGGTTGAGTCAAATTCACCTTCCACCATAGCTGATCTATTTCAAAATTGTGTTTTCTTGCTAGTGCCCACCAAATGTACTTTACTATGTTGTTATGTCTGTTCACATAGTAGGTGCCGGCCAGCTTTTCACGTTCCCGAGATTATGTGCTGTATGGTCTCATCTTTCGCTAAGCATAATCGACACCTACCATCGACACATTTCTTAAGAATATCTCTTTCTATTTGTCTTGTAATTACTGCCTGATCTTGTATTGCGAACACCGAAGATTCTAATGTGGGGGACACGATTTATTTCTTAAGCCAACGGAATGAATACTCTCGATCTTTACTATCTTTGTGTAGTGAGTATTTATCCATATGTTTATCATGTTTAACTATTGCTTGTATGATATGGTCCTGTTCATTGATTAAATATTGCCTAAATTTAATAATCTGTGTTTTGTGTAGTATTTATATATTTGTAAGTCCTCTGCCTCCTTCTTCTATGGGTAAATATAATCTTTCAATATCCGCCTTTTGCTGTTGGGCTTTGTTCAAAGTAAGTAACTTCCTTGTTTTAATATCTATTTTATTTAAATCGCTAGTGATTATAATGGTTTATTGTAGCTAATATTATATTATTATTACTGAGAAAACTCCGAAACCACGAATCCTGAAAAAAGAAACTCGAAAATGCAGTAGTCGGAAATAGTCTAACGTTGACTAGTTTTCTGTTATATAAGAATGGCAATATAGCAAACAAACCATAATCTTGAAGAACTTAGTTTTTAACCGGAACGGTGGTGCTGCTCAAGCAGACACTATAAATAGCCTACCAAAGCTACAGAAAAATAGTAAGGCTAAAAGATCCCATCAGAGTTCGTAACTATCTATATTATAATAAAACTGTAGCAAGGTCAAATCTGTACATTAAATATTTTTTAAAATTTTGATCGGGGTAGACTTTGTTATCGATATAGAAGCCAAAAATAATCTTTTTACAATTTTTGTCTGTCTGTCTGTCTTTCTGTCCCTGTGAACACGCATCACGCTGAAAGTACTGAACCGACTTTAACGAAACCTTATACAGTAATATCTAATACTAGCTGACCCGTGCAACTTCGTCTGCACCAAATCGGTTATCACTGATGTCAATTGTATTTTTAAATGCGAAAAAATGTAATAAATCTAAAACGTTATTGCAGCCACACCTACGGTTTCCAATTGTGAATCCAAACTATCAAGGGACTCACTCAAACATATACCCAGATTGTATGTGGTATGGTTTTAAAATAAGCCTACAACCCGTTCGTAGCATCATCTACCGGGTTCCATTAAAATAAAAACTAACCTACATATATTGGCGGTAATGTGAAAAAAAGCTTTAGAGGTCTATGGATCCCCAGGTTCTAACGAAGTTCCTTTCCCTTTTTTGTAGACGTTTACTATACAGTCAGTAGAGTTTACATTATAAAATATCAAGTTGATAGAGTTAAATTGTAAATCAAACGATAAAATATATTCATAAAATAAATAATTATAAATGAACCATGAATGATATCATAACTATTTTCAACTTGTATTAAAACTTTTTCACACTCCATTGTATTGAAGAAAAAAATAAATATTAAAAAGATATGAGCACGACGCGTCAAATGTCACTTGCCTGTAACTATTTGTCTAAGAGCTAGGAACGGTTTTGACAAAGATTTTCAATAAGCCAGTTTTTTATATATCATTATGTTCTTCCAAATAGTGTGCGGGCTACCTGGCTGCCGGTAAACGTTGCGTTTATTAGTGCATATCGCACCTTTACATGCAAAAATATTAAATTTATATTATTTATATATTATTTTTAAATACTGAGCATACATCCAAGTAAGTTGGTAAAATATTCCTTCCTTTCCTTCGGAGGATCCTTCTCTGTCTAAATTCTTTGTCAAAACCATTGCTAGCTCTTAGAGAAATAGTTACAGGCAAGTGACATTTGACGCGTTGTGCTCATATCTTTTTAATATTTATATTTTTCTTCAATACAATCAAGTGTGAAAAAGTTTTAATACAAGTTGAAAATAGTTATGATATCATTCAGTGTTTCATTTATCATTATTTATTTTATGAATATATTTTATCGTTTAATTTACAATTTAACTCTATCAACTTGATATTTAATAATGTAAACTCTACTGACTGTAAAGTAAAGGTCTACAAAAAAGGCAAAGGAACTTCGTTAGAAACTGGGGGTCCATAGACCTCTAAAGCTTTTTTCACATTACCGCCAATAACCTACATAAGGTTAGTTTTTATTTTAATTGAACCCGGCAGATGAAGCTACTAACGGATTGTAGGCTTCTTTTAAAAGATTTCTCACATATCATCTGGGTATATGTTTGAGTGAGTCCCTTGATAGTTTGAATTCACAATTGGAAAGCGTAGGTGTGGCTGCAATAAGGCATTAGGTTTATTAAAATTTTTCGCGTTTAAAATACAATTGACACCAGTGATAACCGATTTGGTGCAGACGAAGTTGCACGGGTCAGTTAGTTAATACTTAGATAATAATCATAAATACAATGCTACAACAAAATAATTCCAAGGAGGGTTGATGTCAGGCAGGCTGCCGATCGAAAAAATTAAGCCAAATCATATACCACAACGTGACAAACATGTTGTACCGACCCTACTTATGTGGGATAAGGGTAAGAAGAAGAATTTAGCGTTAAACAAAATACAACCTAATACTATTTGTCACATAATTTTGCTTTTTCGAAGGATGAAATGAAAGGAAAAAGATGAAATACCACAAAATAATGCCATCTTCAATCAAACAAAAAAAAGTAATCAATGTGTTTATACGAGTTACGAGAATAAATATTTTATTATACCCACATCGTTCAATTTATCTAATTCATCAGATACAATGTGCTACGAAACAGCTGATATATATGACGTGTATGATAACTGCACAGGCCCGAGCCTGTGTGAACTTTGAACCAATAAGCACGCAGAAAGTATCATGAGGGTAAAATCTTACACTTTTTCCCCCTAGCCTCTATCCGTACCGTGCTATAAAGAACTTCATTCCAAAAAGTGAAAAAAATATGTATAAAATGTCGGTTTGTGTGTGGTCTTGATACTTTTCTGTTCTACGCGGATTGGGTGATTCTGTTATTTTTTGTACTTATTAGGTTACTTGCATGGCTCTTGAGTATGGTTGGACTAGATATGTGTTACTGTGTAAGTTTGTCCGCCTCCTCCCACCGTAACCGGACTAGATAGGTCGGGGGGTCCATCTTCCCATTGCATAGGTCCGGCGGCCGGAGGTGACGGCCGGTGTGTATACGGCTGTCTCCTAACAAGAGGGGCTCGGCGGCGGCGCTTTTGCTGCTGGGCCAATCGCTGGAGCGGCACGATGAAGTCTATAGAGATCTCGTGTCGCCCCAATTATAGCGGCAGACGTACACCGTGGGGCTTTAATCCGTGCGAGTCGGACATAACCCACTCTCTCCCCCGAGAGGGTGGTGTATCCATAAGAGATATCACCACGTAAAAAAGAAAAAAAAGAAAAGATATGTGGTACTGTTATTGAAATTTAATATGTTTATTACTGAACAACTTTCTCTTTTGTTTCTGGATTTCTCACGTTACAATTGTAATGATTTCTATATTTATAATTATTTTTAATAATTTAAAATGGCCTTTATAATATTTTTATAAGATAAAATGATTTCTTTTTCTCGTACTGACTACGCTATTGACCTAGCAAGGTCTTAACAGCTTCACCGGACTACTAAGGCGAGCGCTTAAGGCACTCAGCCGATTTTTGTTTGGGCAACCAGCTCAAGGGTACACGGCACATCTCGGCTTGGCTGTTGCCTGTTTCATGCAATTCACGACCTATCTTTTTTTTTTTTTTTTTTAACGTGGGGAAATCCCTTATGGATACCCACCCTCCCGGGGGAGAGAGTGGGTTATGTCCGAGTCGCACGGACTAAAATCCCACGGTGTACCGACAGACCGTTGTGTGGGGGCGGCAAGGGATCGTTCAAGCTAATCAACCTTGTAGAGCCGCCCCCACGGTCCGCCCGGCGGAAGGTGACCGCCGGGCTCCTACCTATAGAGGGACAGACCGGGCACACACCGGCTGCCCCCCCTCGTCCGCCGGACCTGTGCAATGAGAGATGGGCCCCCCGGCCCACCCCCTCAGGTCCGGCTACGGTGGCAGGAGGAGTTGGGCAAAGCGCCGCCTCCTCCTGCCAATCCTCCGTTGGCGGAGACGGCCACTTAACGGGTCTGCCTCGCGGGCCCTCTCCGCCGCAGATTCACGACCTATCTGAGCTAACCTAAGTTAAGCTAAATTATTCATACATATATGAGTTGTTGAAACATATATGTGTACCAAGCATACATATCTCAACAACTCTTATGTGTATTTCGTATCGGAAAATTTCTAAACTATTTCAGTTCGATAAGGGAAAAAAAAGTAAAACCTTTTCACTTTCATCTGTAAGCGTGTATGAGTGCATGTGTGTGGAGGTGATATGTGTAGTGTTGTTGCAGTGATGCAAATTTTGTGTCACTGTATCGCGCGAGCAGCGCACTCAAGGGCTCCATGCCGAGGGAACGGACCTAGGCTTGAGCCGCAGTCGTGAGTCTACGTTCGTATTTATTTGACATCGGGTCGAAAAGTATCGCGGCGCTTTTATCCGGATTTACTTCTATACGCCATCGAATAAACCAAGCACCGAGTGTGCCTACAGCTTTTTCGACGCGTGTCTTAAGACCTCTCAGATGCCATCCGGAAGCGTAGCGAACTGTGTCGTCAGCATAACAACCTACCTCTACCCCCGGGAGCCGAGGTAGGTCACTGACGAACAGATTGAAGAGGTGCCAGAATGGACCCTTGGGGCACACCTGAGCGTATCGGGTGGGACGAGGACAATTCATCTTCCACTCTATACCGGAAGGACCTATCGGTGAGATAGTCGCGTATTATGTGAACTAACCTACCGGAAACACGAAAAAGAATTAATTTATGAACGAGCCCTGAATGCCAGACCTTATCGAAGGCCTTCGCGACATCGAAAAAGACTGCTATTGAGCGTTTCGGATTAGGATTGACCGGATACGGATTGGGATCCGGATCCGCATTAAATTTCGAGAAAACGTACTCTGTGAGACGGTGCACTTGATTCGTACAAGAGTGTTCGGCTCGAAATCCGAACTGCTCAGGTGGCAACAGATCTAACTCTGATATACATATCTGGAGACGGTTCAGAAGGAGCCGCTCGTACAGTTTGCCTAACGTATCTAACTAATTAATAGGGCGATAGCTATCGGGAAGCGTAGCTTTTTTGCCGGGTTTGTGAATGCCAATCACTACGGCCTTCTTCCAAACGGCTGGAAAATGGCCCTGGGACATGGCCGCATTGAAGATGCAGACCAGTAGAGCTATGATGCGATCAGGAAGGAGCCTGAGTACCTCGTTCCTGATCCCATCGGGACCTGGGGACTTCCTGAGCTTTAAACGCTTGATGGCATCCGAGACTTCATCAACTGTGAGGGGGGTTAGGGTATCCGCCGGTGGGGACGCGAGTGCGTGTTCTACCGAGGACTTGATCGATCCAATATGTATAGGGTCAGTATTGGCTGTGTTCGGTGAACACTGTTTTTCTAGACTCGCGGCGAGAGACTCCGCCTTGTCTAAACTATCGAACGTGGGAGGCATACCGGCGCCTCTATCGAGAAAGGGCATAGGAATAGTCACATCTGACTTTATTGTTCGAACTAGGATTCAGTACGCCAGGTGAGACGGCCGGATATTCTCCAGAAGCCTGTCCCACCTGTCGCCCCGGATTTCTGAAATACGAGCTTTAACTTGTTTACGTAGTGCGGTGAATCCGGCGAATCCAACGACGACTCAGAGTGGGACTCTAGAGCCGCGAACGTGTTTGACGTTGCTACGCGGGGCACATGCTGTCGGCTAGTGAAGCTCGCGAAAGACGCGGTTATGTCGACATTCGGGCCCTACGATAAGAGGTACTCGTTACACCGTATGAGTAAGTCTAAATTGGCCATACCGGGGCCTGAGGGGGGCAGGGGGGGCGGGAAACAACCTCCCTGCCTGAGGGGCAGGGGGCACGCAATATTAGGTACATGTCACAAACGTTTTTAATGGATGCATAGAGATGAGTCAATTCCAGACATCACCATCGTTCACATATTGATCCACTCTATAATAGTCTTTTGACACCAAAACCCGCTACACATGGCGTTTAAATTCGCAATCCGTCAAATCGGTAAAATTCCTTTGTAAAATTTTAAATTCTAACACTATTTCCTAAAAAACTGTTACTGGTTTTACTAAGTCTAAAACATAGGACAACCAGTTCGTCACAGTTTCTAGCATTTAGATTGTGCCGCTTTTTTACGAAATCTAGCTTTTCAAGGTTCTTACGGACATACATTAAATTGTCAAGAATGTATTGGGAGGGCAGAGTTAAGATACCGTATTCCTTGAACTTGGTCTTTAAGGATGTGCGAGGTCCCATATTGTAAATTGCTCGAACTGCCCGTTTTTGTAATAAAAATATGGTGTCACCTCAGCTGCTGTCCCCCATAACAGAACTTTACTTTATTTCACTAGGGGTTTAGTCTTTTTAAATTCATAATCAAACCACTCCTGAATGCGTTTAGGAACAAAGTTAGATGTTTCATGCTCTTACAGATGTACTGATAAACTTATATTTTTTTAAATCTTCTGTTTAGTTTTGATATTTTTATTTTACACTAGTCGCTTCCAGCGACTTCATCCGCGAAGAATTTATCAATAAATTATGTTCTGTTTTAGCGCACGCAGTGCTGGATACTGCTCAATTGATTTACATTTTAGTTTACATTCACGTGGAACGTCCTTAATTATTTCCTAAATTAAAACAATGTTATCAACTAGGTATAGTATCTACTATCTGCCAGTGAAAGTCCTGTTAAAGGGGATAAAACCGTTTCGGATATTAATCGGAGAACAAACGAACAGAAAAACAATAATTAAAAATTTGCTTTTTATTGTAGACATCGTATATACTTTTACATTCCTTTAGTAAAAATCTGTTATTTTCATATTACAAATAGGCTCTTCAATTTCATCTATTTGTATAGATTATTTTCAGAGCAATCGATACAATACTTTGTCAATTTATATATCACTACTTAGAAACTAAAATTTAGTAAAATGTAATGGTAGTTTATCCTATTTATTTCAGGACGGCTATGGCATGAGACTAAGGAGCTTCCGAGTTTTAACCCGTTCAAAAACAATGGGGACTCTACTGAATATGTTGGAGGCTCTTATGCCCGCAAAATTAGCTAGTAGATGTCATATGCATACCGATATGGAGTCACTTTATGAAAATGTACCAAAAGAAATGTTACCTAAAGAACTTGGGGGTACATCACGCTCTCTTCGGGAATTGCAAGGTATCTATTGTGATTATTAAATGCGCTATTAAATTGATGTTAAGATTAAACACATCTGGTACATTATTGGTGTATGTAGTAACTTATTCGATTATCGGATATTAGTTTCCAGACTTGGTATTCTCGGCTAAAGTTAATATTTGTGGTACAAAACCACGGCTATCAGTCGATCAGTTTATTAGTATCTGTTTCTATTGAAATATGTTTTTATGGTATCCGATACCTAAATGGATTTATTGTGAGTATTAGTTATTATGATTTTGTAGCAAAGATTATTTGAAACTTTTTATTAATAGACTTTCTTTAAAATCCATTACACGTTTTCTTACACGATCTAAAAGTATAAATTTTATTAAATTGTTCACAACATGGGTCGGTTTTATAAGTTTTCATATCATTACATAGTATAAAACAAAGTCCCCTACCGCGTCTGTCTGTCTGTCTGTTCGCGATAAACTCAAAAACTACCGAACGGATTTTCATGCAGTTTTCACCTGTGGATAGAGTGATAGATGAGGAACGTTTTAATATATAATTTGTCAAGGATTTTTTCATAATCAAGGCGGGACAACGTCTGCCGGTCTCGCTAGTAAATTATATATACAAAAAATCTTTCTAGAGGAAATTGACGTTTTGTTTAATTTTATGTGCATTTTGTATAAAATATTAATCTATTGGTTTCCAGATGACTGGATTGAACTACTCAACTCAAAGGAAAGTTTGGAGTATTTAAACTGGACTAAGAAAGCGCGTGTTAACGAGTCTTACCGTCTGCCTGAAAAATATACTGAATTGACTGGAACATTCAGATCTATTGATATTGACTAAATATTTAATATCACAATAAAACTAAAAATTTTGACTAAATGGTAGGTTTGCGTTAGTTTGAATTCCATTAACAAATATTGAAAAGTTATAATAAAGAAGTGGATATTTGGAAATATTTATCTGAATAGTTTTATTTTCACGTTGTTATGATTAAAAATAATAACAAAAATGTGTTTTTTTTACAGTAATATATGACAAACTAGCCTCTGCCCGCGACTTCGTTCGCGTGGAATAGTTACTTTGGGCTAACGCTAATACACAGCGGAAGCTCTCAAGAGGAAAAAAAACGATTTTGAAACATTCTTCATTGGTGATCTGCTCATATTGGTCGTATAGCGTAATGATATATAGCCTATACCTTCTTCGATAAATGAGCTATATAACACTGAAAGAATTTTTCAAATCGGACCAGTAGTTCCTGAGATTACCCCCTACAACGTCACAACGTCACAAACTTTACCTCTTTATAATATTAGTATAGATATAGTATAGATGTATAGTAAACTGAACTCGGTGAAATGAATTTAATACGAATTATCTAGTTGACTTGTTGTAGAAATAATAAGAAGTGCCTATTCTCGACAGTCAGAAGATGACGATACGTGCATCATTTCAGTAATTTTATTATGAATGTTCTGCGACATTACAATCAATTTGATAAGAGTACATATACGAAAGTATGTTTGTGTTAGCCACTTAAATTATTATGCCCTCAAATTAAAAAGTCATCACCCTGTCCACGCAAAAACTGTAAAATCTATATAATAATGAACATAAGATAAAGTAATAAGACAATAGCCAATCGACATGTAATGGGTATATTCCAAAGTTATGATTGGTACATTTCAATGTTTCAAAATAAGCGTAGTCCGGTGAAGCTGTTAAGACTTTGCTAGGTCAATAGCGTAGACAGTCCGAAAAAAAAAAAATTCAAAATATTAATTCAATGTAGTCATCATACAAAATCATTATTATAATATAAGTATATTTCTTCCCTAACACTCAAAGAGCAATTAATTATAATTAACTGTCTTCCATTAATTTACTTAATTTTAAATTAAAACGATGTTTTTTTTAATTCTCGCACGTTAACGTTAACAGAGTGTGCGACAAAAAAGTGTGCAGCTGGGTATTCTGCCGCGCAATTTATAAACGCAGTAAAGAACATGTCAATGGTTTTTTTTTTCGAACTGCTTACACTAATGACCTAGCAAGGTCTTATCAGCTATCATAATCTTGACTACTATGTTTATTTCAATTATTCAATCTTCTACAGGGAACGTATCTGAATGTCTTTTATTTACATAAAGCTTTACTCAATTTGACTTAACAAAATATTTATCTATGTTTATATTTTATTATTGTATAATCTTATTGCTAAATATTCATAGTAAAACAATAAAATGAAGATGATTTGTTAATAACTGTAATCAGTGAACACGACCTCAAAGATGGAGTTTTATTGGTGCTGTTTATATCACCGTATTGCTTGCCAAGGAGGCAGGTCCAAACTGAAACTGAACGTAAGCATACTCCATTTACATATATTATGGAGATACGAGAAGAGGCCGCAAGGTAAACCAATGAAATAATAAATCACCTGAAATTTAAAAATTCAATTCATTCGATACAAATATTAATAAAAAAAGCATACGAAGTCTTAATTTAAATATTAGTATACCACATTTATATATCAATACTTTCATTACACTTACTAAATTAGAGATATCCGTTTCAGGGTTCACTTTTTGTTTTTATATTATAGGAGGTAAACAAACAGGCGGGTCTCCTGATGTTAAGTGATCACCACCGTCCATAGACGATAACAACACCAGGGGAGGTACAAGTGTGTTTCCAGCCTGTGTTCGTGGGGAGGGGGAGAGGAGAGGGTTGGGAAGTTGGGCCTCCGGCGCTCTCACTGACCGAACGAACCGCAACAATGCAAGCACTGTTACTTCACGTCGCTTTTCTTTGAGAAGGTGGCAAGCCGACCCATTCATATTGAAAGCAGTAATAGCTTCAACGTGGCTCTACCAACTACAACTGCCTACTTTAATATTAATTTTAAAGTATATAATAATAAATAGGTCCTATACAAAGATACAAAGGTAATATTAGCGGCCATTCATAACATCGTCCGCTAAATACAAAGAATGAGATTCCAGGAGGATTGAATGCCTCATGCATTAAAATGCTAAGCCGAATCTCAGTTCACAATACGAAAGAGAATAAGTCGTGCCGAACCCACTCACGTGGGACATGAGTAATATGAGAAGAGATGGAACATTTTCTATGTAAAATTATCACACGATAGTTGTGCTTGACATTCTACAGGCACGTCGGTACTCCTTTGCATTTATCAAGGTCTACAACTTCTTATTTCAATCTAAAGTGATTCTACGTATATATTATTCTTTATACACGGGGTAGGACTAAAGGCGTGGTTGAAGGAAAGTTTTTATTCATATTACTCTACACATTGCCACAATTGATGATAGAGAAAAAGATATAGCCACTAATATTAAGTATTATTCAAAAGTCAAAGGTTCTATGTTTAATTGTTATTGTTTTAAATACACATAAAACGTTACAATGTTGATTAAATTATGAAATGAAAGGCTTAAATGATTACGTGTAAAATTGGTATTATAAAACCGAATGTATGTTACGTTTTTAAGCTTCAATAGACTTTAATTTGTCAGTAGACAATGACATCTGACATAGGGTTATTGATATACAAAAACCCAAGATGCACACTTAACATCTCACAGCCGGCACACAGAAATGAGTGCGTAATTTTGAATTATGCACTCATTTCAAATAGTCTCGCGTCGCTTGCGTCCTTGTAAAAACAACTTTAAATCATTCAGGTACGGTCATCATAGGTTTA
This sequence comes from Antheraea yamamai, assembly GCA_036509395.1. Classification (NCBI taxonomy): domain Eukaryota; kingdom Metazoa; phylum Arthropoda; class Insecta; order Lepidoptera; family Saturniidae; genus Antheraea; species Antheraea yamamai. The sequence goes on from AP028430.1 coordinate 10,394,242, forward strand.
TCGCGTAACTATAACCACGTATGTATATTGGGGAGTTTTGCGGGACGGTTTTGAGCACTACTTTTATTCGAGACTGTGTGTCTTGGGTGTGTTTTATATGTCAATGCATAGGGTACGTTTTATCTAGAAAAAAAGTAATATTTCCTAGAGATAAGAGAAATGTAGGTACATTAAAGCGAACGAAGCCGCAGAAACAATCGTTTTCTTTAATAACATTTATTTATTTATTTAATTACAGTATATTTAAGTCAGTAACAGTCTATTTTTTCAGGCAGACGGTAAGATTCGTTGAGACGCGCTTTCTTCGTTCAGTTTAAGCACTCTAAACATTTCTTTTAGTTGAGTAATTCAACACAGTCGGTTGAAAATCAATACGTTACATTTATATTAATATTTATTATGCATAACATTTTAATTTATTTATTAAAAAATCAAACAGTGTTTTTTTATATAATAACTTATAGTATATAACAATTAAAGCCAAAACAGGATTTCTTAATTGCAGGAAGTAGTGATACATAATAATAATTATAAGTAGGTAGACGAAATAAAAACTTGTATCCTTTACTGGCGTTTAGGTGTGTTTGTTTGTGTGTATGTGTGTCTAAGTGTGCGCGCGCGCGTTCGCGTGTGTGGGTGTGTGTGTGTGTGTGCCAGTGCGAGTGTGGGTGTGCGTCCGAATGGACGTGTATCTGTATTTGTGATTACTGCGCGAGCCTTATCTTTGTTATATTATTATTCCTTAATTCCGCGATGTAATTTTATTATTTCATTTTTAGATGTATTCCGTAAATACCGACATATGTCTACCGTATCATATACATCGGGATTTTTTAAAGTTAAGTAGTTTGATACGTAGTAATTTTCCATATTTATATATTGTATATTTCTATTGCAATATAAATCGGTCAGTCATGAAATAGTACATTAACACTTCTAGAGTTACCACTTAATTATTCTGACTACCACCTGTGGATGATCTGGATCGTGAGTGAGTCTCACTAATCCGACACTTCAATATTCCGATACGTCTAATACTCCGGTACCCTACCTTCACGATTCTCTCACGCTTCCCTACTTTCATTCTATGCTTGGGTATCAGTATAACGTACAAACATTCTATACAGTTTTTCTATACATTCCAATAATCCGACACGCCCTGACTATCAGTACTGATGGATTAGTGAGACTCTACTGTAGCTAATTGTACGTGGTAATAAAATGCAATATTTCGTGACCACGTATAAATTAGTATCCGACCGAAATATGATATTCAGGTGAAACCGAATATTCCGTTTACCTTCTAGCTTAGACTGAAATAGTAACCGTAACTCAAACTTAAGTAGTTAAAAAAAAATAGGAGCTTAGTTCTAGTTTTGTAACAGATTATGCACTGATATGAAATTAAATTTTTGTTGTAATGAACACAGACAAGCACATAATTACGGACAAATCTCCTTATGTATTCTTTAAGTATTTACATAATTTAAATAACCGATTACAACACCAAATTTCATCAAAATTAGTTTAGTAGTTTCTGCATGTTATGCGTAGAAAGGAACCGACAGACAGACAAAACCCCAGAACTGTTAATAATTTTTGTAAATTTTATAATTTATTCGTCAGTTTTTTGTTTGGGAACCTTGAGATCCATCTTTTCAGGCAAAACTACATGCTTAGTAAGTATACATTAATCCATTATGTAAATTGATTTACGTAGCTGATTATTCTTAGAGATTAATCAGCAATGTAGTAAAACCTCTTCAATTAAAACATTGTTATATTGGACCTGTAAGAAGCCACATGGTTTTGCGCACACTGTTCATCAAAAATTTAACTATATTACAACAAATTATTAAAATAAAGTTTTATTACCACTGCTTCCAACTATGAATCACACACTGCTAGAATCAGATCCTAATACGGTTCGGAGTATCAGGAAAATGTGCGGTTTAGAGGATCCGACGAAAATGGAGGAAGCCATCGACATATTAAGCGATTGGATCCAAAAGCAAAATCATTTCACGGAGAAAGTGTTTCGTAAGTTATAAAATGTATTATATTGCACTTTATAATTTGTAACATTATAAAAGTAGACGAACAGAAGACTGCAAAGGTTCGTTCTCAACTTAATAATAATTTAGTGTCGCACAATACGTAGCATAAGAACGCTGGAGGGAAGGTCATACAAGTTGTTCACAAAACCAGTTATGTGAACATATGATGTCTACAAAAGTTTGCATGGAATCTGTTGCTGACAATATAATAACTCAACTAGCCAGCAGCAACTCTGAACCTACTGTTTGTGATCTCTCTGGGTCTCTACAGCCTACAACAACAAACTCTACCCATGGGTTGGATTCCATGCACTCTGAAACCTTTATAATTGATGTTAGGCCAGAATTAATTTTCTCTTGTTTATATCCAATATTACCACAATATAGATTCAGAAATAATACTCAGAGTCATAGTGGTGCTGATGTCAATATTGTTGATAAAACAATAGTTTTCAGTGATAGGATAGGTAGGGGTAAGGGGTCTATGTTGGCACAAACATTATATGAAAATATGATTAATTATTGTATGCCTGGTGCCACATATAATCAAATAATTGATAAAATCATGAACACAAACTTTCACAACCAATGTAACATTGTAATTTTAGAAGGGAACAGTTCTGATATTAAAAAAAATTGATTTATATAAGACATCAGAGAAGTTGTTACAGTTGAATGTGAGAAGCGTAATATTATGTGCTTTTCCATATTCAACTTCCCTAACAGAAAAAAAAACAATAACATTCATATGTTAAATACATTATTGTGTAATTTGACATGTCATCACAGTAACAAATTTTTATTTTTCGACATTAATAAATTTATTAATAACTTTACAATAACGCAGGAATATATGTATCTTCGGAAGAAGTATAAACGAGACATAGCTACACTGATAGCTTATAATATAAATAGATTAAGTGGCACAGCAGTATCTTCTAGTTCACCTAATGATACTGTGATTAAATATTTAAACTAGTTGATTAAGACAAAGGAGCAGAGTAATATAACATTGTACCACCAAAATATTAATCGCTTCTCCGGAAAAATATTAGACATATAATTATTATTAAATAGAGAGAGACTAGATATATTATGTTTTACAGAAACATGGCTTAAACCTAAGATTGAATGTACCCTATTTTTCAGTTGCCAGTGTATTTAATAGAACAATCACTGTCGGTGGTGATTGTATTATATTATTCAAAAATCATTTAAAATATAAAGAGAGGAAAAATTTATATAGTCTCTCAATAGATCGTATTTGTGAAGTGGCTTGTGCAGAGATGGATAAATTAATTATTCTCTGTGTTTATAGACCTCCATCATCAAGTATTCATCAATTCTTACAAAAAATGGAGGAAATTCTAATAAAAATATTTAATAGTAATAAGCAAGTTTTAGTCTATGGTGACTTTAATATAGATATTTTAAGTACGTCACCAGAGGTCACTATGTTCACATCGTTATTTATGTAATTTAACCTGGATCCTCTTTTTAATGAACCAACTAGATGTACTTTCCAGACTGCGTCTTGTATTGATAATATCTTTACTGATTTCAAGACCATTGGCGGTAGTATTATTACAGAGATACGGTCTGATTACAAAGGTCTTTTTGTTAAAATAAATTGTGATAAACCCAGCAGTGACTGTAAGAAAACAACTAGGCTTCTATCCACAAATAGATTAGGTCTTCTAAATCATAATATTGCACAAATTTTATCTTTCAAGACTTTTATTAATCATGGTCCAGATAGTGACTATGACAGCTTATTTAATATCATAAGCACTGAAGTTAGTAAACGTTGCCCAAGAAAGGTTATTAATGTAAGGAAAAAAAAAGTTTTGGTGGATGGGCAATTATAGACATTAAAATAAGTAGAGATCGATTGTACGAGCTATATTATAAGAGATCACTAACAAATAGTGAATCATTTCATGCTTATGTTAGAAATTATTCTAAACTTTTTAAACGTGTTTGTGTAGCTGCCAAAGCAACACTTTTAAGAAATAAAATTCTCAAGTCTAGAAATAAGACTAAAACTGTTTGGAATATAATAAATAAAGAATTAGAAAAAGATAAAATAAACGATGACTCATTTAATCTAAGTGTTGACGGAGTACGTATTTCAAACAGTTTAGAGGTAGCAACTGTTTTCCAAGATTACTTCACTAATATACATTCACAAATAACAAAGCATATAACATCATCAGCCGAGGGTGCTACCGCTCTTTTAAAAAAATATAAGTGCACCTACAGATTCAAAATTTAAGTTCTCATCTATTAGTGCAGGTGAAATAATAAGGGCTTTCAAACAATTAAATTTAAAAAACACCGAAACATATGGGGAATATCAGTAATAGTAATACAGTACTTAATTGTCACTATTTCACCACATATGGCTAATATATTTAATCAGTGTATAGCAAAAGGAACCTTCCTTAATTTAATGAAAGTAAGCAAAGTGGTTCTTTTGTTTAAATCAGGCTGCAGAAGTAATTTTGAAAATTATAGACCTATTTTTGTACTACCGTCGATTAGTAACATTTTTGAAAAGATTATGCTCAAACAATTGGTAGAATATTTTAGAGTGCAAAAGTTTCTAGATGGTCGACAGTTTGGTTTCACAAAATCGAAATCTACTACTGACGCTGGTGCAATGCTCATAAACCATATAATGGGAGCCTGGGAGGATTCACAGGATGCAATTGGTGTGTTCTGCGACCTCTCTAAGGCCTTTGATTGCGTTGACCGTAGTACGCTTATTCTTAAATTAATACACTATGGTGTTTGTGAATCTTCTCTCGACCTTCTAGTCTCTTATTTACAAGATCGTTGTCAGAAAGTTAGCATACATGGGGTAACATCTGCGGGATCTTTTGCGCGAATTGGTGTCCCTCAGGGCTCTATTTTACGGCCGTTTTTGTTTTTAATATATATATAAATGATCTGCCGCTACTGGTTAATAACTGTGCTGACATGGTGCTTTTTGCAGATGATACTTTACCTATATTTAAAGTGAAACGGATAGATTCAGAGGTTGGGCATCTGAATAATATATTAAATAAAATTTGTCATTGGTTTGCGTTAAATAACTTATTGCTAAATACAGATAAAACGAAATTTATGAGATTCACCTTACCAAATGTTAGATAGGTTAATAGTAGAATCAAGATCGAAGGGAATTTGGTAGGGTTAGTTGACACTGCTGTATGCTTGGGAATCACTCTAGATTCTAAATTACAATGGGGCCCTCATATTAAAAAATTGGCTAACAGATTAAGTTCGGCTGCATACGCAATACGTAAAATTCGCCAGTTTAGAGATATTGCTACTACTAGGTTAGTCTACTTCCATAGCCTAATATTTTATGGTATTCTGCTGTGGAGGACGGCTGCTGAGGTAGACACCATATTTTCATTACAAAAACGGGCAGTTCGAGCAATATATAATAAGGGACCCCGTGAATCATTAAAAACCAAGTTCCAGGAATTCGGTATCCTAACTCTACCCTCCCAATACATTCTTGATAATTTAATGTATGTCCGTAAAAACTTTTATAACCTGCATTTTGTAAAGGACCGCCATGATCTAAATACTAGAAACTGTAACAAACTGGCCGTTTCATGTTTCAGACTTAGCAAAACCAGTAATAGTTTCTTAGGTAATAGTGTTAGGTTTTACAATAAAGTCCCAAAACATATTACCGATTTGCCGGACTATAAATTTAAGCACCATGTCAAGCAGGTTTTAGTGTCGAAAGACGAGTAATAGAGAAATAGAATGGACCAATATGTGAACGATGGTGACGTCTGGAATTGACTCCTCTCTCTGTGCATCCACTAAAAACAGTATTGTAACGTATAATGTATTCGAAATATATATGAATATATATATGTTAAAAAGATGTAGCCAATCGAGTTTCTTGCCGGTTCTTCTCGATGACTGGGTTGTTTTCCGAATCGGTGGTAGTTTTGACGTTTATAAGCGCCTTATTAGGGTCCAAACTGAATAAAGTATTTTTGATTTGAAGTAAAGATTTTGTTGATAGTATATAAAAACTGAAAAGCTTACATACCTATACTTTTTGATTTCATTGTAATAATTTATATAACGTAATATAATTTGTACTGTAATAGTGAAATACGAAAGTGTACTATGAGTAATTATCTAATGAATACTAATTAGCGAATGTTTACGAGTTTAGAAAAAATCGTTCAACAATAATTGTGGCAGATAAAAATAAAACTACGTCTAAGAAAAGAAAGAAGCTCAAATATTAGAAATATAATATTAGACTATGCGCGTGTTCGTAGTTTTTTTCTCCTTAAACGGATTTACCAATTTTGATGACTGTAGTCGTACTTGAGGTGATGTCGATGGTTCTTAACTATAGTTAGAAATCTAGATTCTAATTTAAGTTTTCCAAACAATTTTATTTGTAGGAACTCCATTCTCACGTTTACGTGCTAATAACCTTTTTACTGCAACTCTCACTGGGCGTTATAAAATACTAGCGGGCCCGGCAGACGTTGTCCCGCCCTGATTATAAAAAAATCCTGGACGAATTATATACCAAAACGTTCCTCGTGAATCACTTTATCGAATGGTGAAAACCGCATAAAGATCCGTTTTTGAGTTTATCGCGAACAGACAGACAGACAGACGCGGCAGGGGACTTTGTTTTATACTATGTAATGATATTAGAAAATGTCAGATGGAACGATTGTAGTTTTTGCAGTGTCATGAGCTACGAAATCTGTCTTTGGTAATTTATATCGTGAGTGTATAATTATTAAATGTTTTCCTAAATATTTATTTCGCATATAACTCAACTCGTTATGTTTAAATAATTGCGAATATAATTATTATTATGTATGCGTTTGTTTAAATCACGAATTTATACATTATATATAATTGCAGCGAGAAGATATTTAGAAATCAGCATTATAAACAGCAAGGGGTCGATTGAGCACGCTAAACAAAAAATAGAAAATTTGTGTACACTGAGGACAGCTTTACCGAAATTTTACAACTTTTCCGATGTGAAGGATAATTTTAAAGATATATTTACTTAGTAAGTACTTAATACTTAGTAGTTACTTACTTACATAGTAAGTATATATTTTATGCATAATCATAAATTCATAAAGCACAATTTATACTAAGGACAAAACGTTTTTGAAAATGGACAAGTAGCTAATTTTTTGTCAAGTGATATTGGTACCGTATAACATGTAGATAATGTTTTGTGATTAGTATTTCTACATGAACTTACGTATTGGCTTTCGTATTAGGATTATGCCGGTGGCTATATGTCCACAAATATTATTGTCACTCGATAGAAGTTCACCATTCGATTAAATTCAGTTATTTCACTAAATTTGTATATAAAATAACATTTCAGCACCTTTATGGTTCCGCTGCCCAAGTTAACTGAGGACAACTTTAGAATATTCATAATTCGAGTATTACCATCTGACCTCTACTTCAAAACACCTACTATGGATTACTGGATTTTTCTATTAATAGTGAGTATGATAAATTATTTTGTTGAGATTTTATAATGGTTCCATTCATATACCAGGTGACTATTTAAAGTTTTCTCCTCAATCGTGGGGTAGTTCATGGTCACATTTAACATATAAAATAATTATATCAAAAAAATACTAATAAACAACAAAGAGAACCTTCGTTAAAGTTTGTTCTAAAACTTTTAAACTTATGGGAACAATAATTTTAAACGTAAAAAAATCACACCTAGCTTCAATGAACAAAATTGAAGGGGTGCTTTTCAAGGTTAATCGTTACGTAACTGCTTATTGTGGGAACGCCGCGTGGTCGAACAAAGGTAAACGGGACGCGAGCCAAGATGCGGGACGTTCTCGGAGTACGCGACCGGGCGTGATTCATTTATTATACTAGTTCTTTTTTGCGAAAATCACCTGATATTGAGAGTTTTGCGTTTCTCGAGATAATTAGGTGAAATGTTAATCACCTATTTTTTAATTGATTCAGAACGAGTAAAGAGTAATTTGTGAGAGTATTGCAACTATTTAACCAGTCATGTTGTATATGTCGGAGATTGCATTCAATAGTGTTCAAATAGCCTGATATCTGAGATATAATATATTTCAAGGATAGCCTACTCTCCTGGACACCCACACACACAAACACAAACAGAGCACAAAACAAAGTATTCAATGTTCTTTATAGCTTAATCGTGGTTCTCACAATATCCAAATATGTACAATGATATTATAACTATAGATACGTAATAAGCGCTTCGACAGTGGCTTATTTAAACTTAGCTACTTAGATTCTTTTTAACCTGCCCTGTCAATCCGCCCGTATCTAGGCAATATTATAATATTTCTTTTTCACCACCGATATTGAGTATATATTATGCCATCTTACTTCCGCATTTTATCTAAGACAGTGTGGCGTTACCATATTCCTTTTCGTATGTGTGCGTTTTCGTGCCATTTGTTCTGTCATATAGGTAACGCATCTATTTAATTATAATATCATTGAATGTCCAGAGTAATAACTACTTCACTATTTAAATCTTAACGCGTTAATCAGACGATTATATTCGAGCAGCGAGTTCGTGACACCTATCTAACTTCACCACCCATAATAACAACACTGGTGGTCCGTCTCGACCAACTGACTCTGAATTAACCACTCGAAGGGATCCTTAATCCACATCTATTGTTACTTTTTATAACAAACAACTCTTAGAGCCGGTTGCATCTGGTGAATGTATAGATAGCGCCTCGACCCAGCTCGAGGCAAGTCCCCTTTGCTCTCATTGCTTGTCAGATGCAACAAGCGATATAATATTAGTACAACACGATATACGACATTAGTATCTTTCATATATTTTACTTTCACACAATGATATATAAATATGATATAAAATAATAATAAAAAAAAAAAACAAAATTGATTAAATGAAAATTATACAAAGTATTCTTATAACTATACATTATTATTCTAATTATGATAAATAATAACAACTAGTTCGCTTCCGGTCTGAACATTACGATAGAATCTCAAATATGCTTTGATTGATTTTATACGATACAATATAGTGACATTTAATATGCTTTTACACATTTACACAATACAATTTAATAATAATAACTTATGAATTTACACAATCTCAGCCGATTTTATTCTGACAACTTATTCAAGGTAGATTGAGGGGCCAAGAGCAGAGAAGGCCGGGAGGAGGCGCTAAGGCGATGGAGGCAGGATCTGGCGGACGAGCATTTTGGACGTTATACTATTGACGTGTATGGCGTGTGTAGTGGATAGGGAGAAGTTGGGGCTCCCTGTCGTTCCTCTCTGTCTGTCTGTCTGAGTGTGCTGTGTAGGAGGAATAGCGCCGACAGACAGACAGAGTGTGCTGCGTGTGTCCTCGTCAGCGCTGCACTCAATGGCATGCGGCTGTCGGCTCCCTGAGAGCGATCCGTTGCAGGTACCACCCGAAACAACCGTGTTCGGTGAGCACCTGCACCAGTCGGAACGTTAGGGAACCCCAACTTCTCCCAATCCATTCCAGCAGAACCGGGCTGACGGCGTCTACGGTATTCCGCCCATACCGCGAATCCGCCAGGTCCTGCCTCCATCTCTCAACGGCGACCTGTCTAAAACGCCGTCTCCTCTCCTCTATCTCACTGGGAGTTGGAGGCTCCCCTCTTCGCTTCCTCTCCGCCGTGAATTCATACACGGCGGCGAGAACTCTTGCCTCCAGCTCCCAGGGCAGAGAGCCGGCGAGCGTGAATGCCGCCGCTGAGGACATCGTACGGTACGCCCGGATCACCCTCAGTTGCACTGTGCGCTGCGCTCTACGGAGTGCACTCACGTTAGCGGCACTGAGGGCGTCAGCTCACACCGGAGTCCCGTAGGCGGCCATCGTTCGCACGACTCCCATGTAGAGTCGGCGGCGCCGAGCACTTGGCCCCCCTATACTGGGGAGCAACCGACCAAGCGCCGTCGCCACCCCAGCAACTCCGCGTTTCGCAGTTCCAGCAGTTCCGCGGTGATTCGAACCGCCAACGTCCGTCCAGGGTGAGACCCAGGTACTTCATTTGGGTTCTCACCCTGATCCGGGCGCCCTCCACCATTATGTGGGCCCCAGGTGGTGGCCCTCACCGAGGCCCGTGGAATAATAGCGTCTCGGTCTTCTCGAGGGCCACCCTGAGGCCCAACCTCCTTATACGCCTGACCACGAGGGTTGTGGCCATCGTGGCCAGGCGCACCAGTTCCCCCCATTCTCCCCCCCCGGACTACGACTAGGGTGTTATCCGCGTAACAGATGAGGTACGCTCCATGTGAGAGCGCGCCGCGGAGCACCCAGTCGTAACTCATGTTCCACAGAAGCGGCCCCAAGACCGACCCCTGTGGAACCCTTTCTTCTTGCCGCGCGTCGGACCATCCGCCCGTCGCCATCCACGTACCACGTATCCAACGCATTCCGAAGTACCGGAGTGCCTCCCATATAACTCCGTGCGGCAGGCTGTTGAAGGCGTTGGCGCTGTACAGGAACACCGCCAAAACTCTCTTCCCCTGAGAGGTCGCCTCCGTGGACAACGACTTCAGAAAGCACAGGGCGTCCACAGTGGAACGCCCTGTCCGGAAGCCGAACTGCGCGTTCGCTAAATTGAACGTTGAACGTGATTCATCATTGATCCATTGCAACTTCCTCCTGCCTGGCGGCTACAGCCTTCGGCCCTGTTCCCGCTACCGGGGAGACCCTGCTCTCAGTGTTGGGGGCCTGCACCTGCGGCTCTCCATGACATGCCCAGAGGGCCTCCCAGCATCGGCACATACGGCGCAGCGGGCCGCCTCCACCTTACACTCGGCCGTTTTATGGGCCGCAGCACCGCACCGGTAGCACCCGTCGCCCCTGTTGGACGACGTGGGGCACATGGGGCGGGAGTGCCCCAAGCTCATGCACTTATAGCAGCGAATGAGCTTCTCGTCCAGCAGCTGCACGCGCACGACGCTCTACCCGACCTGGAGCTTGCCGGCCAGCACAAGCTCCTTGGCCGCCGCCGCGAGGAGCGTCATGTGCACGGTGCCTAAATCCAATCGATCCAATCCGTCGATACCGACGATCTGGATGTCCGCCTTCTTGGTCGGTATGACGACCGTGGCAATGTCGGCCAACGCCACTTCAAGCTCCTGGGCCAGCTGAGCGGCTTTTTCTTTATTCTGAAAAAGAATTCAACCTAATAAATGAGTCTTTTGCCATCAAATTTTCAGCTACTTTAGACTAGAGAGAATTGTTTGAGAAAATGAGATTTTTTCCCATTTTACTATGCTAATTTCACAGAGGTCACAATAAATGTACCTCTACTTATACCAAAATGAACACTGTGTCTACAAATATTTCAAATCTAAAATATTTTCAGTTTTGCGAATATTTAAGGACCTATGATTATTGTAATGGATATATAATCATAGTCGATTATAGAGAGATGCAAGTTACGGATTTAATGTCAAAATTTGATCCAATTGAACTTAAACAACTGATCACACTGCTTTTGGTGAGTTTATTTTTCGACTACTCGATTTATTTGGGTACTTATTTCACTAGAGTTTTAGCCTTTTTCAATTCACAATAAAAACACTCTTGAATTTATTCACGTAAACAATTAAATGTTTGATGCTCCTACATATGTCTTGAAATAATTTACATTTTAATCTTTTGTTTAGCTTTGATATTTATTGTCTTTTATTTTATACTAGTTGCTACCAGCGGCTTCGTTCGCGTAGGATTTATCAAAACACTTATGTCCTGTTTACACGTACGCGGTGCTGGATACTGCTCGTTTAGTTTACATTTTAGTTTGCATTCGCGCGGAACACAATTCTTTTTTTCCAAATGAAAACAACGCTATCAGCGATAACATCTGCTTCTGCTCGTAAAAGTCCCGTCAAAATCAGTAAAACCATTTCGGAGATTAGTCGGGAGTAGCAAACAGAAAGATGACCAAAAATATTGCTTTTTGTTATAAATATCATATATATCCATTTAGTAATTTTTTTTTTATTTTGACATTAGAAATAGGCACTTGAATTTTATTTATTTTGTATAGATTATTTTAAGAGCAATCGACACAATATTTTGTCAATATATATTTCACTACATATCAATTCGAAGTTAGTAAAATGTAATGGTATTTTATCCTACTTATTTCAGGACGGCTATGGCTTGAGACTAAGGAGCTCCCGAATTTTAACCCGTTCAAAAACAATGGAGACTGTACTGAATATGGTGAAAGCTTTTATGCCCGCAAAAATAGCTAGTAGATGTCATTTGCATACCGATATGGAATCACTTTATGAACATGTACCAAAAGATATGTTACCTAACGAACTTGGGGGTACATCAGGCTCGCTTAGGGAATTGCAAGGTATCTGATGTGATTATTAAATGCGCTATTAAATTGTTGGTAAGATGAAACATATCTGGTATAATTATAATTTACAGCGACTTTGTGGTTGGTTGGTTGGTGTATGTAGTAAATTATTCGATTATCGGATATTAGTTTCCAGACTAAGTACTCTCGGCATCAGTTAATATTTGTGGTACAAAACCCCCGCTATCAGTAGGTCTTTGTATTTGTATCGGTTTCTATTGAATTATGTTTTTAAGGTAACCGGTACTTGAAAAGGGTTTACTATGAGTATTAGTTATGATTTTGTGGCATAGATTTTTTGAAACTTATAATTAATAAATACATTTCTTTAAAATCTGCTATAAGTTATGCATCTGTTTTCTTACACGATCTAAAAGTATAGTGTTATTAAATTATTCATGTCATGGGTCGGTTTTATAAGTTTTCATGTAAATTATATAAACAAAAAATATTTCTAGAGGAAATTGACGTTTTGTTAACTTCATGTGCATTTTGTATAAAATATTAATCTATTGGATTCCAGATGACTGGATTGAACTACTCAACTCAAAGGAAAGTCTGGAGTATTTAAACTGGACGAAGAAAGCGCGAGTGAACGAGTCTCACCGTCTGCCTGAAAAATATACTGAACTGACCGGAACATTCAAATCTATAAGCATTGACTAAATCTTTAATATAACAATAAATTTCCTTTAAAATGTCTTTTTGTTTAATAAAATTATGCATAGTATAAAAAACAGAATAGTCAAATTTAATATTTTGATCCGGTGAAATGGTGGTGTAACGACATTTACATAATACATTTTCTTATAACATATAAAGGGTTCGAATCCCGCTTGAAACAGTTGATTTATCAAAATAAATCATTCATAATCAGCCTCAATCAGCCTTTGTCTTTACAATGTGTTATTGTGTATATTTTTAAAGAACAACGTATATTTACACACAATTTTATAATATATCCATAACAAGCTTAAACATAATAAAATATATAAAAATTCTCTGTGTCTTTTTTCTTATATCATCATGCTTACTTACCTTATTTACAATTTCGAAAGACTTTGTTTACCGAATGACAAACGAAAACCGACTCGGTTCTCTCGAATCCTTTCAAAAGTATCTCAATATTTCGAGACAATCGTTGAGACGATTTAAAAGTCTTGACTTTTTTCTATATCATGGGAGGCAAACGAACACGTGAGTCACCTCATGTTAAGTGATCGCCACCGTCCATAAACACTAGCAACACCAAGGAAGTTGTCAGTACGTTGCGAGCCTGTGTTTGGGGGAGAGGTGGAAGGGGTGGAGGGTGTGAAGGTGGGCTTTCGGCGCTCTCACTGATCGAACGAAACGCAACAACGCAAGCACTGTTACTTCACGTCGGTGTTTCGGTGAAAGGGTGGTATTACTCAGGGTGAGCCGACCCATTCATGCTGAAACCAGTAGTGGCTTCAGCGTGGCTCTACCACCCATAAAACTTCTGTGCTCATTTCAATAATTACATCTTCTATAAGGATCATATTGGAATGCCCTTCATTTATATAATTTTTAACAAAAGTTGAACACGATTAAAACACAGGGTAACAGTAAGGTGGTTGGAGGAAAGGACTATTTTCTATTTAATTTACGTATTGTCACAGTTGCAATCATTAAAAACTCGCAATTCTATGACTGAGAAAATGACATAAATAGTGAATATTATCATACAAAATCAATTAAATATTGTTTAATTATCATTGTTTTATGTATACGTGAAGCATTTCAATGTTGATTAATGGCTTAAATGATTTCGTGTAATTGGTATAATAAAAGCGAATGTGTAAAAGCGTATGTTTGTTTGTTACGTTTTTAAGCATCGATAAATTATAATGAAATTTTCCATAGACATTGTCAGTAGCATAGAAAGTGACATAGAGGTACGTTTTACCCTGAAAAAAAAAGATGTTTCTTAGTGATAGGACTAATGTGGATAAGGGACAAACTTAAGTAGTTAAGGAAAAAATAGCAGCTTAGTATTGTTCTAGCTCTGTAACTGATTGTGCACTTATATTAATTAATTTTTTATCGAAATGATTACCTACAAATACATAACCACATACAAATATCCTTATCCCTCTACCGCTAGAATTATGAAGGAACTGATTTAAACATTCTATATCTCAATATATTACTATATTTACGCAGTTATGATTTTACTTTTAACAATTGCTCCGGTATAATTTGAGATTTTATTTATGGTTACCTGCTATTTGTTACGTAAAGATTAGTAAACATATGTATTTGTACTGCGTTTATAAATTGCGCTGCAGCATCACTGTATAAGTCTTTAGACGAAATTATCATGTCACTAAATAGTGCTCTTCGAGTCTCGCTCATTGATTTCATGACTTCAAGCCTAATAGGAATTACTTTTTGTCTTTCAATTCCAGTTATCTTCATTTTAACAATTTCTTGACACAACTTAAATACTCTTGTGAGACTAGTTTTTATACGAAAACATAAGTAGAATAACTAAAATTGCGACTTTTTATAAACTTGTGAAAAGAGTGATGTTGTCTTTTAACATATCTTCCTAGATACGGTCACAAATGACCGAAGTTTGGCTTTGGCCAGTTTCTGGCAAAAATCTGAGTTATGGCTGCATTTTTTTTGTCGGTAAAAAGATTGTGTAAATCAGTAATAACAGTAAATATAAAAATAAGAAACGATTATGCCAATGCTGACAATTTTTCTATGGCCAAAAACTCAATGTTCAGTAACAAGGGCAGGTTATTATTGATCTGTTATCGCTGTGTTCGATTTTACTAACTATATTAGATGTAGGATGATGTCCAAATTTTTTTACCATTCAGACCAGAGATTCACAAAGTGGACCAGGTGTACTCCCAGAGGTCCACGGGAAGCTCGACGGGGTTCATAGGTTGGCATGACAAAAAACTTGTGGTATGAGTTCTTGTTATCTCGCATTAACTTGTTTGAGATTTACTTACATGACTTACATGAACGCAAATTTCCAGTAAGTTCCCAGTAAGCCATGTGAGACGGACGGATATCCTCCAGAAGCCTATCCCACCTGTCGCCCCGCATCTCAGGAATACGGGATTTAACTACCTTACGTAGCGAGCGTAAGCGATCGCGATTTTCTATAGGCGGGTAAGTGTTGTAGGCTCGAGTTGCGGCGTTCTTTTCCGTGATCAACGCTCTCACTTCGTCAGGGAGTATAAAACGGCAATCGTTCGCCGTTTGTACCTATTTCGAGGTCTCCCTGACGGCGGTCTGGCGATAGTCGACCAGGGAATCGACAACCAGATCCGCATCGACTTTAGACACCAACACGTCCGGAATCCAGTCTAAAATGAACGACGAAGGATTTTGTCTAAAATAATTAACGAGTTTCACGTAATCAGCTACCCTTACCGACGAAGCGGTGAAATCTGAGTTCGAACGTAACTGTAATATGACCGGGTGATGATCCGAGTCAAGTTCGTGTACGACTTGTATGAGTCGTACCCGAAGCGTGACATTCTTTAATAAAACTACGTCTAATACTGTCGGCTGATAGTTGTCCTGCTAGTGAGTGGGTTCTAGAGGTGCTATGACGTCAAACGCGAGAACCCTACTTAGTGGGTCAAGGATCTTCCCGTTACGCGAAGTAGTCGGACTGTTCCAGATAAAATTCCCGCTATTGAGGTCCCCCGGCTATAATAATGGAATCTCCTAGACTAAGCAACGCTTTTAAGTCGGATCTTAACAACACCCTATTCGGCGAGAGGTACGTGAACACTAATATAACGGATGGATGACCCCTAACTTACACACTGACACTTCCATGTTTAATAGAACAGGCGAACCTACCGGCATGCAGTGACAGTCTATAATAGATTAAGGTGCCACCCCCACGGGTGACATGGTTGTTCCTGGCTATATTATAAATCGCGATCGCGGGATTACGCATCTTCGGTTTTAAAAGTGTTTCTTGAACGAATGAAACGTCTATCTGTCTATCGCGCAAAAAGGTAGCTACTAGATCGCGCTGTGTCCTAAGATTCCTCGCGTTAAAAAACGAAAGAGATAGATCGCGTGGTTTAACCCTATTCATAGCCGCGAATTTTAAACTATGCACGTGCTGTTTGTTTAAATTCAGTTATTTCTATAGATTTTGTATACAAAATAACATTTCAGCACCTTTGTTGTCCCGGTGCCCAAGTTAACTGACGACCATTGCAGAATATTCCTAGTTCATCTAATACCGTGTGACCTTTACTTCAAAACACCTACTATTGAATACTGGATTTTACTTTTAATTGTGATAATATATGAAAGCGAAAACCTTTTCTGCTGGACATCGCAAAGTAAGATTTCTCCACTTAAAAAAAATGGTTAGACTTGCGAAAAATGATAACGCGAACTTGCCGCGGCTGTGGTCTGCGATCGCGGTGTATTTAATACGAAAGTACCCAAACTTTTTTAAAACAAGTATTCAACACGTATTTACCTTTTTTTGTAATAACACGTGGCGTATTTTTCAACTACAAACAAACAAAACGACAAACTAGTATTAGTTTTACAGACTACTTTTTCTGTTGTAAATCTGTTATATTAGCTATAGATAATTTAATAAGCGGTAGAGTGTTAGAATTCTCGCAATTTATCTCACAAAACCTTAATCGAGTTGAGATTCCCCGAATTTTGAAGATCTTATCAGAATCCCAGAATTGAATTCGATACGCAGTATATGCGTAACAGGTGCACGTGAACTCGTGTCTTAACCAACTTTTGTCCATTATCGAAAATACGACAGAAATTAAGATTTTCAGCAGAAACTGTCCAAAATCGAAACGTCGGTCGATTATAATTTGTGTAGGTAGGTAAAGACGTTAAAGAGTCGTATAATTATAATAACTCTATTATACTTAGGTTTTTGTACAAAACCAGATCTCATGAGCACTTTTTGTTGTGACAAAAACTTATTTTCAAGCTAATTAAACTAGAATTGAAACAATACTTTTTGCATAATAGACTTTTTTGCACTATGGAAAAGAATAATTCTTATAATTTATGGAAACCAGCGAATTTCCGTATGAGACGCAAATACCACTTCTCAATGAAATTACGTTTATTTAGTTTAAAAAGGTGTAATAAAGCCGGCGAGCCACTCCTCGAGCGCACACCCTGTTAGCGCCATTACGCGAGAAAAAAAAATCATTTTTACTGAAAATTGGGTAATCGACGCTCGGAAGGCGCTTAATTATGTTGAACATTGCTCTTTGAGTGTTAGAGAAGAAACACACTGAAGGAATGATTTTGCATGATCACGAGCTGGAATATTTTAAATAATGTTGACTTTTAAATCAAGGGTTTTAAACGTCTTCACACATCAAAAAAGTCTAAGCAACATGCGTGATATTACAAATTTTACCATTTATATTAATTAATTTCTAAGTATTTACTCAAACAAAGTGCGTAGGTAAGTAAACTTTTTTGTTATTGATGACATACTGGCTGGTTGTAAAAAAAAATTTGATTATGTTTTGTTTTTTCATAAAATTCAAATGACTGCGAATTTGTTTGAATTTAAGTGCGTTTTTATTGCTACGTTTAGTCTTGATTTTATAATTTTACCAACCATTTAAATAAAGTTAGCGACAAAATTGAATTGTTAGATATTCTTTACGTCATGAAGCGACGTCATTTGATGGCAGATGAAATGCAAAGAGCTGTAGGGATGTTGCAAGCGGGAAGTAATCAATCTCAGGTATCTCGACATTTTGTCATTCATAGAAGTGTTATTTGTCGTCTTTGGCAGCGCTACAATAATACAGGAGAACCCGCTGAACAGCATCCAGGCCGTAAAAGGAGTACAACCACTCGGCAAGACCGGTACATACAACTGACTGCAAGACGCCAGCCGATGTTAACCGCTCGAGAGATAAGTTTGAGGCTACAAATTTCAAGTGGTGTTGATGTAAGTCCTCAAACTGTGCGAAATCGACTGCATGAGTACGGCCTACGAGCTCGACGCTCAATCAGGTGCCCACCGATACGTCACGGGAATCGCGCTCGTCGATATGAATGGTGTAGAGAACGCATAACATGGACCCAGGAACAATGGAATAAAATTATGTTTTCCGATGAGTCACGATTCGGGTTTAAGCCTGATACAAGAAGGGTGCGAGTGTATAGTCGGCCCAGAAATACTGAAAGGCTCAGGTGCGTTCAGGAAGTTCATCCATACAGCGGCTCAACAGTTATGTTATGGTCGGGTATTATGAAGAACAGGCGAACTGAGCTCGTTTTTGTAAATGGAAACATGAATGCTGAAAATTACATTGAGGATATTCTCAGACCTTATGTCTACCCATTTGCACAAACCTTTGGCTCCGATTTTAGGTTAATGCATGACAATGCGCGTTCACATACAGCTCGGCGAACAAGTGAATACTTTGCAACGGAGAACATCCAGGTATTGCTCTGGCCTGCACAATCGCCAGATCTCAACCCCATCGAGCACGCATGGGACATGCTCCAGAGACGTGTTTTGAAGGACTTGGACGGAGCGACAACAACCCAACAGCTGAAGGATTTGCTACAATTCCATTGGGAGCGAATACCGCAAGATGACATAAACAGTCTCATTAATTCAATGAATAATCGTTGCCGACAAGTTCTGAATAGCAGAGGAGCCCATACTTTGTATTAAATTGTTCTATTCTTTCACAATAAATACATTTTCTTTAGAAATTTCATTTTGTAAGAAAAAGTTTAGTTTCTTATGTATCTTAGTTTCTACAGTATATTCTAATATTGTTCATTTCTGTTATTAAAAGAACTTATAAAGACAACAGCTGTTATTTTTACATCATAGAACCCTAAAGATATTATTTTAAAAATAAAATACAACGTTATAATGTGAAGAACCATCCTAAAATTTAAATTAGTACATGTTGCTTAGACTTTTTTGATGAGTGTATTTTGTTATTGGCTATTGTATTTTTATGATTAATTTAATTAGCAATTTACCTTGTTATAAAGTCTTATTATAAAGTCAATTATGACTTTTAGTTAGAGGAAGATCAAAATGAAATCTTCTTTTTAATTAGAAAACGTGGTTATATTATTATAAAGAGTGCCTGGAAAGTTCCTACAACTTATTTGTGGTATCTACGGTTAAGGTAAAACACACGTTAGGTCCGTAGCTGGAGTTACCGATGATTTCAGTGTGGCTGTAGGTTTACACCAGGGTTCAGCTTTGAGCCCTTATTTATTTCTTCTTGTTATGGATGCATTAACATCAGACATACAGGATGATACACCTTGGTGTATGCTGTTTGCTGATGACATTGTTCTTATCGGAGAAGATGCTGCCCAGATCCAGAGCAGGCTGGAAAAATGGCGAGAAAAACTGGAGAATATTGGTTTGAACAAAAACTGAACATTCGTTTTGCGACTTCGGTGGTACATCTAGTTTTTCTCCTATAGCCGTAAATGATGTATCCTTACCAGCCTGCTCCAATTTTCGGTATCTTGGTTCATTGATACAATAGGACGGTGGCATTGATAAGATCATGAGGAATAGGATAAATGCAGGATGGATGAAATGGCAAAATGTGTCTGGGGTAGCTTGTGACCCACGAAAGCCTTTGAAACTCAAGGGGAAGGTTTATAAAACTATGATAAGACCAGTCATGCTGTGTGCATCTGAGTGCTGGGCTACGAAAGAGATGGATGAGACAAAATTACATGTGGCAGAGATGCGAATGTTAAGGTGGATGTGTGGTGTGACTAGAATGGATAAGATTAAGAATGAGTATATCAGAGGAAGTTTTAAAATAGCACCAGTGACAGAGAAGTTGAGGAGCAATCGGTTAGCATAGTATGGGCATGTCATGAGGAGAGATGAAAACCATGTAAATAGAAAAGTTTTGAGTATGATTGTGGACGGATATACGAGTAGAGGAAGACCAAAAAAAGTAAGGATGGCCTGTGTGAAAAATGATATGTGCGTAAGAGGGGCGAATACTGAGATAAAATTTGGCAGGAGAGAGTGGAAAAAGAAAACATGTTGTGCCGACCCTACTTAGGTGGGATAAGGGTAATAATGATGATGATGTTTATATTATTATAAGTAAAATGCTAAATAATAAACGATATGGATGCTTGCTTCTGAGTTTTTTGGAGACTTTACTGTAGCATAAGGTAATAAGGAAAAAATAAATATACTAAAAATGTAATAACTTCATTTTATAAGCATTCGTATAATTAAAAGTTTGAAAAAGTACGTTTTGTAAAACCTGTATGATCTAAATACTAGAAACTTTAACAAACTGGTCGTCCCATGTTTCATACTTAGCAAAACCAGTAATAGTTTTTTAGATAATAGTGTCAGGTTTTACAATAAAGTCCCGAAGCGTGTTACTGATTTCTCGGACTGTATGTTTAAGCGCCACGTCAAGCGGGTGTTGGTGTCAAATAGCTATTAGAGTGGACCAATATGAAAACGACGGTTATGTCTGGAATTGACTCTTCTCTGTGCTTCCACTAAAAGAATTGTATAATTTATTGGAAATATATATGTTAAAAAGATGTACCCGGTCGAGTTTCTTGCTGGTTCTTCTCGATGGCTGGGTTGTTTTCCGAGCCAGTGGTAGTTTTGAATTTCATAAGTGCCTTATCAGGGTCTAAACTGAATAAAGCATTTTTGATTTGATTTGATTTGAATGACTTTACGTACGTTCTTATAAAATCTTTTCGTCACGGTTTATCGATGGCTTATTTTGTTTATATTCATCTTTTAAATTTACTCACACGACTAACATGTAATACGTGATCACCCTGGTAATATTACTAATATCTTCTAATACCACGACATCCTGCTCAAATAAAATCAGCTAGTCGAGCTATAAATAACATATTATTAGTTTAATTTTTTTATAGCTTTAAGTGATGATATTGGTCAAAATGAAAACAAACTAAGTCTAAACAGAATCGACTTTCAAGAACAATTGTCAGAAAACCTCTACAGGTTCTGGGCGACAGATTTTCAACTCGAGAGTATTACATATATTAGATATAAGATGGATATAAAAAGAGCTACACCATCATCCTGTGGTTTCATAAATATATTCTATCGAAATCTCAGACTAATTATAAAGATTCGAACCAATGTTGAACTCGTGTTCTTGTCTCTCGATTCGACACAAATTTTGAAAATTATTTGAAACTAAGTTGGGAGATGCTTCTGTCATAATCTATTAAAAATATTCACACACACGCACATGTGTGATTAAAAAGTGAAATATTATTTAACTAGCCGACCCGGCCACGCGTTGCTGTGGCTCGGTTATTTGTTATTGACTACGTCCGGTACCGCTAAGACATACCCGAGAGGCGGGACTGCATTGCCACCGGAACATTAACATTAGCGCCGCCGTATTAGATACATAAATTCTATACATAAATTAGAACGATTATATAGAATTGACGTATCACTTAAATAGCAATAATTTGATACTTAATATTATTTTTGTCCCTAAATTATTTCGGGGAAACGTGAGTAATTAGTAATTGCTTTGACTTCCACAGTTCGGCATATAAAAGGCACGTTGATATACACGCATTATTATGTACAAAGTATCGTAAGGTGAAGCTCCGCCCAAATAAATAGTGACAATATCTACGAAGTGTTTATTGGCATCCCTGACCGCATCGACTATACGTTGCTAATTGTAACATATTATATCATTACATATTGATAAGAATTCATAATTGTTGTTGATAATATGACCTATAAACATCACTTGACGATTGAAATTATTTTTATGGTATAAAAAACTACTTTTTGTGACTTAAATACAAAAGGTATATATAGGGACAGTCCCTGACTTTTGTTAGGAATTATCAAGCTCTACCACTTTTCTCTGGAATTAAATCATATATCTCTCATCGTTAAAGCAACGTTCGTAAGAAACGTTTTCGTTCGACCGTTTTTTCTCCGGCTTACTTTGCAAATCTGACTACCACAAAAAAAAAATATTCATTTTTCGGTTTAATATATAGCCTATGAAACTCACAAATAACGTGGCTTTCTATTGATAAAAGAATTTTCAAAATCGGTTTAGTAGATCTAGACATTACCCCCTACAACCTCACAAACTTTATTTCAGTATATATATATATATTACAAATTTCAACAACAATTAAATGCACAGACAAAACTGTTTTTTATTGATGTAGATTAATCTACCATCATATTAATTAGAGATGCTCATAGCATGTTCTACAAAAATTCGAACTTAAGAAATAAGGAACGTATTTGCAAATCTAATAATGCTAATACAATTATACCAATTATCTTGTCATTAATATCAACTTATACTTCTTTTGAATACACTTAAAACCAGATATGAGAGGCACCTATAAAGCATATCAACAGGTATAAATATGTTTTTTTTATCCAAGATCAGTCTATACATGGCTTTAAGCGGTAAAGTAGTTTTTATCACCGCCGGGACCGCTGGCATCGGTGCCGTAATTGCCATCCAATTTAGTAAACAAGGCGCCGAAGTGTCTATCGTCGGGAGAAATGTAGACAGACTTGAAAAAGACGCAACAGAACGCGCCGCCAATGGCAAAAAACCGTTGATCATCAAAGCAGATTTATCCAACCAAGACGAAACGAGCACAATAGTGAAAAAAAAACTGTAGACATGTTCGGAAGACTTGACATCCTTGTCAACAACGCAGTAATGTTAAAATCCGGAAGTCTAGTTAATGGGGACCTTCAACAATCTTACGATACAGTAATAGCGACAAATCTGCGAGCTATAATTTACCTAACAATGTTAGCCACTCCGCATATACTAGAAGCTAAAGGTAACATCATCAACATATCTAGTGCAGCTGGTGTGAACACACTTTCATCGCCAAACCTTACGGCCCACTATATGTCTAAAGCGGCTCTGAATCATTTTACACGGTGTGCTACATCAGAACTGGTGTCGTTAGTTGTTAGAGTGAACACAGTAAGCCTAGGACCCGTAAGAACAGATATAATTAATGATTCAGGCATAAAATTGACATAGGATGAAGTTCAAAATATCACGGCTCTGAAAAAATGTGCTGAGTCGATTGAGATAGCAGATTTGGTGCTATTCTCGGCGAGTGACAAGGGGCGCAGTGTTACAGGGTCTAACTATGCTATGGATAATGGAGCGCTTCTTCACTAAAATATCTATTGATGACTTTTCTTTTTATAGTTTTAAATGAAATAAATGCCATTACATAACTTATATAAGAAAAAATATGATACAATTTATCTGTGATATAATTTTTTTTTATAAATGGTTATATTTGCTTTGTAGATTTTTTGTTTTTGTTAGTTTTTTTTTCAAAATATTCTTTGTTTTCTACTGAAAACTAAAAAATGTTGATTTCTTCATTTTTCAAAGATTTAAAGACATATGTGTATCCAATACCTGAATCAATGAATTAAATCCTAACCTGACAATAATATTCAGGAAGCATATTGTGTAAACAATAAATTGTTCTTACACTCAGGTCGAAATTATTCGACGCTTCGTCCAGTCCTGCTACAACTTTATAAAGTACTAGCTTCTGCCTGCGACTTCGCCCGCATGGAATAGTTACTTTGGGCTAATGCTAACACGCAGCGGAACTCTGAAAAGGATAAAAAAAACCCCGATTTTGAAACAGTATTCACTGGTGCTCCGCTCTTTTCGGTATTCGCGTGATGATATAGCCTATAGCCGTCCTCAATAAATGATCTATCCAGCACTGAAAGAACTTTTTAAATCGGACCAGTAGTTCCTGAGATATGCACCTTCAAGTAAAAAAAGTATACTCGTAGATTACAACTTTTCTCTCGTACTTACCTCGAGCCGTCATTCAAATTACAATAACTTTTCAAAGAGTGGACAGATTTTAATGAAACAAAAACTAAGTTACTCTAGAGGATATGCTTTATGATTTTATTGTAGACCCAGTATTTTAGCAATGATGCGTGTTGATACAAACAGACAGACAGACAGACATTTCAAAAAATGAATGAAATGCATTTTATCACTTATTCCTACAACAATTTTTTTTTACTAAAATCGAAAAAGTACAGATACGTTAGATTTACATTCTTATTATATGTATATAGAAGAAGGCGTTTTCAATCGACTTCAGCATGAGAGTAATGTTTCTCAATTTCTTTGGCACGCTCAGAGTTAAATATTTGATCAATTTTAACATACGACATAGCATTAGATTTACAGTAATCAATATTACTGGGCGCTCTAAATATAGGCGTAAATTCGGGTTTGCGCATAGTATCGTCAAAAGTTTAATACAAAACAAAATTAAAATGTTATTATAGGAATCTTAAATTGGCCTTAAGCATTAACTTAAATGACCTAATATACCATATTCCTAAATTTGTATTCTGCGCAGCTATATACAGAACGGTCAAAAAGTTTGGCGAAGTCTGTATATTAATTGTGCACTACTTTGAATAAATGAGAGGTTTTGCGGTCGCATTTTTATTTTCCTTTATGAATAATTCTGGTTAAAGATTAAAAGACACCGAATAATCTTCAATAATCATTATGCGCGCATCACTCAATAACTACTGGATATATCTACAACAATTTTTTTAGTTCTACTTCTTAGTCACTTGTTACTTATCTAAAAAACAATCGCGATACCTTTATCAAAGTATTTTTTTATTATAGGAGGCAAACGAACAGGTGGGTCCCCTGATGTTAAGTGATCACCACCGTCCATAGACACTTGCAACACTAGGGGAGTCGCAAGTATGTTGCCAGCCTGTATTTGGGGGAAGAAGAAAGGGGAGAGGGGGAGGGGAGGGGAGAGGACAGGGGAGGGGTGGTGGGCCTCCGGCGCTCTCACTGACCGAACAAAACGCAACAATGCAAGCACTGTTACTTCACGTCAGTTTTCTGTGAGAGTGTGCTACTGCCTCGGGCGAGCCGACCAATTCATGCTGAAACCAGTAATAGCTTCAGCGTGGCTCTATCACTTACATCAGCGTTAGTTAATTAAGTATGCGTTAGTTTTAAGAATCTATGATTTTTATATCACCTACGCGTTCAGCGATATGTGTAGTGGGGCGAGCGGTTTGGTGCGCATAGGTGGTGATGAGAAGTAAACTGTCTCTTGTGTTTTTCCGTTCAAGTATTGAATAAATCTAAGTATATAAAAATCCATTGTCATGATGTTTGTCCACGATGAACTCGGAAATGACTCTGCCTTTCTTGTCTTGAGAGATAGCATAATTAATATTTCATTTAATGGCCTCAATCATTTTTATTTACGAATTAATTGATTGTCAATGTTGATTATTGTTATTAATTTTAAGTTCCATCAGTCTCGAATAGATGGCGCTTTAAATTAATTTGTTGGCAGAAAACTGTAGGACGTACTGTTACAGACATATCATAGATGGCGCCAGATATCATTACACAGTATAAAACAAAGTCCCCTAGCGCGTCTGTCTGAACGGATCTTCACGCGGTTTGCACCAGTGGATAAAGTGATTCATGAGAAACGTTTTAGTATATAATTTGTCAGAGATATTTTTATAATCAGTGCGGAACAACGTCTGCCGTTCCTGCTAATTATAATATAAATTTAGAATTTCTTTTTCAATTCCATTCTATTTTATGGTACACGTGTTTTGTTAATCTAATTACTATGTAACCTCGTGTATTAAGTTTTTAGGCAGACTCATTACCCCATAATAGCAAATACTATATCATAATTATAATTAAACATATTGAGCCACAACAACACATGGCCGGGTCAGCTAGTAAATAATAAGAAATGTAGAAACATCACGCAAGAGTTGATATAATTTGTAATAAATTAACACGGATGAAGCCGCGGGCTATTGTTAATAATACTATAAGAAACTTAAAAAGGTGATGTTAACGTGATAAACAAAAATCCTTTGTCTTTGTTTTTGTTATATGACAGAGTTAGCTGGATTATATATATAGAATGTAAAGATTAATTTGATATATTAGGTACACAGTAATGTACCCCTTTTTTTATAGCTGTGATCCGGCAGCAGCATTTGAGAGTCAGTCATCGCCTAGATTAAGCGTGTTTATCATATTTGACCACGTCTTCGTTTAACATCAGATGTGATTGTAATAAAACACTAAAGGTAGCAGTCGGTTCTTAGCGACCGCGACCATGGTCGCCAGTCGCGGTGCGACCGCTAAGCTTACCGATGTCAGCGACGGTAACCTGGCGTCATCACTATCCTCCCGTAGTTTTTATGGATGACGGTTGTATTATTCAGCATATGTGATATCATTATTATGTTATTATCCATGATTTCGGAAAAAAGGATAAAGAGTGACTCAATTTTCACATCACGAGAGGAAGAAGGTTGCTTTCAAATACCCAGTTCAGAAAATATTGTGTAAACGCCGCCATTATGATGTGCTTCTTGTTTGGGTCGCGTCGCACGACGGCATTGCTTCCAATGCGACCGGATCGCTCTTTAGCCAGGTGACCGGGTTTGTTTAGTGCTCCATATAAATCCATATTATGTAGTGCGTCGAGCGACTCGAATACAGTGGAGGGTCGCGGTCGCGCGTCGCGGTCGCTAAGAACCGAATGTTACCTTTAACCTCCAAAGTTAAAATAAACATATTTTCAATGAAGGACTCAGTAAACAAGCAAAATCGTCATTATTTAAAGGAAATGCGATGAAATTAAATCGTAGCTATAATAAATTTACATTTACGCAGCAAAAAAGCCTAAGAATCAAATGTATATTGTATGTAAATGATCATATAATTGTTATAATATTATCATGTGTCTTTTCCGCATTAGAATTATTTCAATTAAGTTGAAATTAATTAAAATTATTAATTTATTGTTTATTTATTTAATTATGAATTAATGTCCAGCTGCCAGACTCGGCTGTACTCACATGTATTAATGAAGAAATGAGACCAAATTTTGCGAAAGAAAAATAAAGCGATGATTTCTTAATTCATAACATGTTCGCACGCATCGTCGATGGATGTAGGTTCGAAACTTTGCAACTGATTCGGAGATTCCGGTGAAGGGAAACATCGTGAGGAAACCATAATACTGTGGTAGGGTTTTTTATTAGTCCGCCTGGTTAGCTATTACCCTCTAGCTTAAAACCAGTCGCCAAGCACCTGTTGGTGTGTTCCGGCCTTCGATCAACAATAACTAGATATCGGGTCGGCGCGAAAAATATGTCTCGGGAAATAACAGCTCACTTGTAATGTGAGCTTTTATTTTGTTTAGTTTGTTTGAAACACAGCCAATGTAAGCACGTTTCACAATGCCGCAGTGTGTTCAAAAGATGCAAAAATAATACCCGAAAAAGCAATTTAACGGCCGGAGTATCTTACTTTCGCTAAATACATGTTGAATAAGTTATATTTTAAGCTTTAAACTAACAAATAATATCAAACTTTGAACAAAATTACCGATTTTAAACCTGTGGTACAAATGTTTGGCCAAGGCTCGCCATCCATGCACGAACACGTACAATAACGGGAAAAGTACTTTATTCATTGCGTGTTAAGGTTGAATTCACACTAAATGTTGTTTATGTTGTCTTTTCATTTGTGAGGGGAGTAATTTATTGCATTGCTTGTTTTATCGTAAGTATTAGATAATATTTTGAACATTTCTAACTTTATTACTAGGTGTCATGGTTGTAATTAGGTTGAACTTAAAACTGTTTTAAAACTTTTTTCTCCCTTTCTTAGTAAACAAATAGCTACATAAGTATATATTTACGCGGACAGCAGTTAGCTTCGATTTTGTACGTGACCCTAGTTATTGTTGATCGAAGGTTCCGGCAGTACCCCTGTAGGTTTGACGTGTTGACAATCTTAGACCACATTGTCATTTAACATTATATGAGATTATGGTCAAACGCTGAAATATTAAAAAAAAATGATGGTGAATAAACCTCAATCCGAATATTCTGTCAATATTTTTCATCACACAGCTGTATACTTCTTAATAAACGTACGCGAATTCTGAAAAAAACTTTGGTACATACCGGGGTTTGATCCTGCGGATATCTAATTGACCACTGGTCAACCCACTGGACTTTTTAGGTATGCATTCCTAAAATTACAGTACATAGACAGTTTCCAAAATATTTATTTACAATTGGGGACGCTTTGTATATTGTAGACAAACCGTAGGTTTGACATCGTGCAAACTGTCGTGTGTGTACACTGTACACTGCTTACACAGTATGACAACGAGTGACGTGCGTGATGTGAGGACTGACCATGCATATAATGGCGTTAATTATACATATTTAGGTAGCAGATAATAATTCGTATGTAATCTTTTCTTTTATATTATTACTACTTGTATTTGATTCCATACGCATATGCTATTATTTGTTGTTATAAATGAATTTCTCATTCAAATATTTTCTCCATGTTGAAATGTTTACAAATATAATACCGTTCATCATAGCGATCAATTGAACGGTGTAGTAGATGACATACTGCAGCGCTAAACAATTTTTTTTTCATACAATATAAGAAGCATTAAGATAGCTTTTAATAATTGAAATATATATAGACGTACTTAAGTATTATTAATACGTATACCTTTTTATTTATTTCCATGAAAATCACAATTATAAACTGTATTATTTATAATAGTTCCATGGAGAAATGGTGTAGGGTATTGGAACGCTTTAGTAAATAGCGTCCTGGCATTATATAAAATATAGAATAAGAATGTAACATTGTCATGGTTACCAGTTGTTATTGTGAATTTAATAAATGAAGATATGAACAGATTTAATTACTGTTATTTATTTTATAATCTAAAGACCCGACATTAAACTGGCGACGAGGATAAACAATGGACCATGCAGCAGCGTATGATGTAGATGTGGGATCGCATTTCGACCCACACGTAGACCCGGGAAGAAATGGTACAAGATGGCGTACCTGCGTACGAAATTTTAATTATTATATAGAAGGTCAGGTAGGACTAACTCCAAATCAAAAATTAGCAAGACTGCTTTACCAAGCAGGACCTTCGGTACAAGACATATACGAAACGCTTGGTATCGAAACAAATGAAAAGGATGATTTATACGAAGCCGCGGTTAAGAAACTAACACAATATTTTGTTCCAAAAATAAATATAATTTATGAGAGACAATTATTCAAAAATATGGATATGTCGATAGACGAAACTGTGCAGCAATATGAGATACGGTTAAAGAACGCTGGAAAGTATTGTGAGTTTAAGGATCTCAATGAAGTAATCAGGGATCAATTGGTACAAAAATGTCCGCATACAAATCTGGTCAGAAAATGGATTAGAATAGGAAGTGAGCTGACACTAGAGGAAGCCGTAAATATGGCAAGGATTTTTGAAATGGAAATTGACATGGAAAAAGACTCGTTAATAAAGGAAAACGAAATTGTGACGAAAGAAGAAGAAATGATAGGTAGAATTTTTAAACCTAAAATTGAACAAAAGTGTTACAGATGTGGATACTCTGGTCATTATGCGAAGGAAATAAAAAAGTGTCCAGCATACAACCAAACGTGTGACAGATGTAACATAAAAGGTCATTTTAAGAAGCAATGCAAGACAAAAGTTGGCAAGGAATTAGTAAAGAAGAATATCAAGAAAAGAAGAAATATAAGGTATATAGTAAAAGAAGAATTTTCGGGCCGTGATGATTCCAACAGTAAATATGATAGTGAGGATAATGATTATGAACAGGTACATTCTGTATTGAATATAAATTCTTCTACATTAGACAGTTATGATATACTGTTAGATAATAGGTGTGTAGTAAAGTTTATTATTGACTCTGGTGCCTGTATAAATATAATAGACAAACATCAGTATAAAAGGTTATTAAACAAAGGTTTAGATGTTAAGATAGTAAAACGATGTAAACAAAAATATAGTGCATATGGTGGAAAAATTTTACCAAGCATAGGTACTTTTAAGGTGACTGTATTTTCACCACAAACTAAGAAAGAGGTTAAAAATGTTGATATATTTGTGTATGATGGAAGCGGGCCATCCTTATTGAGTAGAACAACTTCTGAAATGTTAGGGTTATTAAGGTTAGGACCGGAGACTCAAAACATCGATGTTGTTGGTAATGACCGCACTAAGATTAATTATCCGAAGCTCGTTCAAGGTGTGAAAAAAATGAAGGATTTTAAAGTAAATACATCTACTTTTTTGCCACATCTGGATACTAGTAAAGTTTCAGATCACGAACAAGTTAAGATGAAAGAACATTTGCCTGCAGTGATCGGGTTTATTGAAGCTATGACGTTAAAAGAGTTAAAAGGAAAAACTTTAATCGATGAAGAATTAAGTGACGTAAAGAAGGTTCTCGAAAGCGATGTCTCA